>CM062826.1:24140111-24180182 GCA_031772345.1 Himalopsyche anomala
TTTTGGGATCATAAAAAGGGTCCGGGATTGGATTCCTTAATACAAACTTAGTTAAAGTATAATATGTCAAGTTCTTTCAAACTAGCGTGACCAAATCATCAAAACACAAGGTGCGAATATATTTAAGGTACTGGCAGTAAATAAAACTCATTAACAACTACACACTCCATACAACATCGAATCAAATTGATACAATAATTTTTTCGGAAAATTTTTAATTGAATTGAATTTATTTTTTTAAGTTTTTAATGCATATTTTAAACGGACATTTTTTTATTTAGTGATGTTTTGATAAAATTATTTTCTGTTTAAAAGCAGTAAATAAACTTGTTGTGAAAAATACGTAAACAAAACATCATACTCATTACTTTTAAATGGAATAAAAACAAGGAAAATATATCAGTAGGTACAAGGTATTTAATTTAAATTCCTTTTTTAATTCATTCAAAAAAAATCTCCTTATGAGAGGGTAAGAATAGATGAATAAATGGCGTTCAGAAATTACTGTGAATGAGGGAGAGAATGAAAATAATTAAAAACGTCACAAATTTCAATATAATTTCGAAAATCCTTTTTTTCATTGTCTATTTATTGATTTGTATCCGTGATGGTAAAACAATAATGATACGGAAACATTAAGCTTTCAACGGACCACACAACCAAGTCCTTAGATTAAATAATCAATCTAAAATTGAACTAAAAATCAAGTTTGCTTTCAACGTTAAGAATATGGACTCTCAATGGAGTAAATCTCGGTAGAAGCTTTTTTTTCTATTACATTCGGTTAGTCTGTTTCTCAACCACTCATTGTTAAAGGGAGTAAGGATATGGTTAGGATTGGCTTAGTGGTTTGTTTATTGCTCTTGATGTATCCCGTTTTGGGGAATCGAATGGATTGGAGGGAATTTTAGACATCACAAACATTCATACCTTCGAACAGAAATCTATTGTTCCATTATAAAAATAAGCTACCCTTACTGGGACTCGCATTTGTGAGCACTATTGACCGAACCTAATGTCGTTGACCGATCGACCACGGACTTGAGTAACGTATGTGTATATGGTATGTTTATTTTCAAAATAATACCTTTAAATTTTTTTTTTTATTATATTTGTTCTTAATGTTTAAAATAAAACATTATGATGCTTCCAAATAATAATTTAGTAAATTTAATAAGCCACTTGACTATTTTCAATGTATTCCTTGATTGCGTTGCATAAATTCATTGTTAAGAAAAGAAATAATATTTTTTTCATTTCACTTTTTGGCAGGACAAGTGGATTATTAAAGTTAACAGTGTAAATTTAAATGACATCATATTCGATTAAGCGCCTATTTTGCAAAAGCTACGTAGTGTTCTTCGAATTGTACTTTTTCTTCATTCAAATGATATTTCATTGCATTATTAACATCGAGTAAAATGTATACGTAAAATTAAATTAGTCAAACTATACTGCAGACTCACACGCAAACAAGAAAAAACAAAAATCTAGCTAACACTAAGTACCTAAAACAGTGGTCTTCAAAAGTTGTTTCAATTAAAACGTGTTATTTACGGAAACAACTTTCAAAGTCATTTTACTAAGCAACGATCGTGCGGTCAGTGGATCTTCAGCGCAACATATATTATGTTTTTTTGTGATCTGATTTTCATCTCTCAACATCTTCAAACCTTTGAATACAGGCATGAGCTTAGCCAATAAATGGCTTACATTACTAAACTCACAAAAAGAAAGTTATACACGTTATTTCAAATACAATGACGCTACTTTCTTTAAACCATTTGCACTCCAAATTTGGAGGACATGGATTTTTAATGGTTTTTATCTAATGAGATGTTTTTCTACAAGAATTCTTTTGTATTCGGTTGTTCAAACACTCGTTTTTAACAGAATAGAGATCGAGTAGTCATTAAAACTAGTGATTAATTTATTTTTCTCGTCACACCACGCTTATAGGATCTAAAAGGTGTTGTCACGAAACTTTTGGCATCATATATATTCATCTTTTAGAAAAGAAGTCAAAAAAACGTTTGAAAAAAATTGTTCGTACTTGGATTCGAGCCAGTGTGGTCCCCAGCTGAAACCAACAGCGTCGATTACTCGACCACGAACCCCCATAACAACAATATTTTTAAATATTTGAACTTGCCGTAATTATATAAAAACAGTTAATACTGTTCATTATATATTATTTTGAATTTTGGACGATTTACATATTTTTAAATTTAAATTTTCGCATAAATATAAAATAAGCGTGTTACATACGTGTCTTAAGTATGAATATTTGTCGGGATAACTTACATATATGTAAGTTTTACAACAGTAAACGGATGTATGATCAAATATAATTTAACTTCATTCTAATGACGAAATGAAAATATCTTTAATTTATCATAGTGGCCTTCATATAATAAATAAAAAACACACCGCTATGCATGTACTCACCAGTTTCAGAGACGCCAATAGGAAATTAACTAATATTTTCCTCAGAAGAAAAAAATACTAATATTACAACAGCAAACAAACACAAGGTTAACAACTCAATTGTACTAAAAAACGAATTTCGTATAAAATTTTGATGAAAAAAATCGCGTGGGGCAGACGACAATACCGCTTTAACACATCAATTGACGACAACTGAGTCCTGGAATCAAAGTATCTATTAACCACTTACCTGCCATTGTGAAACATTTGATCTGTTCCTACTCGCTAGTGGTTTTAGAACTATTTTAAATTGTATAAAAAATGAAAAAATGATTTTTCTCAACACATAATAAATATTTATTTTCAGTAAATATTTTGTTCACTTAATCAAGTATCAATTGTTTGTTCGCGGTTGTCTCAATGTATTCGTTACAACCAATACATCCGTTATTATTAAATTTTGAAATTTAGCATATATTGATCCATTTGACAACCCTGAAGCTATTTATAAAATTCACCTATAAATCATGGTTTCAGTGGCACAAGGCATTGTGAAAAATATCTTCATATACGATTCGCGTATGACGTATATAAAGTTCGTTAGGTAGCCCTTTCAACATCTGTTGAATTTATTTAAAAATAATATGGGTAAACTGAGATAACTTTAAATGATTAGCCGTTATTGGGTTCATTAATAAATAAAACTAACAGATTTATTTTAAGATATTGAAAACAAAATAATTTTCCACAAGAAGACATCGCGACGCACCAGCGCGTCGCTGGCGTATGGAGTCAATAATCGTTCGATGCACTGGTGATTCGTTGGCGTGCTAGTGGTTAATATGGTTAAAATTAAAAAGTATATAGCTCTCATGAACAATAAAATTTAACTGACGCCTATTTCGGCATGACACAATCATCAGAATTGTAAAACAGATATGATCTCGTGCGCCAGCATGCATCACAGACAGACAGATAAATGATAACAAATATAAATACATGTTTTAATTCTATACCAAAGCATATATAAAAAAAATATATAACCAAATAAACGTCATCCGAATAGTTTTTTTAATATACTTTGCTTTTTATACTTTTTATGTAGAAATTAATAACAGCAGGGTTCTTGTTTTAATAACAATTTGGAAACTTTGCCACTCCAGCGTTGCACGCTGCTCCGTGCAACTGCACCGTCATCAAATTACCTTGAACCTAATAGGCGTAAATGAAATTGGCGCGATCTCCGGTCCAGTTGTTTCAAACTCGGCTCAAATAGACGGAGAAAAATCGACGGGGCGTGCGTCGTTTAAGCCAGTCATTTTAATTCTGTTTAGTGCCATTTAGTAGTAAATATTATTAGCATACATACAGACAATTAATTATTTATGATACTTTTTATAAATTTATAATGTTACTTTATTTCATTATTATATACTAATTTAAAATCGATAAGTTTCCATACGTAAATAAAGAATTTCGTCAGCCATGATCAAACGAACATGTTCAAAAATATGTATTTTTAATAAAAATAGTTTTCAAATTCATTTTATAATATATCGAGAAAATAAGTGTCGCAAAAAAAATGTTAATGTTTCATAAAAATGTTTACTAGGAATTATCAGTCGGCACGCGGTAAAATTTTCAATTCTGTGGGATCAATTTTTTTTTTAAAATTAATGATGCTTTTGAAGAACACGTGCATGTTTATAAAGGAATAAAATGAAACAACATATTATTAATATCCGTCCGGCTGCGTGGTCTAGAGGTCAACTTCGGTAATGGAGGTCACGGGTTTGAACGGAGAGTTTTTGAAAATTTATTTTCAATTCATTTATCGACTTATGTCCAAAGGCTTGAATGTATGTGATGTTTTGAAAAAACTCACACCCAACCATCCTTTCCTTGAAACTAGGGTAGCAAGAGCGATTAATTAACCGCTAGTTCTATCCTTTATCTCTAGTCTCGTTGAAAAATGAGAGGTTGAGCAACTTAGTAATAATCAGTTCTCATAGAAACACTCCATTTAGATTTCATTTGCTCCACATTGGGAGCAGACATCATTAAAAAAATCTATTGGATTACAATTTTCACTGTAAAATCCGAAGTCAATATTCGAAATTTTGCTGTATTTCAAAATTTAATTTGAAAGCTAGTTTTTTTTCTGCTTTGGGATTTATATTGTATCGTTAACGGGGACTTTGAGAAAGTATGTGTTTTAGATGCTTAACAATTCGCCCATTTTTCTGAAAGACAAAAAGCGCTGAGAACTTTAACGAGTGCATCTGGGCTAATTCGATCGGGCATACGTTCGTTTAAACGACCATGCTGGCGGATAATTCACTTACGTCCCGGTAAGTACGTTACGGGAACGAGCTTGGGTCAATCTGCGAACATTTTATAGTCTATCACACCAGCAACTATTTGATTCAGGTCTAAAATAAGACTTCTTAATGAAGTCAGCGGCGCTAATTCAATAACTCGACCCATATTCTTGTCTGAGTGAGTCACTCAGTGGCGTTCTCTGATATAAACAACCATCGGCTGTTCGATTCCAATTTCTTGATTTTTTAAGAGGTAAAATTGATATAAATAGAATACTAGACCGTTCGCTTATTTTACAAAATGTGTATCTAAATTCTTAAATAAATATTGACAAAAAAAGTTCAAATAAATGTATTTTTCACTGTGTATTGCTTTTAATTTAAATTAAATTTAAACTATATTTTCCTTCACTCTCTGAAGCATTATTTTTTTACACCTTCACAGTGCCTAACAGTGAAAATATTATAGATGAAGAAAATTGCATCTTGTTTGGTTGAGAGTATCAAACAGGTAATTGTTGTATTTTATATTACTGTCAGATGGTTAGAGACTGATTAACGAAGACACACTAAAAAGCTTATTATTTGTATAAACTTCAGTTTTATAACCCAACATATTACAGTTTAAACTCCAAACCAAAATCTTGGATGACTTTCGCATTTTTTTCATCAAATAAGTGTATTCTTCTACTCGAGCAAAAGATAAAGCGAAAATTTTCTGTCAGTTAAATTATAACTTCCCTAAAATGTCGACAACCTAACAGAGATACAATCAAAAAATATACATGACGGTTTTAGAAAATCTTCATAGAACACAAAAAAGCTCTTATGATTTAAATATGTTTAATCATTCAGTCTGGTGACAGCGTTTTCAGTTTGATAGTAGTAAACACTGTAATTTAGACTTTTTTAATAAATAATTAGTATCATCAATGAATGTCATTATCGTAATTTCAACGTTACTTTTGGAATTGCCACGATAGGACATTGGGGGTAGTTAATGATTTAAACAAATTGCTTTCCGTTTGACTGGCAACTTTTTAAATTCTTGCCATACCACTGGAGTCCGCTGAGCCTAAAAGCCCTCGGCGGAAAACGGAAACGCCGGAAAATAGGTTTTTCAGCACACTTAACGCTAACTAAACGCATTTTTCTTTACGTTATTACGGTGGGTGTATAATAAATGCCGTTATTTAAATTGAAAAGACTCTGGATCAGTTTTAACGGGGTAATACTATAAGTTTGATTTCATTTGTTTTATAAATTATCTGCCGCGAAGAGCTTATCAGCATTGATGTCAAAATAAATATAACTGCAAAACACATTTGGAAAAAAAACTTTTGAATCAAACTCTTAAGGTTTCTAAAGTTTTGACAGAGACTTCACATGCAAGACGTTTGAAAAAAACCATTTTAAATATCGATTATTGATTACAAAAACAAATATAACTCTAAATAAACAAATGACTATAGCAGTATATCAAATACATCAAACTGAGTCTCGAAAAAACAGGAAAAATATATTTATAATCACAATTATCAGAATTTAACTGGCGTGAACAATTAGATTTTTCAGGTGGTATCGAAAAAAAAACTGACAATTTTGAATATGTAGATGACTTTAACATTAATCTAACAATTTGAATACTAAAATTTTCATCATTCCACATTCTTCTTTCTCCTGTTTCACATGCATAATTCACTAACGAACAAGCTACAAACAATTGACCTTGACCGATCAACGATTGTGGCAGAAGAAGATCTACGCTATCAAACGTTTGACCACGAAACTTATTTACTGTCATCCTAAAAACTTACTTAAACAGGAACTGCAGTCTACAAATATGAACGGGAACAGTAACATCCTTTGACTAATCCAAAGTAACCCTAGGCAAAAATGATATACAATATTTTATCTGTCACTTATGATCACTTCAACTTGTAACACATTATTATTTAAAAAGGAACATTCTTAAACACCTTAAACTTTCTCATTAATTTTTTTATTTTTTGGAAAACAGCCCAATCATAATTTAATAAAAAAATAACTACACCCAATACCCAAAGGGTAAATGTTTCCAATCTCTTTGCACAGACGCCACTACAAAAACATCAAAAGTATAAATAATCCAAATTTACCAAAAAGCCCTTTTTAATACACAGACACCACAGCAAATAAATAAAAATAATAAAAATTGTGATATTATTTTCTAATGATTTCTATAAAATATATTAATATTTTCATTCGAAAAAAAAACCATTACGTGACATATCGAACTTACCAATATTATCGACTTTAAAACAATGATTTTTTTTCATTGCTTTTTATAAAGACGTTACAAATTTTTGCAACCTGTCACAATTATAAAAACAAAATTTAGTTTAATTACAAAGAAAACCCTGTAATTTTTATTTGAAAAAATATGTTCACATTTTTATAATACACTCATTAATAAATTAACTCTCAAAGAACTTGACACGTGAATATTTTTTATAAATTATAATTTACATTATCGTAATACACCATCCTCATTTAAATCCATATATTTTTGAGTAGACAATTAAACTTCTAAATAATTGACATACGGGTCGGTTGTATCACTTTAAATTGTATTTTACGCACTGAAAATTTAAATAGATTTAATAATTTTGCTTGAAAACATTTTCAATATTTACCATTACAAACCAAAATAACATTGTAATTTTGGATATTATACAAAAATCTCAAATGAAAATTTAAATCTCTTTATTTAATTGTTGTAGGCTCTTCGACCACATTTTTGGTAGAATCAACTCATAGTTTGTAATGGGGTGTTGAAATATGTGTCTTATCTTTAGCTAAAACATTTATTTTGTTTCAACGAACACGGATGTCTATGAATTTAAAATCCCTTACATCATTTTTTCTTAACAATTAGAACTATAATATAAAGTAATAACAAACCCAATAATTTCATCGCTCTATTAATGCATATTCACATTTCCTCAACTTTTCTCAAATCGAATAATTCAACTTAGAAATATAAAAATGTGGTAATCAAAAAAAAATCTTTTAAAGTGAATTAAAAAATTAGCAGTACTGAGAAAGGGCTTTTTAAAAACTCTTTATTTTATTGCAAATACTAATCAAAATGTATCTTTCGCTTATTTCTTATATGAAATTTTGTTTTTCTCAAATTCAAATACTAATTATTGGATGTAGAAAAACAATGGAAATTCATGAAGACTTTTTTATTTAACTAATGATTTATACATTTCTTTGTAACCTTGTTGGTTTAATTTTATTACACAATAAATTTTAAATTTGAATCGTTCAAATTTAATATTGAAATTCTACCAAGTACCTTCAGTTGAAATCTTAAATTACAATAAGCTTTCTTTTTTATATTGGTTTCCTATTAAAATTGTTCTATAATATCACAAATGATAAGTAAATCAGAAAATGTATTTAAATAAATGTTAAATACCTTTTATTTGCGTCTTAAATTTATCCAAAACAATGACTGTCTTCACCATAAGTAATTGATGTACGTTAGTTTTCAAACATGGTTTTTTTCTTAACATATATCTTTACTAAATATGAATATGTGTATTAGCTAATTGCCATTTAGAAATGATCATGATTGATAAAACTAACTTGTATAATTTCATGATAGACAAATCGGACAAGCGTTCCTATTAACATGATAATGAATCGTATTCGCTTATTTTCATAAATATACATTTAATACTCAATATAAAAAAAATCTTTATATTAGGGATGGGATTTTCGTTGTTAGTTATAAATGTCAAATGAAAAAGTTGATCTTTCCATAAAAGGTTTGTACGCAAGACATGCAAAATATGAATATATTTTTCTTTTATATTTTTCAGTCTAACAAATGAAAATCCCAAATACATACGACAGATTAAAACATTATTTATCACACTTAAAGCCCACAGTCTTTTATCCAAATTGTTTTTCACTAAAAAATGACAGAAATTTTTCCTTACGAGCAACATTACGACGAATACAAAAATTATCGTTTGATTAATGTATCACTGTGTTTTGGTAAAATACGATTCATAATTATGACAGGTGATTGATGAAACTTCAGCAATAAATTTTAATACATATTTTTTTTTACTGAAAACCCGGATTTCCATTTTCGACGGCTGTCTGTAAGACGATACACTCAAAAAATAGTTTGAATTTGTTGTTGAATGGTGAATGTTGTTTTATCGGAGAAAATATAAATTTATTTACTGATATAATAATACCAATGGCTAAAAAAAGTTATATACGTCATATATTATTATACATACCTATTACTTCTAACGCTACTTTGTGTTTAGGTCCGTTTCTTTAATGAAATAGGTAATACACAACATCGACACTCGTCACACGCAACTTTCACGTTCTCATTAGAAAAGCTCGGGGTGGTGAAGTCCGCAGGACGAGAGAAAGCTTTTTATTTTTGTATACAACAAATAGTACAACCAAAACCTTGTGAACAGTGACGTGGAAATTTCGCACAAAATGATATTATAGAATTAAAATATGTTGCTTTTATTATTGGAGATTTTTTTCAACCATTAGTTATTAGCAATTTAATTTGGATTTTTTTTTATACTTGTAAAAAAATAAATATGCAGATAAAGATGTTTGTATAAATAAAGGGTAATTTACACAAAACCTAATATTTATACAATACCCTGTGTTGATTTATATTTTCATCACTTAATTATGCTCGTGATGATGACCAGTCTTGATCTTGAATACATACATATGTTATGTAGTGTGTTATAAGCAGGGCTGTGGAGTTGGCGTCGAGAGTCATGGAGGCAAGTGTTTTTTCTAGTGGTGGAGTTACTGAAAAATTATTAATGTATACCTACATCATATTGATTTTTTTTAATGTACTAGAATTATTCACGTGATTAGAATGATCTTATAGTATACAGATATGTAATTTAAACGTAAATTATTATAAAAAACCAAGTTGGAGTCAGAATCGTTTTGTTTCAGTCGCCATTTTCTTACTTGTTATAAGTAAAAAAAAATAGTTTTAATGTTTTGAAATTATAAATAAACATAGTAACAATTAATCATAACTAAGACATTATCACTCAGATTTCTGATATTTCATTACTGGGTCTTTCAAATAAATAATATATATCAAATATAATTTGTAATTAGTAATTACTTGACATCTAGTAAGCTCCCATGACTCTAAAATCCTACAAGTGGCATGGAATGGAAAGCAATATGTTGTTAAATTAAACTCTTATTAAGGAAGTATAATATCTTTTACCGATTAAATGTGATTCATTGCATATTTCATTAAATTATCATAAGTGATTTTGTATTTTAATTTTAAGTATCACGCACTGTGAAAGAATCGGTGTTTTTTGTTTATCATAAAAAGTTATGATGCATATTTATAAAAACAGGTTTTAAACTTAATCAACCATTTTATTTTCTCGTTTAATCAGCACTCCACTGAGTAAACCTTTCCATGCGGAAATGTGTTCCAAAGGCTGTGTTTTCTTGCACCACCCTTCTGATGGCGGAACGTGACTGGCGGGTGGCCCTCCACACAATATTATGTGAGATTTCGTTGTTTTATTTTTTTTGTTTTGTTTTGATTGACCCTTCGTCAATAAAGCTCTGAAGGATTCTAAATAAATACATCTACCGTTAATCAAGGATTATTGGGATTCATTTAAAAAAAAATCATTTTGAAAAAGAACAATTATTTTACTTAACAGAACTACAACTTTCATTCATTCATTCTAACTATTTAAGAATCTAAAGATTTTTTAATGACATCACGTCGCTGTACTACTGTTACCTGAAAAAATGGCCTTTACTCTGTTACTTATTACGTCTAAAAAAATACATTAACCAATACAAAAAATATTTATTTACTACTAAGCAACCAGCGTCCATCGACAAATAAATTTTTATTTTTATTTAATTCTACATCACTAAGATTTGACTGGTTGGACGAAATAAATTGAATATAAAGTAAAAAGAAATCAGTGAGATGGGTTAATACGCATTAAATAAAAAAAATCTATTTTCAGAGCGAGATTAGGACTACTTTTATTATAAAAATATCTTTGTTTGGTATAATAAAAATCATTTTTCAATAAACTCTATGCTTAAGTTATCATCACGAAGTTACGCATTATAACAAAATCCACATCCTTATGTTACTATAAATTAACCATTAGTTACTTTTTTTAAAAAAATAATTATCTTTATTGAAACACTGTACAATGTTTTTAGAAAAATATGGTTTTAATCGCATTTAACCGCTATCCCATCCATACTCGATAACACAACAATATTTGAAACGTTTGCATGCTACCAGTGCTGCTTCACATTAACGAATCATGGTACCTGACGAAAACTCAAAAAATCGTTAATCAGCTTCAAGAATAAGTGCTTGCGTCGGAGAAACTCAGATACAATGGAATAGACCAAGCAGCGCCTTATTACGTCATTGGCCATGGAAAGACGTTGGAACTTGCCAGGTTGCGTACTTGCCTGTGTTTTCGAAGAACTTCAATATTGCTCGACTCTTCCAATCGCTGGGATTTTAGTGTACAAGTGACTTACTCAGCGGAACTGACGAATGTTTACATTTCATGGGAGGAGAAAAGTGATTGCCAAATATTGTCCAAAATAAAAAAGGAATTTTAGGTGATCTCATAGTATTACAAAACGTTGTAAAAACTAGCCAGATGGCTGTCATATTAGTTTGAAATTTTATTTTTTAAACACATTAGTCAAGAGTGTCAAGACAGTTCGCCTTTATTGATTGCTGTACCACAGGAATAAGTATTAAATATACGTTTTGTGGCATACAACGATTTATCTTAGCAATGCAGTCTACACACGGCTTAAGGATTTGGCTTACAGCTCATTGTGTATTCACGTGGTGTAAAGTTTAATACGCTTCTGATATAGCATACACATATACAACACACAACGCGTATTCCGCACATCTTCCAATTAGCCAAAGTAAGACGCTTTGGGCGAAGGAAATGCTATATCAAAAATACGGTACAACTTTGAATTTCATTTCTGAGTACTCGGTTGGCTGCTTTATAGAAGGACTAGAATACGAAATACACTTTTGAAAAAGCTGGCGTAGAATTTGGAAATTTATTTCACAGTGATCAAATGACAAAGCACTAATACATAAGTATGTGTTACGAATACCCTTGTGTTAAATAATTATTTTTTCTGAGAATTTTTACGAACATAACGAAGCATTTTTTTATTTACCAATAATGCATACTCAATGATATATTATATTTTTAGTTTTGTAACGACTGATAACATTTTAAAATAATATATTAGGCACATACATTATTTTAGCTATTTTAAAATCTGGGCTCTAATTCGGATTCAAAACCATGATTGGTGGTATTTAAAAGGTGTGAAAGTCGTCCTATTTCCGTCTGTATAAATCTTTTAAACTATCTTATAATTATATTTGTCACTCGAAAATGATTGTTATTTTCAACTAGCATTATTTTTGCAGCAATTAATGAAATAAACACATTTTAATTATTATAGTTATTTAAAACATAACTTCGAATCCCGTTCAAATTCAGTCGGTATTTTCTTAATTATACAACCGGCGTTTGAGTAAATTGAGTTTGCTTATTTTTGAGTAAAGTTGGACTTAACAGATCAATTAACAATTTCTCAGATCTGATTACTATCGAAAAATACTTTATTTCTTAATTATTATATTATGTACAATTATAATAACTTTTCTTGGCCATTGTTGTCATTTTATAACACGTTCACATGTTATTTGGACACTTTGACTGTTTATTTATTATATACATCGCTGCTTCGCCATGTTCCTCATTACTGAAGATCGTGTTCACTGCACAACACTATATCGATTATCTTTCACTCGTTTTATCTTATAGCCTTAAGGTTGATACCAGTTTTTTCACGAGTTTTCTTTCCACTGGTTACTTCGCTTTGTTAGCTAACATCTTTTGTATTTTATTTTTTTTTATCTGGCTCATCTTTCAACACATCAATAAAAAATTGGCTTCAAATAATTTCATCTGATGATATTCAATGTATCAATTATTAAATTAAAAAGTTCGAGAGTTTTCAAGGAATTTTATGTTCAGTTGTTTTATTTTTCTGTTAACACAACTGACTAGTATAGCTATAGTGGATGAAATTTTCGGGTAAATGTGAAATTTTTAAAATCATTTTTTGCTATGTCCAAAATCGAATAGTTGCAAAGTTATTCTCATGATTTAGTTGCAAAGATTCAACACTTTAAGCACATGTCGGCCGATGATTTTACGTGCGCAAAGCTACACCCAGTTATAGAGATTTTTTTGGTATATTTTTCTAATGATCGTCGTTTAGTATCGTTAAGCTTTCGTCAAAATAGCGTTTAATGAATAAAAAATATTATATTTAATCTTTAATAAAAAAAAATGTAATGTTTGAAATCAGAGTTGTCTCAATTGGAAGGAAGGATTACAATACTGGATAAATACATCAATATCATCATTAAAAATATATCATTATCATAAACGACTGATTCTCATAAATAGCAATTGGTTTTTTAAAATAAAAATACATTTATTCTGAAACCTTACAATATAAATACAGATCTAAAGAGATTTATTATATTTCAATTCGTCGCTAACAATTTTATTGAAATGTGTGACGGTTTCTATACATTCAAATTCGATTAAAGTAAATTTTTACGACTAAGATACCGGTATTTTTTTAATTTAAAAAACCGGCATTAAAATCATAATGATATTTTACCGAAACTGATGTTTTCATGATACTGTCAGAAAATAAAAAAAATAAAAAAACAGTATGATCGACTTATGCCGGCGAGAAGTTTCCGTTGTGTTACTGTGTGGATAAATAAATCTTGAAAAAATTATACAGATATAAAAAATACCTTGCTAACATTACCTTATCCGTATTCCGTACAGATTTACACCCTGAGATAAAGTTTAAATTTCATCTCTGATCCTAGCAAATACGCGGTCGCAACAATTCAAGCAATTTTCTTTCCTAAGCTTTGTCTATGTTTCTTTTTAAAGCTTTTCTTTCTGCACATTTATACACAAAACTTTTTCTAAAATAATTTGAGCAAATTTACTTTTACATCGCTTTATGGTAGCACCATTTTCAACAAATTTAGTATTCTGCTATAAGTCATGCTTATTCTTTTATATTTTTATTGCGCCATTTTTGAATAGACCAATATATTATTTCGTATATTCAGTTTATTATTAAACTTTTATTGAACTTAGGCTCTTCTTATATTTATGACGCTATTTGACTATTGTACAAATACTGCTTATCAATCAAGGGTATGAATCTACGAATGTAAATTCCAAAAAAAAAATGGTAGATTCGGTGACAACTTTCTAGTAAAGTTTATTTTTAATATTAACCTAACGATGTCACACAGCCTGTGAAATAACAAAGTTGTCAAATTTATTACTTGCACCGAAAGACGTCTTCATCTCTTTCAACATTACTAAGTTCCGTGTTTTTAAAATGTTTTCCTACCTCGCTGTGAAACTTTTGTGATATTTCACGAACGAACTCGCGGATGGTAGGTATTTTCAAGTCTCTGTGAAGCAGCGAGTTACGCACGTACCACGGGGCGTTACATATCTGTCTCAGTGATTTATTTTGGACAATCTGGAGAGTCTTCATATGTTTACGGTGAGCATACGTCCATATTGGAGCAGCGTACACCATGATTGGTCGAGTAATTGCTGTGTAAAGGAGCAGCTTGCTTTTGAGAGTAAGTTTGCTTCTCGCGTTAAGCATAAAGTACAACCTTGCCTTTGTAGCATTAGCTTGACGTTTTTTAATCGCGACGTGTTCATTAAATTTAAGTCGACTATCTAGCGTGAGTCCAAGATACTTAACCGAATTGGACCACTTGATCTCTGCGTTGTGCATGCGTATGCAAGCAAAATTAGGTTTTCTAATAAAACCCTTTGAAAACATTACTGCCGCGCTTTTTTCGGTATTAATTTTGATTCGCCCGTGTTTAGCTATCAACTACTACAGTGTTACAATTATTCTATACCCCACCTCCAAAAGTAATGTTTAGTGATTGACTTACAAAACAACTTTATGTTTTTTTTTTCAACCAGGCCCAATTCCAATGTTGAGCTTATGGCTTCCTTGTGCAGGTATTTCAACTTGAGTTTTTCTACGAGAACTGCTCTTTAATCAGTAGTTCATAAAGAGATTAGCTCGTAGACAATACACATAGAAAATATAAGGCTTATACAGGTCAAGTGGTAAGGAAAGGTAGATGGGAGAGAAATTTCATATATTACAAACATACATGCCTTCAGACCGAATTCGATAAACCGATTAAAAAAATGCTGCTCGTACTGGGATTCAAGCCTACGAGATCCATCACGGAAACCAATGATGTTGATCACTGCACTACGGACTCGACATTGGTGAATTTCACCAGTGTCTTAATCTAGTTTAACATTTTTGATGACGGTCATAATATCAACTCCTTGGAGTTATTTTATATTGCTTAATTTAAAGTTACATTTTCCACTCGAATATTTTAATCTTTTCTTATTCTACAGATTAATTTAATCTTTCTTTTTCATTATTAAAATAATAACTTATAGTATTTTAATACTGTGAATATATGTCTAGAATGGTTATAAAAAAAATCTGCGTATGGTAATTATTTTCTAATTCAACCTTCGTTAGGGGATATTTTGTGTGGAAATAAAAACGATCATAAGAAATCGATTGAGGGAAAAATTGTTTTCATCATCTGATTGTATCAGTTCAAATAATTTCATTTGTAAGCATCTTTGTTCGTTTACAGGTAACTTTGCTAACCAAAATTATTTATACTAGATGAACGGATATTCTCATTGAAACTTTGTCCAAACATAAATAATTTTCCGAATAATTTATAATTATTTCCATAAAGTTGAAAACTTTTCCGTTTCACACATAAATTCACATTACATAATAAGTTATTGAATTTAGTTACTCCGTTGATATAATAATAATATTGTTATCGTGGTGTTTTTGGGGTACATACTGGAGTATCTATTTTCTAGCAAAATAATTACAATCCTTTTTATAATGCGACACATTGGTTTCAGAAATTGACACGTATGAAAATATTGCGTAGAAAAACTTTACTTTCATATATTGTGATTTTGTGTTTTTTTCATTAAATGTTCACAATTCTTATGAATTTGAATTTCTTGGTCGGTAACCTAAAAATATTTCAAATTCTAAGTTTTTTTTTTTTTAAATAAGTTAAGATTACAACAATATTTTATAATTTAGCAATAAGAAATACAAGTAAACATATTTTTGTCCGTTATTTTATACCTTTTAAGGTGTTTACTTTCAATACTTGGTGGAATGGCATTATAATAAAACATTTTTAGTACTTTTTCCACATAAAATTTATTGGATCAGGACTGGTTTCGCTCATTTTGAGCATTGTCAACTGATAATAAATACAATGAAACATTGATATTTATACAAAAGTTAAGTAAGAAAAATCACTGTTTCATTGTATTTCTTATCAGTTGACAATGCTCTCAATGAGCAAAACCGGTCCTGATCCAGTAAATTTTGTGTGGAAAAAGTACTAAAATGTTTTATCATTTTTATTATAATTATTTAAAAATATTAATTTGTTTACCATGGTTAACCTCGCGAAGTTTTTTCGGGGAAAAAACTGTGGGCAGATTTATCGTTTTGATAACATTAATCAATAAAACTATTGGTGATAATACAATTACCACCATATTACACTTGATTAAAGGCTCTATAATCATTTCTAAAATCATACTCACTGTCGATTTTTGACGATACTATTCACATATTCTCGAATCATTTACTTCACCATTTTTATATTTCTTTTAAAATATGCTTGGGTTAGAAAACGAATGACTCGCGGAGAGTCTTATAAGACGTTCACCGCAGGATACGACTCAGATGAAAGAATTTGTGAGGAAAATGTTATACAGTAATAAATTTTCCATGGATTATTTGTATCAATGAAAGTGCAATGAACACACTGCCGGATCCAGAAAATATGCCAGGGAATGTCTATTCAATTTAAAAATATAGATCCTACATAGTGAAATGAGATTTTTTTTTAGAACAGAATATTTTAGCCAAAAGCTTGCGGGGTCTCTGAAATTGCGAGGTCTAAAATGGTTGAATAGAAATTATTATAATGGAGTAGCCATAGCCGTCGTGGCCGTTTCAATGGATCGGTCAATGATTAATTAACGGTCTTCAATAAATTTTCACACTTAGTATCAATGATTAATACAATCAGTGTGCCTGAATGTTTATTTTCATTAGCTTGTTGTGGCTTTTCGTAGAACGGGTAGTGTAGTTCCTTAGTTATCTCTTGAATATAAAAAAATATTCACTTTTTAATAAAACAGAATTCGTCAAATAGACCTTTCGAAATTCTCTTAGAACGTGACTTAAAATAGACAAACACCTTTTGGTTTCCCACATATATGTTCTAGGCGTTTAGAAAACAGTAAAGGAAAACTAACAATGTATTTCTACCAACAAAACATGCAAGCCTCGAGTGTATTTGCTAATTAAATTTTCTCTTTTCATTTGGAGGAACGACGCCTTCAATATGGCGGGACCAGAGTGTATCTTTATGTGATAGAAGTTTGTATATAATTTAAAATGTGGAATTGTTTTGAAAATTTATGAAAGCATTTTAACATCACTTTTTGCTATAAAGCACGAAAATAGTTCAGTAATTAATTATTTTAGAGTGTATTTACTATGAAGAGACTTAAATATTAGATTATATATTTACTTTTTAAAATGAGAAGTTTGTACAAAGCTTTATTTGTCTGAAATATAAGATACTTGTGTTCATAGAGGGCAGAAAAAAATGTCATAACACTTTTGGATAGGTGTATGTATCGATTGATACGTATGGACAAAACAAAAAGTTGATTTTGTCACCATACTGGTGGAAGAAGTTGATAAGTAACGAAATTGACAAAAAAGTACACAGTGAGATTTTTGTATATAAATACTTTGTCTTTAACATTTCAGTTGGTGTACTCATTTTACCAGTTTGGAAAAACTTATTTTTATAGATTTTACTGATTATTAATACTTGATAAAAAAAAGAAAACTTTCCCTGCCTATTACTGCATCTGTATTTTGATTGTATAATTATTAATGCAACATAAATTATAGAGACTTGAGGCTTTATCATAATAGCTCATATTTTTCATTTGCTTTTTAGTCATATTTTTACTTACCAACTTTTTCCAGTAGGGTGACGATTTTATATTGTTGTATCTATAATATAAGATTTATTTTAACTCATTGCAAACAATAAAAAATAATTGATTTCATTTATCGATTTATTGTTTTTCTTAAATTAAAAACATCTTAGTGTTTTGTGTAACACGTAATATTTTAATTAAATAAACACAAATGTATTTGATAAAACATCTGAGTTTTGATTAGGAAAAACTTTAATTATTTTACTAGAAAGATTACAGACAATTGAAGTTTATTTAAATTTCTACTGGAACAAATTTATTACGATGCAAAACAAATTACATCTAAGCAAGCTTGATAATATTATATCTAGTATATGAAAATTGTCGTTCTAACGTTTTATCTGAACAGAATGATCATAGTTACAGAATAAAAACTGAATGTCCGCTTTTAATGTATGGCACGTGGCCTCTTAATGCAGGTATCTCAACAGAAGTTTTTATAAGAGAATTACTTTTTTTTCAGTAACTCAATCTTTTTATGTTTTCGAAGATAGTAGAGAATAAAAGGTTGTACTAGACAAAACAAGTGTAACTAACCGTTTTTACTACGCCCATAGATTTAATACAAAATCTGTGCTGCCCTACGCTACACTGCGCTGCGTCTCAGCATACGCTCAGGCTAATACCAGTACTGAATTTCCTAGACTGGTATGAAAAGAAAAGTTACAATCCAGTTGATGAAATAAATTTTGCTCGCCGAATTTATAAAATATTTTCCACCAATCAGTAGCCAATTTTTATTTTATCATGAAAAAATAAAATTCTGAAAAATGAAATATTAATTGGAATTTAATTACACAATCAGAATTTTTAAGTGAGAGTCTTTTAGCAAAATAAGAGCAAATAAAAAGGTTAACGGAATATTTCAGACAGAAAATGTAGGGTTTTGAATAGCTGTCTAGTTAGTGAGCGAACTGGTTTATATAGATAAAAAGAAAATATTACTTTTTATTTGATATACAAATATAATTAGTGTGTAGATGTTCTCATCATAAAACCAATTTGAGCATTTATTTAATTTTGCATACTTGTTAAGCAGGACAGTTTTTCAAATTAATTCATTGATTTTCTTATATTTATTTATTAACAATGATATCGATTTTCTTCGTATTTAAATGTCTGCAATCAGCTTTTCTGACTGATCTCATGAAAGGACATGGTTGAAAAAAAATGATTTATTTCGTCAAAAATGTCATACGCTGTAAAAATTATATTAAAACATTATTTTATACTTTTTTTGCGAAAAAATATTACAGATAATATGATATAATTGTTTTTTTAACACAATAAGTTAATTCGAAAGCAATAAATTTGAATTAATACAGTTGGTGTTCGAGTGTGTTCAATCACAATTAAAACTTTATCTATAAATTCAGGAAGTCACCTTTTTATAGTTGGTTTTAATCACCTGTTGTTTTGGATCAACCGCTAGGTTCATTTTCAAAGTTTGTAACCTAACAATCAGAAAATAATTTTATCATATCACACTGTCTCAAAGCTGGTAAAAAATACATTGCTTAAATAATAATGATATGTACGCCAATCAAATAATTACATATAATAGATTTCACAATGTATGTAATGCTATTTTTATGAAGCCAAGAAGCCGCTAAAAGTTTAAGAGATGAATTAAGGATTAAGGATTTTTTTTTTTTGTGGAAAAGCATATTTATTATTAAATTTCACGTTTTTTTAAGGACTGGTTTCCTTTTAGTTTCAAAAACATTGTCAAGTTTTTATTGAGATTTTTATTGAAGATTTTGTTTTAAATGTATTTATGCTGCCAATGAGAGGGATATGGCATCATAACGGAGGATTCATTAAAGAAGTTTTTCTGTGATAACTGCTCGTTATTCAATTGGTCAACCCTTATTTTTCAAAGAGCGTAGAGATAGACGTATTAGGCTAATGCAGGTCAAGTAGTTCATTATAATTGTATAGCTAAAATTATAAAATATTGGCGCAGCTAAATCAAATAATTATTTGCGTACGCTACCTGTTTATCAAAGGATTGAAAGGGTGGAAAAGAATTTCCAGACATCACGTATCCAAACGAAAATAAATTGATTGAAAAAATGATAAAAGTATAAAGCTGGGAATTAAACCCGTGAGATCAGTTAATGAACTCAAACGCAAACGGCCACGAACACTATACCATGAACCTAACATGGGTATGCATACATTTTTCATAATTCAACAACTATTAATAAATTTGTGTTTTTCATCAAAAATTTTAAATATATACGAACAGACATCTCGATATAAAAAAATATATTAACACAAAATTGTCGACTTAATAAATTCAATGAAATGTAAGAATTCTACCAAACAATACAGTGTTTTTTAGAACAACATGTGCACAGTAATATATTGTGAAATGCGCCTTGAAAAGACTTGCTTATTAAATAAGGAAAAAAATATATTTTAAAACACTTCGTTTTATTTGTTCCTTGGTACAATAAACCAGTGCTCCGTAGCCGGTGTACCACGTCACAAGAAAAATTGTGTGTGTTACAGGAGAGAAACGTTTAGAAAAAAATGCAATAAACTATGTTAATAGTGTAAAAAAAACAACTGAAATACCGAAAAGGTCTTGATAAGAATAAGACACTTTATTGAACACCTAAAAAACTTATTTGTAAGGTGTTTCCTCTATCAAAACTTTTATATAACAGAATCATTTGTAAGACAGAACTTAGCTAGAATACATGCAAAAAAGGGATGTAAATACTAATTTATTTGTCACTATCTAGTATACAGACCTTCTTGATAAAAAAAATAGCGTCGAAAGTAATAATCTAAAAAAGTTCAGTTGGCATTAAAAAATAAGCAAGAAGTTGACCCTTAGAACACGTTTTTTGTTGAAAACCACAAGCTTTATTATTGTATAATATAGATATTCACATAACGAAAGTTGGTTTTTATTCAATTGATTTCACCACAACAAAAAAAATATTATGTGAGAACTGTGGTAGAGAGTACAACCAAGGCCACAAAAAGTATTGTTCTATTTGCATTCAAGCCATATCCAAAACTATCTATAAGCGACGCGTCGACCTTTGGCAAAACAATCCGTGTGTACCTCCATTAAACTGCTGTCAAAAACAGAGGGCCAATAATGGAGAAAAAGAGGTGTGTCTTCGCAAGAAAACGACAGAGGTTTATAAAAAATAATTTAGTGTGTCTACAGCTAGCCATCGTACACTTTCTCATCTAGTCGCCCAGTTTGGCAGGTCTCTTCGTCATTTTATGTTGGGAATTTTTGTTAGGCCCATAGATTCTTTTTCGTCAATTTCGTTACATTTTACCTCGTTGCTTTTCCACCAGTGGCGTATCTGTATATTAGAAAATTACTTCATTCTTTTCAAGTATACTAAGAAAAGAATTATTTTTGAAGAATTTTTATTTCTGTACCAAATTTATAACCACCCTTGATAATTGATAGTCTTTGAATCTGTTTTCTACACTTTTTTCGTAAGAAATGTCTCACTATTATTTTGTGAGTCAGTTCTAAAATTTTCATTTTTTTATTGAAATTTAAAGCTTTTCATATGAAATAATAACCATTTATTAATTTTATACCCATTGATAGATTCAGGTATTCATAAGCATTAAAAATATAATGAATATTTAAGAATATAATCGATCGTGTTTTATTTACTCAAGGATTATTTTATGTTATGTATAATAGTCTCATTTGAATGTTAGGTACCTTTGTAAAGTTTATCATCTGGTTGGTTATAGATAATTTTTTTTGATAGTTTTTATTATTTTAAGAATTTATTATTTGATTGATATTAAGATTTTTTTAAAAATATAAACAAAGAGTCGGTAAAGATTTTCAGAATCTTTCGCACATCTATCTATTATTCTTCTAAATTATTTTTCTACAACCGTCAAATGTCAAGTTATGCAACAATTTCTCAGCGTGATTTGATAATCAACAGATGGATTGTTGCTTAAATAAATGGTTTTCACAGCTCCAACAATGACAACCAGCTTATAAACGATACTCATCTCAAAAATATAAGCAGTATCGAGCATGTTGACAACACGACACCTTTGGCTTTGAGCCTTTTTTATTTGTTTGCGGTCAAATTTTGAATGGCTTGATATTCGAAATTTGACCATGCTATTCTCAGACACTGTATAAAAAAAATGTGCATGAAACCAGCTTAAGCATGTGTGATTTGCATACTTTACTTTATCGACTATTTCCAATTTTTTTTAGAACAATTGTAAGTAGTATAAAAAGAAAAGGATGGTTGGATGACTTATAAGGTGGTAGAACTAGATGAACAGATATTATTTATTGATTTTAATATAGTAAATAATTTACTACAAGTAATAAAAATAATGATTTTATATTATTTTCCCTGTTGTTTTGATTTTGAAAGGCGATATGTGAAAAAATATCAATTGCCTTGAGCTTTGAATTTCCCTTGAACGTATAGCCATTAAAAGGAATTGAGAAGTTTTTAATGCCAAAAAAAACAAATTTTTTCATCGTTGTGCGGTATTGTTGATAGTATTTATTAATGATTATAAATCAGATAATCTTTAAAACAGTTTTAAAAAATATACGTATTTAATAATTTGACGCTTTATAGAATTGACGTGACTAGATTTTATAAATTGTAAATCATCACTTAAATATACCATGATCAACAGCGAGGTAATTTCGCTAATGGCCAATTATGATTTCATTTACAAATTTTGGCGTACATTTATATTTTCCGTTTGAGATACTCTATGATTTCTACATAAATGAAACAGCTTTATTACATCATATCCGTACGAGTTGATTGGGTCCGGCATAGCACCGTCCAATAACTTAATTAAAGATCTTTATCATTGGACTACGGAGCTTTTGTATTCGCGCTGTGCCAGTAATGAAAACTAAAATTAATTAAAACGTTGAAACGGCGGGTTACACACCCCAAACAAGTTGCATCCGAATAACCGCCAAACAAAATTGTTTACATAATGACGACTCTGCAAACTGGTAGTATCATGTTTAAAGTAAAAGATAGGGCAACTATTTACTTTCTAGTATTCAATAAAAATATTTTGATAATCGATTTATACAAGAGTTTTGGCTGCTAAACAGTCATAGTCATTAACTAGACTGGTTCAAGCTTAAATTACTATCAACAATAATAAAATTCTATTCAAAAGCAACAATTTCACACGGATAGTGATGGCTTTAAATAATTCGTTTTTTGACAATAAATAAACTATCATTATCAACTAATTTTCTAGTTTAAAGCAAACGTTTCTTGTGGGCTTAAAAGCATTTCAACTTAGTTGTGTTTTACAAAAGAAAATAAATTATATTTATTTGCTAAAGCTATTTTTAAAAGAGTGAGGATAGAAAAAAGGATTACAAAAGATACCTATCTAATATAACTTATATAATATTTTCACTACGCTCTTTTTTATGATGAGTGTGAGGGTATGCAAACGTCACAGACATTCGTGTAACATATATATATATATACATATATATGTATATGTATTAAAATATATATATATATACATAAAAAATCGAAAGAAATGAGAGTAAAGCAAGAGCTCTTCTCTCGGTAAAAGATGAAAGACACCAGTCAGTCCATCCAATAATTGGGTTAATGTGAATAATATTTATTATTTTTTATAAATCACTTTTTTCTACTAATACCACATTTATTTGTTTTATCAAAACCGGTTTCACTCATTCCGAGCATTATTAAACGATGAACCCGGTCCTAATCATATTAAATTAATGTGGAATTTTTACAAAAAATTGTTCTATTTTTTTAAATATATTGCCTATTTTTTAAATAAATAAGTAATCCTTAAATGTGTTTTTTTAATATTATGTCAATAAGATACCGTTATGTAGTTAGTGGCGTTTCAGTTGCAGATATCATCTCGATGGGTCCCCAACCCAAATTAGATTAATTTCAATAAAAAAACGATTTTTATTTAAGATTAAAATAATACTTATGGCAACAGCGAAAGCAATTTATTTATTTCGATTATTGGTTTTTACCTTCGTTTTTTTACTACTTTATTACACTTTTGTATTTGTAGTTTTCATATTTAGAAAATATATTTATTACATAAATATCATCAAACGTTATGCTGACTTTACTTTATACCGTAAAACACAAAAACGCGCTGATCTACTGTGTAATAATTAAAACACAAAGGAGGATGCTATGTTTACACGGGCGTTAATTCGGAAGTGAACCAAACTGACGACGTGCTTTTTACATACCTCGAATGTTACGTGAAAAGTAATGTGCAATATTCACTGCCGTGAAATACAATACGACAAAATTTAAACCGTACATGACAGAAGTAGGAGAAGCTCTGATTCTTTTGTGGTGCTTCGGTGCAATTCATGACGTTTTGTTATTGTGGAGTTTATTTATGCTACATGCCCAAAAAAACAAATTGTTGTAGGATTTAAATATGACAATACATACATACACACACTGCTTAGTCTTACTTACGCCAAAAAATGTAATAAACAAATATACTCTTTTTTATTTTTATTTTTAAAAATATATTATTTTATACAGAATGGTCCAGGAATTCTTTCTCCTTCGATTGCGAGGGTTACGACTTCAAATCCCGAAACAAAAATATTCATTCGATTTCAATCAATTTTCAATTGGTGCCTTCTTTATTAAATACTTTTCCACCCATTAAGCTTATATTCTATATAGTAATTATCTAAGTCTATATTCTATATAGCCTGTGTGGTCGAGTGGTTAACGTCGTTGGCTACCGCTACGGAGGGAATGGGCTCGAATCCCAGTACGGACAGTTTTATAAATTGATTTTTCAATTGATTTGTGAATTTCTGTTCAAAGGCATGGATGTATGTGATGTCATCCCCTCTCTCACCCATTCTATCCTATAAACGGGGCGTATCGAGAGCGATTAGCTAACCACTAGTCCTGTCCTAGCCCTTTCCTTCTATTCCTACTCTCTTTGGAAAAAGAGAGGTTGAGCAACTGAGTAACAAGCAGTTCTCGTAGAAATATTTCTTTTGAGATAAACTCCATTAGGAGTCCATATGCTCCATATTGGGAGCGGACATGGAAAAAAAATAGTAATTATAATTTTAATGGAAAATTCAAGGACTTCAATACACAAAGCCAATAATTTTCATTAAAAATTTAATATACCTACCTTATATATATTTCTTATGCAATCACAAAAATATATCGTGCAATGAGTAATTAGCTAACTTATAGATTTTTTTATTTGTTTTTACACTTTTAGAAATCCTCCATTTTGTTGGTGCAAATACGCAAATCGAGAAGGACAAGGTTCCAAGTGTAAATTGTTGGTGTATCAAAAGTAACAACGAAACAGTCTTCCAAGTACCATTAATGTTATTTTTTGCTACGTTACAAATCTACACTTAAATGGTTATAGTTGTCGGGTCGTGAATAGATTTAATTTAATTTTTATGTATATATATCGACTGTGGAAAGGAAAAAAGGACGTAACCCACAGTTTTTTCAAACAGCTTTTTTCGATAATCACAATGTATCAAACTTAATACACGTTCTATCAAAAAGATGTAAGCTGAAAATGCTTAATTAGTATCTAAATTTAGCTTTTAAATTTGGAAAAAGAAGAGCTTGTGAAAATTGAAACCAAGAAAAAAGACTGAAAAAAAGGTTTTCCGTCATGTCAATTAAACACCAGATTAGAAGTCTACATGCACTTCAAGGATATGTATATTTCATCATTTTCATATGGCCCAAAATCATCACAACACGGTTTTTGTGCCTCCTGTAAAATTGTGTAAAAATGTGTGGGTTACGTTCTTTTTCCTTTCCACAGTCGATATATTTGTATATATTATAAATTAATATATATATACATGACGCTTAAGCATGAATTTTTTTTTTACTTAAATTGTTTATTTCATAATCAGTCTACAGTTTGAAATCATCAAACTGAAAAAAAACAATAATAATAAAAAAGAGATAAACTCTATGAGAATTGACATCACAAACAGCTACGTTTAAGGTCTTAAATTTAAATCGAATAAATCTAAATTTGGCATTGATCTTCCTGAGAATCAAATCCATGCCCGCCTGCTTACCAAGCTCTAACCATTTAGATTCTAGACCACAGCGGGCAACGATTATGTTTATTTACTCTATTGTTATTTTGTCTCAATAAGATAAGAACACGATCAATAAAAAGATATTACTTCGTTGGTTAAAATAATTCGTCACCATAAACGGTAATATAATTATTATAATTATTATCAAGTAAATATAAGTGTGTCTACAGAATCATGGCGCGGACGAGAATTTCAATTATTTTCTCATTAGTGGGGCATTACCAATGGCAAATCCACGAGATCCTCCCTAATCCGAGGATCTGACAGAACGTAATCACTACAACTGTTTCTTCCTTTAGAATTGTATAAGAAGTGGCATGAAATTCGTGAAGGATGTCCTGATAACTTATAAGTGTGTAATATAAAAAAAAACCATTAATGGATTTTTTTTTTAGCAAAATTGTCTATATACAGCGAAATCTACTTTATTTGAAAACGTTTTTACTTTGTATTATGATTCCGATAACATTTTCTTTCCTGTAGATAAATATTTTTTATTTTTATCGAGAACAATTTATTTTCGTTTAAAATATCTTACATTTTAAAATAAATACGCCGGCTTTTTTCGCATTGTTTTAAATTGTTTACTGTTGGTCATTTTATGATTGATGATAAAGAAATTGACTGGCCACAAATATAATTTACACCTTTGACTTTAAATAATATAATATATATGGTTGCTGTCTTAAGTTTTAAAATACAAAATATATTTAAATAATAGTATATTGTTTTCAATATAACTTATTAATTTGACATGCATTGCTGCAAATTTTAATATTATAATATGATTATTAAGATTTTAATTAGTTTATAAAACTTACAGATACTGCTTATAATATACATATTTACTGAATAGTAAAATTACATTCTCTTTAAAATTTATATTATAGTATATGAAAGAAAAATCTTAAAATTAAATATTATTGATAAAACATTTATATACTTTAAGACAAAAAAAAATGTGTAATAAACAGCGACAATTTACAATAAGTTAATAAGTCAATCAAAAATACATAAATATACAAAATTACTTTCCATAATTATGTGTATGGAACGGTAAAGTGTAGAAAAAGTAAACTTTTTCTCCAAAATAAGTCACAAACATTTTGAGTTTTTGAAGAAATTTTCTGGACTATATTTGATGTTTGATATACCATCACGACCATACAGGATAAAACACAAGATATATTTTGCACTATAATTGTTAGGAATATGTTTTTAATTTTGATTTCTATCACCAAAACAACAATTCAGGTAAATATCAATTTTAAGCTTGTGTAGTTAACAGTGACTACCGTGAGCACCGTTTTTCACATTCTCTATATGAAATACTTTAGAATCTAACAAGTAAAAAATTCTAGATCCTTAAGAAAATACTTTTAACTTTCTTAACATTCATTACGGGTGACTTTGTCACGCCTATCGCAGATTGACGATAGCTGGTTCCGATCGTTTTATTCCACCGCTAACTATATTCAAATTAGGAATTTCGTTTGGTGTGTGGAATGTTTAGTAATTTCACATCGCAAGTTAAAATAGATAAACATTATTCTTAATTCAAATATCTCGCTTGTTTGTGCTAAGCATAAACAGAATTGTAATAGTGTTCCAATTACAAAATCATTATCTCTAATAAATTCAAATTCTCTATGATACAATCATACAATTAATGTTTAAAATTGGAAGCTTGCTCATTCAATATGGCCGTCCAATATTTGAATTGTATTTGACGAATGTAAATAATTATTTCCCTCATGTATAATTTCAACAAAATGATTATTTGTTCGGATCCTTTATTAGTAATATTTCATTCGTAGGTAGTTGTATGTATTGTTAGAGGAAGGAAGCTTGTGGTCAGGATGTATTTTGAAAATCTACCATATTATGATATGTGGACACATTTACGTTATAACGTAACGTTTTTGAAGAATCTATTATTAATTAACTGGATTTTGAGTAATCTTATATCGAATTATAAATAACTAATTATAACAAGCTACAATTTGCAATTTTTGGTTGCACGATTTCTTTTGTTATAATTTTTATACTGCTGATTAAGATTTCTTCATGTTTTCAAATTTTAATTTTAATCATCAATTCATTCAATATTTAATCTAAAAACCATTACTGAAAATTAAAGCCTGCTCACCTATAAATATTTTATAAACCTTCTGACAAGTTGACGCATTTAGAAGTACAATTTTTCACCCGATTTTTTTTTAAATTTAAAACATAATTGTTTAAGCTTTCTTTGTTTGCAAGAGAGTGGAGATAGAAAGGTTATTGTTATGACACTATTGTGATTAGCTTATCGTTTTAGGATTGGGAAGATGGGCCTTCAAACAGAATTCGATAAATTGATTGAAAAAATACTGTTTGTTCTGGTATTCAAGCCCGTGGGATCTGTTACGGAATCCAATGATGTCGACCACTGCTCTACGGCCCAACGAAATTTTATTTATGTTTTTTGTAACATACATAATGCACCCCATTTTGGTACTGGAAATTAAAAATAAACAAAATCTTATCCTTTTTTTATAAAAATATATTTATAAAAATATATTATAGAGGGAACATTTTCAGTGTATTTATTTTTTCATACCTCTATTTTATAACGGACCATAAATATTCTTTGCAGCTTTCTAATTCTATTACCACTAGTTGTCAATAAATCACTAGCGATGGTTCATAGCAGATAATCTGGAATCTTTTGCGAGTATCACAGCGTAAATATAAATCTTCTAAAACCAAACACTCGACCGAGGACGTCGCGACGCTGAGAAAAGGGCGTCGGGAACAACAGAGTGAAAAAAACGCACACCATAAATTCTACTTTATGTTTTTACAACGCGAAATCTGCGCTCCCGTGACGTACTCTATCGGCGACCCATTAAAGCGACATTATCGAGGAACAAAGTTATCGCGAAATAATATCTGAAAAACACTCGACAACAGCGCCACTCTTCGGCCGATATTCGAACTCAAGAGGGGCGTCAAAAAATGACAACGCTGCAAGATAATGCGAAAAAAACAGTTGTACTTTTTTTTTACACTTCAAAAAAAGAACATGCAAATATAACCTTTGCATATTACTACGCTCGAAAATAAAATACAAACTAATACTAAATTTTTCCAAAAATAGAATCTTCCGACACATTTTTCATATTCGTTAAACAACATAATCAAAGGAAATATGCTTCAACTATTTGGCTGTAATAGTTTACTTGAATTTTAAAACTGATTAATTTATGTAACACTAGAATTCTCGCATGACTTTTCTTGTATTTATAATCAGGAAAGTATGCCGTCTGCTATATAAATGACTTCCAGACATACTTGGAGGCAGGGTATGGTGTCATATGTTTTAAATAGAACAATAATATGACAACTAATATTTGTAATAGAATATTTTAGCTTGTCATTCCATTCTAATACCTAAAAGTTCTACCTAATTATAATATGGGATAAATGCATCTTTTCTAGATTATCATTAATATCATTTACCCAGCTCTGTTTGCTAAAAGTTATCAGTCTATGCCTCTTTCTGCAACTTCGATAATGAATTTTATTTAAAAAAAACCCATTTCAGTACTTCTGTTATTGGTTAAGTCAAAAAATTCAAAAATTGTTACTGCGTCGCTGCTCTGCCGGAGGAACGATATGTACATAGTATAAAAAAAATGTTACGTATACAATATAAAATAAATTTTATTATTGATTTTTGAAACAACTAAATTTGGGACCATTCCTAAAATCCTGGGACTATAAAATGGTAATCCTGTAATCCCGGGGTCAATACTTCGGGTGAAGATTGAATTTCCTACAATATGTCCTTTAAAGATACGTTTAAAATATAAACAGTATTTTTTTTCAAATTTCTATTTATTTGTGAAATATTTAATCAAAAATATAGAAACCTTTTTCGTATTTTGCAGCACAAAAAATGTTTTCTTAATCAATTTGAGTCGATTTACAAAAAATTACAGTGTATGTTTTACGTTTATTCTTTTTTCATGCTTTTTAAGGCGTGATAAATAATTGTTTATTGAGGGACATTTTGCTTTGTGATTTATACTTTATTATGATTTTCGATATTGATTCGTTCAACATACATTTCAAATATAAACACATATCATAAAATACGAACCATATTAAAATCACAATACGTTTAACGTTATTTAGGATTATATGTGATAATACGCCTTAAAAGTTAACATGTAATTGTCTTATTATATAATACAAAACTATGTACATTAAACGCTTCCTGATTGCTTTGGAACAAACAATCCTTATTTCCTTGCTAATCGTATGATAACAAATCGCTTGGCCTTGGGCGCTAATTGTTAATGGCGCCAGGTCCGACAGGTGTCATTGATTAAAAACACTTTTATTTTCTTTTGTCGAAAAAAAACCGATTGTCGATTTCTTCCATCAAATATCGACCACGGGTCAATTCAATCGGCGGATGTTACGATGTTTTTTTTCTAATCATTTGCTTTTTACTGTCTACACGTTTTGGTGATAACAATAGTAGTTAAAAAGAAGACGTTAGTAACGTGTTTACATTTATCAATAAACTTGACCTATTTATAATAGTTAATACTAAGGTATTAAATATTTTAACTGAAATCAATCATCGTATTCTTTGAATGCCTCCTTCTTTCTAACGTTAATTACTGGGCTACGTCCACACGGAGACTATTCGATGCGAGATTTTTACGTATACGGTTTTTTCGAAAACTGGTCATCTGTTCACACGAGCCTGTCCATCAGATAGTTCACTATAGCGTATGCTATGTATTCTAAGTATTTCAATCATTTAATCCTCATGGAGGTGTATACGCCAGTAATATTTGTCCTATATTTGTTGATTTTGTTTTGTCTGACTAATTTTATTGTTAAAATATATAAAACAACTTACAACTTAAATTTATAATAAATGATTTGTATATAATAAATAAAAATATGTTTTCACTAAAAATACTTCTGCCTCTTCTTTTTATCCAACTCTCAAAATCAGGGTATTTTATTAATAAATTTCTTTCAAGAATTTTGTATTGAATTGTTTTTCTTGTATCTAACAACTTATCCTTCAAGTTATTTTTTTTTCAACTAATGATATTAACAGTTCATAAATTTAGAAAGATCGAAAATTCAGCTTTTCATACACCCGATTTACCGCTGCAATAGTCGAAACGACACTGCTTTCGGTGCGTGGGATTTTCATATGAATACGTCAATATAAGAGAGAGTGCCACTGCGTCCCGTATTCGATTAAGTCCATTCGGTTTTTAGTGACAAGTTTCTTGCGTATACAGAAAAAACTATTTCTCGTATACGGTAATTTACCGTATAGACTCCGTGTTAACATTTGTATGTAACATATATTGCCACTTTTGTGTTTGGTAAAATGACGAATAAGGTATACGGGGAAAAAATGCCGTGTGAACGTATCCTTACACAGCAGAAGTTTTCATTGAGTTATAGTAATTAAGATATCTGATATAAGTGTTGCGATCAAAAGTAAAAGAAATATTAACGCTTACTTGTTAAAGCACAATATATTTTATAATATACTTATTTTCGTGGGTTTAAGGTATTTGAGAAATTTCCAAATCACACTCTAAATCTTGGCCACGTAGGCAAGCAGGATTTAATCCCAAAACCAACAAAAACACTGTGGCTATTGGACCAACAACGTTTATAATTCATTTTTTTATATAAATAATGTATTATTTGTCATAAATTATTATAAATATAAACAAAAAAATTGTATTGTTTTATTTATAATTATTTGATTGTAGTAATTTTCATTTTTCTTTCATATTTCAACACATTTTTAGAGGGGGGCTCAAATCCTTAGAGACATTAACAGCAGTCAATTGTTTTTTATTTTCGCTAATAAAATAGTACGTATTTTTTTTAATCTTTCCTCTAATTCATGCGGCATTTATGTTACCTTATGTGCTTGCATCAACATTGTGATAACAATCTTCTAAAACTATAGTCATTCTATTAGAAAACTTCATGGGAAGATTTTTCATGAAAAAGGTATCGTATGCTTCCTCTCATTTTACACGGTATAAAATATTTGTCAATAATCGGTGAATCGTCTAGTATAATTATCTCAATTTATAATGTCATAGTTTTATTATAATATGTTTTTTTAATTTAAAATGCCTAAGGATTATATGGAAACCCTATTCCAGTGACTTGTCAGATACATTGACAAGATTTTTTTAATGTTTTCGTGTACACTCAGTTATGGCACTTGTCCGCTGAGTCGTGGAAAACGTTTGTTTTTTATTGGTCTCGATAAAATGGGATGACCACAATAACCAAAACTTATCACACTTTTAAAATAGATTAAAACTTCTTTCATTTTCCTTGATGTATTTCAAAAATGGAACACAGAGGTCTGGTTCTGGTCGCTTATTGTCTGGAGTTTTTTTGTCTTGTAGCTCGTTCGCGATGAATTTAAATAGGTTGTATGTCTTCCAGAATTAATATTTTTCTTAATTTCGGTCGAACGCTACGAGAAATTATTTCAGTTTGATCTTTTTGTTTTAAAGTTTACTTTTAACACTTTGAATGTAACAAATGGTTAATATATTTTTTAAAAAATCATACATGAAAATTATAAGTTAACCATACTGATAAAATTATTTTTAAAAACAAAATATTCACGAGAAGAAAACGCGTTCGTTTTAATAATTTATAATAATAAGGACATGCTCTATCTGGAAAAAAATATTTTAAATTTGGAGACGTCTTCTCATAACCGTTTTAAATATTATTCCATAATAAACATAAATGATTCAATAATGTTTTTTCTGAGATTTTTTATTTTTAGCATATACATACATAAGTTATATGTGTACATATATGTTTATATACATGTAAAATTTCTACTCTCTAACATTTGCATGAATATAAACCAAATGCCATTGTTCAACTGGCTTTCGGTGCTAACTTCTTTCTTGTTAAATTGATCTAAGTTGTCTTTGATGATTTTTTCTCATTTCCAATTTTGTTTCCAATTATTGTCTCTTTTCAACAACCATAATAAAAAATGATTGGTCACCCTTAATTTAATCGCAATCAATAATAAAATTTTCGTGACTGCTGATTTCTGATTAATTATTTTCATTTGGTTTTAGAATTTTCTTGGTCAATGTTGTGCCTTGATTTTTAAATTTCCATTCAAATATTCATTCACGTGTGCAAAAAAATATCTTTTAATTTTTTAATTTAAATCTCATCAATCATTTTCCGCAATGTTTTTTTTAAACCAATGCTTTAAATTTTAAATTAATTTAGTGAAGTTATAAAATGTATTTCAATTATTCATATATTTGTTTATTGATTATTTTTATCAATGTGAAAGTGGTACACAATTTAAGAGTTTTCAATATATCTGCAGAAGGGTACGTGAAATAAATTCTCCAAACAATTAAAATCGGATTTATTTTTGCTTATATCACGGCTTCAGAAAATGTTTACTTTAAATTGAGTTAATTGAAATATATTTAAGATGCCTTAAAGGAATTGTAATAAGATTTATATATTTGTCAACTTGTTCATCACATTATCAAACCTGTCAACTTCAAATTAACGGTGGATTTCTTTATGCTTCGTGTTTCAATGAGTTGTAAATTTATTGCCATTATATTTTTAAAGAAGGATTATAAATATCATAAAGATAGTAAATAAATAGTGTTTTAAAAAAAATGATTTTAGTGTAAGTGATCAATTTAATCAAATAAATAGTTAATAAATATTTATTATGTGTAATTGAACATTACGTGGTTGGTATATAAATACTATTAATTATTTATATTTATATTTTACTCGGCAAAAAATTGTTCTAGCTTCTTAGTGAAATATTTTTCTAGGAATGTGTAACTATATATAATGACAATTTTGTTTCCAATAAAAGAAACGACAAAGATATACTAGAAACTTATCTGTATAGCAAAGATTCTGAAGGGAAGTGTAAAATAAATAAAAAATAGCTGAGACGTTTTTCAAAAAAATATTATTACAGATCTTCATTGTTTGCAAGCATGCTGCAGTAAGATCTAGCTCTTGTTTATCAAGAATGTGTTTTCTCTTCTCGGTTCTCAGGCAAAAAAAAGTCCGATTGCAATCCCAACGTACTGTAGGTCTTCTGCCAAAAGAAACCGAGTCGAATAAAAAGGAAACGAAAAACTAATGTTGAAAAGCGCTGTATTATTTTTTCAATAACGACAAAATGTATTTTCTATTCTTGAGTAATAAAACTATTTTTAATATAATTTACAGTCACTGTTGTGACGTAGCTGACGATCTGTGACATTGGTTATATTGTGTTCCTTAACTTCATTAGAACGTATTTTGGAGTTTCACTACATCTTTATTTTCATTGACGATCGGCCATTTACCGAGATAACTTTTTAGACATGTCCTTTCCAATGGAAAGTATATGTTGTTAATTTTCGAAAAACACATTTCTCATTTTTTTCAGGCTTTAATTTTGTTATGTATTTCTTTACCACTAACTTTCAATTCTATTAACTAGTATCACAAAACATATAATATTTCACGTTTTATTTAATATAATACAAAAATGTTGGCAAATAATATGATCATGTGCTATGGTTTGGCATGAAGAAGAAGGAGGCATGATTGGGAATGTCTTTGCATCCTGCCTTATTAACTGCATGACAGAAATTGATAACAAAATTATTCCAGTGGTATTTTGAGTGATAGCGGTAGAATAAAATACATTTGTGTGTCTCCTAAAATCTTGTACTTTTTGAGATACCATGTTGTGAAAAATTTTCGACAATATGAACTCCTTGTAGGGTTGTTATCAACAGATTTTTTTACAACAACTGCTTGTAGAAAAAATCAAGAGTGTAAGTATGTTATAAAATTGATTGGACTACTAATTACCTAATCGCTCCTCGTTTATTTGAAAAGCAGTTCTAGACATAAATGCTTGCGGTCTGTAACCTGCAGATTGATTGAAAAATCAATCCGCGAAAGTGCTTGTGCTTGGATCTGAACCCATGATCTCTGAAACCGACGCGAACGACGATAACCATTCGATTACTGACCCAACAATTATGTTTAAATTTGATATATTGTATGTGAAAGTCCCTGGAATTTATTTTTAATGCTTCCAGCACTATCACTATCGACAAAGATCACTATTGCTTTCTAAGTTCACATCTTTAAATGAATAATATGATAGTGTTAGAAAGAACTAATCGGCGATCAGATTTTTTATGGTGTCAAAGTATATTTCGCATCTTAAGAAAGTCTTACTTTTCACTTACTCTAAATGTTCATGGTAATATATATTTTATTTTATAATTACGAAAAATATTGCTCCTGTGGTTTTCTTAAAACTCGATATTTGGAGAATATGAGTGATACTAAGCTACTCGTATGTCTCTTCAGCTTATTTTTTTTACATTCCGGATTTCTGTCTAGCTTATTTCTCTTACCTTTATTTGCTTACAGTAACTATAAATTTCTTATGTTACATTTTTTCCTAAAGTGGAGTGACACTTACTGTTTAAATAAAGATCTTTTTATTGGACGTTCTTGATTCGGAAAAACAATTAGATGAACTTCTTGCGAATACTGACAATGAGTGTTTTGTTTGACATTTGATAATTCTTATCAGGAATTGTTTGTATGAGTAATAAAAATTAAAGAACTCAGTTTGTTCAGTATTTACAACCGCTTTGACTTTATACCTAAGGTTTCGCGCACAATCTATTATTGTCTATCTTTTAGGTTTTAAGACTGAATCATCGATATTTTATTCGTCTAAATATTTTTATGATAAAAGTATTATTTTTTTTCAGTCTGCCACTTTTTCCGCCAAGTTGTGGTTATATAGCACCAATTTGCTCAGCATCAGAGTTGTTCCGAAGATTTGATGGATCCTGTACCAACCCACGTTTCCCTGAACGAGGCGTACCGGGATCTGAATATACATATTTGATTGAACCTATTTATCAAGATGGTAAATATACCAATATTAAAACCGAATTTCGTAAACCAGAAATCTTACAAAGTTACCAAAAAACTTTATACATATATATTTTTGCGGTATCTAGAGTGTATTTTTGTTGAAATTTATTATGGTCGGAAACAATTTTTTGATAAAAAAAAATATAACATTGTTCAAATACATCATGACTAGGGAATCCAATCCCGGGACCCGGGATCCCGTACAGTTTTCGATACATTTCAATCCCGGACATGATCCCGAAACATTTGGGATTGATTTTAATGCAAAAACTGATAAAATGTTGGTTTTCAAGTCGGCAGCTCACGCATATACAATAAACGAAGCCCAATTTAAATTATTTTTCGATTATATTTACTGCAAGAGTTATCGCAAAAGATGAGGTAATTTGATGCCAAGCATATTAAATTTCTGCAACGCATTTTAGTGAATTAAATTTTAATTCATTTGACGACAGTAATTACTTTATGTTATCAGATATCAATGGCACTGTTTGTTTTGCGAGATTTATTTTTCTATTGTTCATAAATATTATTTTTTTACCGTAAACCGAAACATTAGTCTCAATGGCAAAACAATCGATACTATAGTACTTCGGGCATATTTTAAAATAATATTTTAATTACTTTTATTTACTCAAATAAAATTATTAAGAATTTATGTACACGACAATTTTAGAACTCTTCACTCTTGCAGTCTGAAGTAGGTAGGTACTTTTTTCAGCTATCGACATAAATTATTTTAAGTTATATTGCGTATTTTTACATAATGTATGCATATTAAGTTCGTTTAATAATTATGGCGCATATTTTTTTACGAGTAATAAAAAAAATCCACACCTTCACCTGTTCATCGCGAATAGCTGAGACTAAGAGAGCCTCTTGGTTTCCCATTGGCAGCCCACAGCTGGTTATGTAATATAGAATTTTTTTTTTAAATAATTTTTGGCCAATATCATCAATTTTTATATCTTAAAAAACGTATTTTAATGAAACGGGATCAACATTTTGGCTCGATATTGGATTCTTTAATCATTACTTCTCGATTTTTGTCATTTTTATAATCATAATTTTTTTTCAGTAAAAAAAGAAAGTCTTTTTGATATAATAAATTTTCTTTTGTATACACCTAATCATCACTAAAAAACATTGCTATACAGTCTATAAATGTTTTATAATACCATTAATACTAACGGTTAAATTAAAAAAAAATCAATAAAATAAATAATGTTTTCTTTGTATATTATATATCGTTGATATATTTAAAGAGACTCGTATTTAAATGTATTTACTATCCATATTATATTGCAGGGTTTAGCTTGCCCAAAACTGTATCAGAAGGAATCCCACTACCCCTTGCGAGAACTATTAGAAATACCCTGTTCCCAGACGGCGAAACCTTTCACAATAAGCATAACGTTCTTGCAATGTCATGGGGACAATTTTTAACGCATGACGTTGGACTTTTAGTAGACCCTCCAGGTAAGTCTTTGTGTGTTTATGTCGATAAATAACTAAGAGTAATAATATTTATTTACTTTATATTTAGTATACACTTTTTCGAGGTCTGTATAATATGTTTTGTATAACAAATATGTCTATATGATGTTTATTGTTAATAAATTTTAGATTCCACGTTACTTGATATATAATCGGTCATATAACAGAAATTGAAACGCTCTTGGGTATTCTTCTTAATTGGTTACGTTTTTAAGACATTTGAAATCATATATAAATATAAGAATAGTTTTTTTTTTCATTTTTATATTTAAGATGTTGTCGTTCTTTCTTACGAACCTTTTCTTATTCTAAAAACATGGCATAAAAACAGTATTGGGTAGAGGTACAACAGAACTGCAACAGATCCCACGCTGGTAATTTTGGGAAACCCGCAAATTTCTGGATTTTTGAACCGGTATCACAAAAAGGGTCCAGGATTGAGTACCCTAGTTAAAACAGAGAGGTGAATAAATCACGACAAACTGATTACGACAAATATAATTTATTATATTGTAATTCATAGAATCTACTTTTAAGCACCGTCGAATTTATCAGTTGTTCAAATGTCATATATAATTTATGATGAAAATATCCAAAAGTGTGTTAATAAATTGAATACAAATATATATTTAGAATAATTAGGTGTAGATCCAGTTGGCTAGTTGGGTAAAAATAATGTTTCCAAATGGCATTGGGCTATTCTTTAGGTCTGTTTAAAAAAACATCTGATTAGTAGTATTGTGTTAAATTTTACAGTCGATCCGATATGTTGTGATAAAAACGGCCATTTCCAAGAAAATGTGCATCCATCTTGCTTTGCCATTCCTATACCACCAGATGACCCCAAGATGGCTGCTGATGGTATCACTTGTATGAATTTTACTAGGGCGCAGACTGATTTTAACTTTGGGTGCAAATGTTCTACCGCTGCTAAGCCGGTATGAATTATATAAATATTTTACAGTAACAATTCCAATTATAACTAGAGAGAATATTGTATCAATTCTGATATTACATATTATAATACCAGGAATAATCTGCATTACTGAAATGTATATATTTTACGTAAAATTCAACATTCATCTCTAATAAAAACAATGCAAACGATGCAATTGTTTTTCCCGACGAAACCATCCCGGAGCATTTTTAAATATCTATTCAATAACAACCATAATTTTGATTTAAAATAATATTTTGACCTTCCAAAATAAATTCTTTAACAGGATTAAACAGTTGCCAAAGCGAAAATTTATATTCTAGATCTGATGTTAGTAACAAATTAAATTTGAATTTGGAACTCTCATTATAAAACAAAACACAATGTTGCTTATGGTAAAACGTACAAATGACAGATGTCATATTTCCGTAAATAGAAGCGTGAAGTAACTACAATGGAAGTAAAAGCAATTCCACGTTTGCAGTCGTGAAATAAAGGAATGTAATTATTTTGGTATTGAATTTTAGAAAGCGTATGGTTTTATTTTTCTTCATTTTCTTTTCTTAGCTGAACAGGGTGACCGCAGCGCTGGATTTATCACAAGTTTACGGCAATAGTGTGCAAGAGTGCAACTTACTGCGGACATTTACGAATGGCCTCCTTATAACAGAGGTGAGAAACGGAGTTGAATTACCGCCTACGACAAGCTCTGCCCGACCTGATTGTGATTTTGACTTTCGCACAGGTAAAGTTTGACGGTAAAACCAGTTTCACAATGTTTGAATTGAATTAAAAATCTCTTTATATCACATTTAATATACAAAAGTTATCATTATTTGTTTTTTTATTTGAGTTTTGTTTGCGATGAGCATAAAACGTACTTACTTTTGTGTGCAGTTATATTTTTATAAAATATCAAAGATAAGTTTACTTTATATAAAATAAAAATAACTTTGATTATTCCACGTATTGTGTTACAAAATGTGACACGTGTTTTGCTTCTTTCATAGGCATCATCAGACAACTACTTAAGCAAACATTTGCGAAAGTATTATGAAAATAAAACTTTTAATAATCCAAAATTTTATTTATTTCCTTATAATATACGTGAAATAGTATTTTGTATGAATATTTGAGCTTTATATTTTATTTTATTTTTAAATGTTTTAAAAATTAATTTTTATGACAGATTGGCGATACTTTAAATATTTTTGAATATTTTATCACTCGGGGTGAACTCAATGTTATTATTAAGAATATATTTTATGACTAATGAATACTTGACCGTCTGATTGTTAAGCAGAGTCGTTGCCTCGAAGCTGAAGTGGCCGATAACAACAATAATTGTATATATGATGACAAAATTCGATA
>CM062826.1:24780282-25110841 GCA_031772345.1 Himalopsyche anomala
GTAGTGTAGCCCTGCACCGTCTCCCTCGTCACGGCACCTGATCAAGTATACAAGAGCCCACTGCAGCTGTGTGTGTACTGTGTACGCACTCCGGTGTGACCAATACAGCCTCGGGGCGGAGAAAACAGGGGGATGAAAAATGGGGAATACAACTGGACGGGGAAGGAGGCGGGTGCCGCGATCGATACTACCCAACCTACCGTCGGAAGCACTTCAACGCTCGAACAGATGCGAAGAATAATAAAGGAAAATGTACGCAACATAACATCGTTATGTGTACTCACAAAAGATATGGCCTACTGAAAACGACACAATAAGCACGGCGATAAATCTTTCAAGTCAAATATTTTCCCGATGTTGGAAAGTTGCTAGGAGGGTGTATAATTGTATTTTATGGTGGACGGATTCTTCCGTTTACGAAGAAAACTCAACACATTTATATTCAACATATCGCACACTCAATGCAACAACGTCAAAAGTGCAAATTCCTATTTTTTCAGAAGAAGCATTTAAACACGATAGAGTCGCATGGTTTCATGATTTAACAATTTCTAAAACTACACTTGTGACATTGACGCACCAGGCGCGGATACCTATTAGGCATTTTTCAGACATTAATCTAATTTTTCATTATTCAACACTTGCGACGTTGGTGCACCTGGTGTGTGATATTATCGAAACATGTACATACATAATGGCTGAAATAAGAAAGCACGATAGAATATATTATATGTATTTAATATTAAATAACGACGGTAAAATATTAACAGAAACAATCGGTGTGCGGAGTTTTCTTGTGCATAGAATTCGTGAAAGGAACGGACTGTATTATCCGTCAAATAAAATAGTTATGTCGCAAATTAAATCGACAACCATCTTTCTGCCTTGTTTTTTTTTTAATTAATTATTAGCTGCGTGGTCGTCGGCTTAGAACATGGAAGTCGGGGGCTCGAATGCCAGTAAAGACAGTTGTTATAGATTGATTTTTCCATCGATTTATGGATTTCTGTTCGAAGGCATATATGTACGTGATGTCTTGAATTCCCACCTTCTACCGATCCTTTCCAAAAACAAGGCTAGCGAGAGCGATTAGCTAACCACTAGTCCTGCCCTGGCCCTATCTTTCTATCTCTACTTTCTTTAAAAAAAGAGTTTGAGCAATTGAGTGACAAGTCGTTCGCGTAGAAACACTTATGTCGAGAGATAAGCTCAGTTAGGAGATAATATACTCAACCTGGGAGCGGACCTGGATAAAAAAAAACTAATATTTTCTTATGCGAAAAAATTGTTAAAATTGTACATCTCATGAGATTTATTGTAGTCACTCGAGATCAACACGATGACAAAAACCCGTGCCCAAGATATCAAATTTAAATTGAAAAAATCGGGACTTGTACCCAAACCAATCGAATCACTAGGGTAAATCTTTTACCACAGAGTCCGACAGTTTTCGATTTGTATTGCTATATTTCCACTTCCATAAAAGGTTGTCCTGTGACTCGAGTAGCAATTTGGTCAATTTCTTCCTAGGCATAATATAACACCAGTAACGCCTTCGTGAACATCGATTCACTTACGGAGCTAGTCAGTTTTATTTGTTCAGCGTATCACAAGTATACTTTGTCGCGTAGCCCTTTTAAAAGGTTAAATTTTAAATAACAGACCCCTGAAATACTTCTGTCATTTAAAAAAGCATTTAAAAAATGTTTGAAGGCCAATCAAATACCATTAAATAATATTTAACATTATTGGAGGGAAGGTAATTGCAAGTTGTCCACCTCTCGGGGAATTGCCTTAATCGCACCCAGCGGTGGGCTGCCAATATTTTAACAAGAGGCTCGCTTAATCTCGAAGCGATTCTCAGCGTTCTTAGGAAGGAGTGAATTTTCTAATCGCTCCAATACAATTATATGCAATATTTAAATAAGCAATCGATTGATACCTAATACACTTATAATATACTAGTATGTATACTGAAGCTGTCGTAGATAATATATAAATTAGAAATTGCAGTTATATATTAATTTGATATGAGAATATTGCTTTCTCTTGAGTTAACAAGGGGCTCGCCGGCCTTAGTAAAATTCAACAAGGGGCTCGTGCGAGCTCTTCCGAGCCCCCTCCAGCCCACCCGTGATCGCACCTATACATAGATAAAACGTCTGAAATAAGTCATGTTTAACATTTTGACTAGTACTATCTTGCTATTTTAATTTAATTTACATTGCTTTGTAAAATCCGTCTAATAACTACCGTGTTTGCTATACAGGACTATGCTAACTGCCGATTTTGTTACAAACTCGATTTTTCAAACATGTACAGATTAGAGTCTATTTTTTTACCATTTAACTTACAAGTATATGTGTCAGCTCTAAATGACGACATATCTAACCATAACGCATAATCATCAGTATGCAGCCACTATGCATGACGAATTAGTGAATCAACACAGTACAATTCAGGAAGAGATACTCCATCACATGAAGACGTCTGTGGCCTCCATTAAATAGTTAGTTTCGAAAAAATCTAAACATATTTCATTAAAACTTGGTGGCGCAGCTTTGAGTCTGCGTATGCTTCTGTTATCCGAACCTAATAACCTTTACTCGCATGAAGAGTCAATCAAATTTCTTACTTCGAAACAAGCAGTTCAGCTCCGTCGACTCAGCTGGAAACTTCATTTAGGATTAGATCAACGTACACCGATACATCCACATCTTGAAAGTTCGCAGCCATTTTCTTGACGTTTGATACGGGCAGCCTTTCTGTTTTTGTTTCATTTTTCCTCGCCGCTACTTACAATCTCAATCTCGATCTTCATTCATAATATTATAATTGTTTCATTAATATTTCAAATCACTGTGTAAAGTGTTTGTACGGTAAATGGTCGTAGTTCACAAGCTTTAAAAACAGTACATATTGATGTAATAGATATAATTCGCAATGTATCAAATTTGATAAACATCGGATATAAGCATCTCCTAACAGCAGAACGGAATCCAGATCCGCCAACCGCTACCGTCTAAATTTTATTTAGTATGTATTTAAGCCGCGAAAAAAACTTTGTTGAATAAATGAAATCGGTATTCATTTTCAGATCTGGTTTTCTGCACAAATAAAAACTATTACCTCTCCGAGTGCCGTTCATGGCATAATTAAGTTTGATGAGTATTAATAGTTTGCGGTTATTTAAAACAACCGCTAAAAAACATTTTCCAGATGCACCTAGCTTCACAAAAAATATGCTTGTTTTTTTTTTAATTGTTTAACATAATGTATCTCCCGACCTTTATCCTAATCAACACACGAAAAAAACAATTTCCGTCACCTCTGAAAACTAATGAGAATTATTTTAGAAAATGTTAACACTTTATAAGCGGGCGTTTTTTTAGTGATTTTCGCAAAAATATATTACATTCTTAAAATCAACACAACTTCTAAATCAAACAATATTTTCGGCTGAAATTTTCAAAGAAATCATAAGTGACATCTAATCATTAAAAATAAAATTAAAACATTTTGAATGCATCATAATTTCACTACTTGTCTAAGCTGAATATAAAATACTTTTATTAATTTAGTAGATAGCACTCCACTTGTTATCAATATAAAATATTCAAAAAATTCTGTAAAAAAATAACATTAATCCATACCATACAATTATAGTATAAAATCCTCATTCCTACAAATTTACAATCACTGAAAGTGTGAAATCTGATGCCCTAAATATTCAAGAAACATGTGTCGCCTTTTTTAAAAAATACTATGTGTAAACGAACATTCAGGGCAAAATAAATTATGAGGTTTATTGCTTATTGTCAAAAGGGTCACTTGCCGTGGCAGTTATTTTGAAGAAACTATTAAATTATGAGTCAATATACCAACAAAACCGATAAACGTATTTTACGTTTCCCACCTATAATGTGTTAAGGTTTTTTTCAATTTTCGGAAATTCTCTCGCATTAGATACTGAAATTATAAACAAGTTTGGAAATCGGCTTGACACACTCATTCTGGGTTGGCACGCACTACAAGACAGTTGTTCAATTAATATTTGATCGGTCCGCGCAGGCTTTAAAATTTCCGCGCAGCTAACCTCTTGCCTTAGACCAGTGGTTCTTAACCTGGGGTGCCCGCACCCCTGGGGGTGCGGGAAGATATTTTTGGGGGTGCGGGAGAAGCCTCTAACAATATAAATTCTCTAGCCTCTAGCAAAAAAATCGAAACACATTTTTAAATGGGGGTGCGGAGACCTATTTTCAGATTCAAAGGGGTGCGGCTCCCTTAAAAGGTTAAGAAACACTGCCTTAGAGGGAACATGAGTCCGTGACCCTGGTTTTTCCGGTAGTACCGATGTTACAATCCCTAATCACACACAACCGGTGTTTATTAAGAGAATTAAAAAAAAAAAGTTGTTTTAGCATTACAGCAGATTGTCAATCCACCAGTATTAATTATTAAGGTATCACAAACTCAATCATAACCTTTTTTTTAAATCAACTCATTGATAATCAAATAAAGCAATTTTGAAGATCGCGTGATAAATTGGATGACGAAATAGCTATCAACCATCTATATATTAATACTCGATAATGTCCGTCCGTCTGAATGATTGTCCGCGATTTTCCCTCCCCCTCCTCCGCCCCAGCCCCGCTGTCACCATTTTTTTATTCATACCAAATACATACTTTTTTCGTTTGTATATGGTCGCGATTTCGCCTTTTCGATGACGTCAAGAAAGACGGTCCTCCTCCCCCCCCCCCCCATCCTGCCCCGCTGTCACCATTAATTCATTTCTTCACTTTTCTCTGACGTCTATGTGTGAATTTTTGAAGTCAAACAAAATTATCGTACTAACCAAAAATATTCTCTCAAGCTGTGGGCTAACTCACTGATCCACGAATCTTATTGAGAAAAGCGATATAAAAACTCTATATAATTTAAATAATACAAAGCAAAAAATAAAAACGCGTTTTTAGTGAACTAATAATGACATCTGTGGGTGAAATCTTGCACTAAACGAATTTGAAATTCCAAGATTTCAAACTGCAGAGTTGTAGGGCTGCTCAATTATATATAATAATTTAATTAACTATTTATTTATATATATACGAAAAATGGTTGTTAGCAAACTTAAACATTATTCCAAAAATTAAGCAATTTACAAGGACTATTTTTGCTACTATGAAAAATGGTTGTTAGCAAACTTAAACATTATTCCAAAAATTAAGTAATTTACAAGGACTATTTTTTCTACTATGAAAAATGGTTGTTAGCAAACTTAAACATTATTCCAAAAATTAAATAATTTACGAGGTCTATTTCTGCTAATAGGAAAAATAATTGTTAGCAAACTTAAACATTATTCCAAAAATTAAGTAATTTACAAGGACTATTTTTGCTACTATGAAAAATGGTTGTTAGCAAACTTAAACATTATTCCAAAAATTCAATAACTTACGAAATTTCTGCTATTACGAAAAATAGTTGTTAGCAAACTAGAACATTATTCCAAAAATAAATAATTTACAATTTAAATACTGCAGGGCAGGGTTGTCGATATACGCCCCGAGATATTTCTTTTACTATCAGAATTTCTGGATTATTCAATAAATAGGTTAGTAATTTATTTTTCACGCCAGTAACTTTTCTGACTACTTAAAAATGCAACAAAAATCCCTCCGTTGAGGTCAACGGGCTTACAGCTAGTATTGTTTAATCCTTAAATCCCAAACAAACACCCATAAAAATTCAAATTTAAATTTGACTTTGTCGGGATGTGAGCCTGGAACCTTATGTTCGCTAAACAAAGCTTTTATCGCTACGCTAGAGGTCGGCAGTTTATTTGATACGTTCAAAAACACGCACAATAAATTTTCTCCCTTTCCAGAGCTATATATTTCGCTACAATAATGCTCCAATAAATCATTTACCTCAAATGTAGAGAAAACTTTCAGCCATACCAATATGTTTTCATATTGGGGTTTCTCTTGTATACGAAAAAGAATCAATCAAATGTGTACATAAACCCTTTTGTTCCCATGAACAGATTCAGGTACAAAACAAGTTTACACGATGAAAACATTACACTTCCGATAAAATAAAATCAACACAATAAAAAACTTATTTTACAATGATAAAATGAAATTTAAAAAAATGTTGCTTTTCCATTGTTACTCATGAGAGCAGGGTCGACAATCTTTTTTTTTTAATGACCATAAAAGTAGGTTCGACGGGCCAGGAAATAATATGGATGTTCATATGGGACACGGGTCGTCAACATGTCCGTACCGCCCATTAGTGGGCGGTAAAGGCTTCCGTGGTGGGCGATGGGGGATTTTTATTTATCCTAAATTCCTTCTGGAATTTTGTTCATCCATATATGTACTGGATTGAAATATAGCTATGTTGGTGGGCGGTAAAGAAACTTTACCGTGAAAAATAAGTAATTGTGGGCGGTAGGCGTAAAAATGTTGACGACCCCTGAATGGGAGATGCCACATTATGTCAAAAAAATAGGATGTTATCATATTTATAAATATATACATAATGCATAAATATACCTACATACATTTTTAAAAAAAAACTAAATTTATTCATTACAATAGGCATTGGAATTTGTTTTGTAGTATTGAACAACAAATGTAATATGATAATAATAAGTTCCAACGATGAGAAGAATAGATTTGCTGTTTAACATTTCATTAAACTGAGATTTGAAGTTAGTACTTCCTACAATCACAACAAATTGTGACACAATCGACGCATCATCTGGTCGAATTTGGCCGGATCGCAAAAAGGCATCGGGCCTTAGTTAACAGACCCCTGATTTAGAGCATAGTTTCTTAATCTTTTGAGCCGCGGCCCAAAATAGGATAAAAGTTCTTGATGACGACCCAAGTCAATTCATGAATAAAATAACACATCCAACAAAAAAGTAGAGTATGTATTGGTAAAAACAGTCGATCTTATAAAATACATACATTGTGGTCTGACACCAGTCTGTCAAGCATTGATACAGTGCGGACTGCGTCTGGTATCGCACAATATGAGCTTTTATGTTATTTATTAACTCAAAAACATTGTTTTTGGTAAGAATATTTAACGACCCACTAAATATGCCAAAATCGACCCAATTTCAAGTGGCGACAAATAGGTTTAGATGCACTTTATTATAGCAACGTCTATTTTTAATATATATTTAGAATCATCGTGAAAATGTTATTTTACATATTAAAAAAAACTATTTCACATAACCAGTTTCTTTATTAAGAAAAAATATTCATTCAAACCGTCTTGGTGTAACAACTTCACTGTAGAGGTTAAATATTAAAGCTGAAACTACGATGTTTTAAAATAAGATAAACATTGGTTTGTGTTTATTTCTGTATCGTTATTAATAAAAATACAATTTTTCTTTGTACTTTATTCCACTTTATTTAAAAGTTCAGGACTGGTTTCTCCCATTACGAGCATTGTAAAGTTGACAGTGCTCGCAATGAGCGAATAAATTGGAATAAATTACAAAGGAATATTGTGTTTCTATTAATATAATGCCTTTCCACCAAGTATTGACATCGAACACCCTAAAATTGATTTGTATTCTCAGCTCAAAATCATTATTTTTTACATATGACTCCTTAGGTGCAATACTTAGATAATATTATAATATATTATTACAAGTGAACTTACATCAGCCTCCCGAAGTCATCTTTGGTCTGTTTGTCCAGGGTGTCTCCGTCCATCAGGGTGGTGCGGTACGCCGCGATCTTTTCCTCCACATCGCTTCGGCCGTATCTAAACAAAGTGGCAACACTCATCATGCTGATCGATCACAGTTTTAAACTCTTCCGACACTTGATCACAACTGCCGTTAAATAAACAATATCGTCAAAAAAAAACGAAAAATACACGGTGAAGTTTTACTTCTACATTTTCATTCATTTATATTTTAATGGAAATCTTTCACGCAGTTTTGATGTTTGATTTTAATATTATTCAATCAACACACGTTCATCTGTTTATTTATTGACGTATATGTATTAATTTAAAAAAATGAGTTTTTATATTTAATATTATTACAACTTTATGTGTACATTTAAAGTGACGGTTTTAATTGTTTAAGTGTTGAAGCGTAATAAAAATCGCGTTATAAATTTAAGTTATTGATAAATTTTAATTGTTTATTGTTGAAAGGCAAATCAAATCAAAACGAAAAGAGATTGATTCTGCAGTACACGCGACGTCGTCAGTGCGTACAGTGTAACTGGGGCCCACTGGATCGCATATCGATCGAGCCGCACGCGCACTTCGCGTAATATACAATTATTATCCTAAAATATAGAGGGAAAGACCGGCTCACCCTCGTTATAATCGACGAAGGGTGAAAAATAATGCAGTAAAAAGTGGACAGCTGAAAAATCGCGGTGACGTCAGGGGTCGCGTGCGCGCTGCAGTTGCGCATTAGATTTATTTATTTACAATTTACATCATTTCGGCTGTCAATGGAAAATTTATTTGAATTATCATCAATTCTATTGAATCGCTGCTGCATAAAAACGAAACTATATAATCGATTAGAAATATGCAAACGAGAATGGTAACGGAATTAAGGGAAAGACTGTTAAAAAGGATGCATTCGCCATTTGCATAATAATATTTGGGAATGGGGTGAAAGACCTTTAGATGTACGAATGCAACATTAAATTTCTGCATCGTCTTTACACTGCATTCAAAGACATTCAATTAGATGCATTTCAAAATATACTTTTTTTTAGTACAAATAATTTAAATAATTCATACACACAACATTGAAGGACAATTACTCGCTGATTAATAAAATCAGTGCTTTATATCAGTGCTCCGCAACCTTTTATCCTCCACGGCACACCAACGTGTTCTTCACAAGTAAAAATGTGCATAATATACAGAAATTACATTAGTTTGTAATCATATATGATACAAACCACAAAATAACCACAAGGATATTATATTACCATGTCCACTACCAATGTAGAGCACATGTACTCCTAATGGAGATTATCTTAAAAGAAAAGTTTCTGATTATTTAGATTCATTTACAAAAAAAAAAATCAGTCAAAAGGCTGCACCAAAGTAGAGAAAAGTCCGTAAGTTTCCCACTTCAGTTGAATTTTCAGCATCGGCTATTGCAATGTTTCTAACATTTAGCGGTTAAAGTTATACTAACAAATAAACATTGTATCGATTTGGGTATACTGTGTATGTAAGTCTGCGCAAGAATGTTTCATGCACCTTGCGAAAATTCAGTTTTGTATTTTAAAATGTAAAGAACACAAATGAATTATATCTTTATAAATATCATTACAAATATTTCAAAGCATGTATGTATAAACATCTCAAATATAAATGGTTTTACATTTGATACAATTTTTAATAACTAATAATGAACTGATAGCCAAGGTAGTAGAATTAACAAATTGTTGTATTCATTAAATATATGTTAATTTAAATATGCGCCGTGCACATAACCCTAATTAAATTAATAGACTTTAAATGTTTCATAACAAAATCTCTTTACCATTTTTATTTATGGACCGTCTTCTCACTTTGGAATCTTAAAAAATCTATTTTTTTAAATAACTACCCCCATAAAAGCTAAAAGTGGGAAATTATATATTAATTGAAATAAAAAGCTTTAAATAAAACATGCATTTTTTCAATGCATTTTAATGATCCCTGGATGTTTAAAGTTATCAATAATTAATAATTGGTAAAAAAAAATAATCGTAAATTTAAATTGAATGAATACTTATACAACGAATTGTTAATTCTACTACCCTGATTTATCAAAAGCTCATTATTAGCTGTTCCAAATGTTAAAAACGGTCAAAACACTTATACAATATTTAAGATGTGGGTACATGCTTAGACAAATTTGTAATGATATTTATAAAGAAATAATTCATCTGTACTCTTAAACGACATTTCATTCTTCTTCAAACATTCTTGCGCAAACTGTACATATAACATATTCTTTCAACCAAAAAATAATTATTTCTGCTTCTCTATGAGTGTCTTCAGAAATATTTTGTAGTATCGACCAAACTATTTGTTTTTTTCGTTTATTAGAGATTCGCGCCGCGGCACATCGGTTGCGGAGCACTGATGAACCGAAAAAGTAAACGAGATATTAAAATTCGGGAGTTTTATTTCGATATTGATTTGTTTACAAATAACAATTAGTGCTGTAGAGGAGGGTATACGTCGTATGCCATTTGGTTAAATTTGATTGATAAACTGTTTAAAACAGATTTTTATGTTTAAAATATTGAAATGTACGTAATATTCTGAGTACGCCGAACACAGAATATTCCATACACTGTACTATAAGGAGTATTCTATGTACGGAAGGTTCTGTGTACGGAAAATATGTGTTCGGAGTATTCTTGTACGGAGAATTCGTATTCGGACGTCTTGTTGGGATAAAATTACCGAACCGGCATATATACATAATATTTATTTCATGGAAATTTTCAAAAAGAAGTTAGGTAAATAATATATAGGTGTAAACGTTTTGTTATCATATCGACGTGTTGTTATTAACAACCCACCCCTGCTAAAGTTTCTTGACCAACAAGCGACTTTCGAAAATTTACGTTACGGCGGCATTTATTAATAATATTTTTTATATTGACTACAGTGGAACCCCGTTCTATCGTTCTGGCATTCATCGTTTTTTGAGACCCCTTAAAACGGTAAAATGCAGTTTCATTGTATTTCTGTATTATACAAGGGCGCAGTTAAGTAATTAGCCAATTTTGAACGAACAAGTTAATACTCCTATCTCACTATGTAGTTATATTCTTTACATGTAAGTCAATATAATATGAACTATCGTAGAATAATAATTAATTTGTCCACAATCAAAATATTCTAATTCGTAAAATAGCACTACGTCGGAAAATAAACACTCTTAAAATCAGTTAGCATTCCCATGTTATGGACCTTACTATGCTATTAATTGCTTTTTAACGATGGTCACATGATTTCAAAGACCTACGAAGATTTTCATTGTTTATGCGACTACTTTTCCAATTGATTGAACGCCGACAATATCAAACAATTACTAAAATTTAATCCAGATCGCCAGCAATAAATTTTAAACTTAGTGATATTTTTATTTATATACACTAGAAAAACTACTTACTAGGATCCGTAGATAAGGATCTACAAAAACAGTTTTATGTTCACTAAGGTGTAGTGATTTTTTTTTTTTTGTTTCTAACATTATAATTTGGTTAACGTATAAACGGTAAAAGAGATATAGCGTTGGCACTAATAAATATGATTATGGCATTGCCAAAACCGATCCTTAATCAAAACACGTATTTTTTTAGTTAAGCTCTTGGGTCCCTGAGCCCCGAGTTCATCGGTATACTTAAATGCCTGAAAATACCTAAAAGCGAAACCAGAGCCGTTAGTGAAGAAACGTGGGAATGTACAGAAAAATTGAATGATTCAAATACGGTTAATTTTATTAATGATAATTTTATTGTTTTCTTGTTATTCAAATCATACCATACATTTACTATTAATTATACAATATGGCAATAATATCGACTCGGATACTAAAAAGATATACAGTCATATTCAAAAAAATTTGAATATGACTATTTTGCATGACGGGTCATACGAATTAAAATAACGGCCTGCTACATTGCCCTCCAAGAGAGATAAGTTACATTTACGATGTAAGTTTTACAAAATACTATTATATTTACTACGCATTTATTTAATGTTTCACGGTAATTTTACATTAGACAATATATTTTTTTCTGAAATATTAAACTATTTGAGTGACAAATAATACCAAAATATAATTCGGTACACTACCATTTATTATTGTCAATTTTATTAGAGGCGTAGCATACTTATAACTAAGATACAATAAAAAAGCTAAATATCAAACATATTATACGATTTTATATGAAAATAGTATTGGTTTTTCTCAAATAATGAGAAAATGCTCACCAACTGAACGAAACTGGTCCTAACATTCAAACAAAAAACTAATGGTATATGTGCGATGTATGGACGATAGTCCTGGTTTGTGCATTGCTGCGGATGCCCTATGGGAGACTGAATTCTGCCCGTCTCTTATGAAAGGCATGGAAGGCCACCGATGACTATCTATGACGGTGCTGGCGAACCTATGGCCCGCGGGTCAGATACTGACCCGCGAATTGAATTTACGTTAAAGGTTCTAATTAACAAGCCGTGAATACCAAAGCTTGCTTTAACAGTCAGAATATTAGGTATAATATGGGGTAGGTTGGAGGCAGTGGCGTACCCACCTCATAGCAGTCATGCAATGCATGAGGTCCCAGCGAAAAGGGTAGTCCAAATTTCTACATACTAAGTTTTAAAAAATGTATAGGGGGGGCCATGAGGGGCCCAAATTTAAAACTATGCCACTCCTCGGAACTTATTGTTAAATTTGATTTAGACGAGCGCCTTGATAAATTGAAACCAAACAATATTCAAAAATCCTGGCTGCAATTGTCTATAAATGGTTTAAATGTATTATGAAACATTAGACATTGTTTCCTTTTCCTTAAACATTTTGAATACATCATAATTTCACTACTTTACTAGGTTGAATATAAAAACCTGTTATTAGTTTAGTAGATAGCACCCACTTGTTATCAATATGAAATATTCAGAATATTCTGTATAAAAAATAACATTAATCCATACCATAAAATTATATAAATAATTATAGTTTAAAATCCTCATTCCTACAGATTTAAAATCACTGGAAGTGTGAAATCTGATGCCCTAAATATTCGAGAAACATGTGTTACCTTTAAAAAAAAATACTATGTGTGAACGAAAATTCAGGGCATAATAAATTATGAGGTTTATTGCTTGTTGTCAAAAAGGGTCACTTGCCGCGGCAGTTATTTTGAAGAAACCATTAAATTACGAGTCAATATACCAACAAAACTGACAGTACACGATAAACGTATTTTTACGTTTCCCGCCTATAATGTGTTAACTAGGTTTAATAACGAACGAACAATCAATTAAATATAAACTATCTAATATAGTAATATTTTTTTTTGAGTAAGCAATAAAAAATATTTTAAGCATTACCACATTTAAATTCCGCACGAACGGGACAAAAACCTACATTTACACAGGGAATCTTGCTTTAAAAATAAAAAATCTCCAGTTCGAAATTCAAGATGACAGACAGCAATGTAAAATATACATTATCAAACAGTTTGTTCACTTATTTTATAAACAATTTACAGTAATTATGAATTTCATGCATGGTATTTTGCGATCAAATCATATGAGTAATGTCAAGTATAAAATATTTGCAATTTGTACTATACAACATTGTATAGTACTATAAAGTATTATACAATATTGGTATGTACTACAACAATGCACAGCAATGGATGCACTTTGTCAAAATATATTAAATGTCATTCATTATCTTTTCTTTCCATGGATAAATATTTGCCATATTTTCCAGTAGGGTCATGTTTGCAAATTGCACAAAACCTTGTTTTCAAATTGTAAGTATAGATGTTAGATATTTTCGAACGATGCAGGATTAAATTCAAATAATATTGCTGGCTGTTGTCCCCTAAAATGACTTTTTTTACTTCTTTATTTACTTAGTGTTCTCAATAAATTAAAATAGGACACCAGGTATATTTAGCTTGTTTTTTTGGACGAATTTTTATTTTGTTTAATGAAACAGCAATATAATTTTTAGTTTCCTTCAAATTTGATTTTTTGCCAATTTTTTTGTCACGCGGAAACACTTATGACAGCTTTCGCATCTATTCTGACATTCATGTTTACATTTTTTGAAGGTAAGCTAATGGAATGTTTCCATAGATAGGTGCACTTTATTATGGACATCAATTATCAAATTTTGAGGTTAGGTAAGTGTGTCTATAAATTAGACAAATATAATGCTCACCCTTGCTGCTCCAAGACATCTTCGAGTTCGGCACATTTGACTTCTATTTTACGTTTCCTTTCGTGATCCAATATATCCTTGTTAGGTTGTTTGTTGGATGTAGAATCTAGCTGTGCAATTTCTTCTTCGGTCCGATAGTTGACTCTGTCTTTAGTTTTACGCACAACTGCCCAATTTCTTTGAACATGGCCATTGGTTCCAGAGCCCCGAGGAGTCTGAAGTCCAATTCCGTTATACATTATTCCTTAAAATACTAAAAAAAACAAAAGGAATACCTATTTTACTTGCAATCAATAATATTGAAAAATATGATATTTCCAGTGATAATATAGAAAATAGATATTGACGCAAAATTTAACAAACTATTATATTAAGCACTAAAGTATCACATAAACCGTACATACATTACTCAATTTAAAATAAAACTGCAGCAGAAGTCAAATGTACGATAATCGTCCAAACGGACGGCTGACTGCGGCCATGATTGCGACAAAATTCATAGAGAAGTTCTGGCAAATTGATTTTGTCTATGCGTAGTACTTATAAAGTATACCCAATTTTTTGCGTATTTTACGAATATCTTTTCATCTTTTTTAATCAGAATATTCTTTGCATTCGTTTTAAATGTGATCTAATTTCTAATTACTATGAATAATATGAGTACTATTTTTACAAATGAAAATATATTTTTTAGATGGCCTCTCATCATCTGATCTGTCAGTGCTGTCAAAACAAAGCCTCAAACTAGTCTATGACCACAAACAGTTTATTTATTATCAAGTAGCAATATCTGTCAATATTCCGATAAGATATTATTTTTATGGTCAAGATTATTTAACATTGTCATTCATAGTGCCATTCGATATCGCAACATCACTGAATTAGAGATATATTTTGCTGTTTAAAATAATATTCAAAGCGCTTAAAACTTGTTAAAATGGTGAAACATCATGTTGTGGACGGCTATGAAGCATTTTGCAAGTTTGTCGAAAACATGAAAAATAAAGATGATCCGTATTACTTCTTATACACCGGTTCCAAGAGTCAAAATGGCGATAGCTGGTGCCCAGATTGCGTTATCGGTACTTAATTTTATATTTAACTTTTCCAAATAAAAAAATTCTGAATGCCGGTTTTTCAAGATTATTAATTGTTTTTATAAATTTATTTAGCGGATCCAGTAATTGAAAAGACAGTTTTGAAGGCTCCTGAAAACGTCCACTTTGTAACAGTTTTTGTAGGAGACCGGTCAACGTAAGTATTCATAGAAAATATTTATCGAATTTATACATAAAGAGGTACAGAAGCAGAAAAACTTCCCTTCCAAATGTATGACTATTTAAGGTAAAGTTGCCTTATAGCGTGACATAGATTATTTCGGTGAAAAACTTCACTATGTAAACTTAAAACAACGCCATGATTTAAAATCTTCTTTTGCGGACTTGATAATAGCGTTAAAATCACACATTCCGAAATGCACATATTGTATATAGTATGACTATATATCTCCCTCTAAAAAATATTTAATGAAAAATTAATATTGTTCCCCATTTGGCAAGGGTTTGTGATGGAGATGTGGACAATGGAACGAAGCTTGGAACATTTCATATATGATATTTCGCATAATTTATCAGTGATCGTCATATTGATGTGTGATTTTAACGTGATTATTAATGTAAGTATTTTTAAGTAAAGTTTTTCACCTAAATAATCCATGACATGTTATAAGACAAATTTATCCTATTTGATTGTTAAAAATTATGATCACCTATGCAGCTTCGCTTCGGAATCAAAAATTCTCTAATGTATTTTTGTCAATTCAAATCTCTAATATGGTTTTTGGAAAATATCTTCTGCTTGAGTTGATTTTTCCTTAAAAATTATGAAATGAACGAAAACTTAGATATAATAAATCCCAGATTTTGCTTACAAATATTCCTCTCATCAAGGTGACTGTTCTAAATATGAGGCTGGTGTCCACTCTTGCTATCTATTGACAGAAAATATGAATACTTTAACGAGTAAATGTGTACATTAACTATACAGATGAAGATAATTTGTTCACAGACATATTCACTTGTGCACTCATAGTGTAATCAGTCATTCTCCACTACCGACATGCGCAATTACACAGTTGTGTTTTACTATCATCAGACATTTTAAATAACCTCAAAAATTTCAACGTCTTATCATTCTTTCTATTAAACATATCTAACTTAACTCATTGCTTACCAAGTCGTGATTTATCACCGATCAGATTTGTTGCGAATAAAACCGCGCAGTGATATATCACCACTGATTTATGTTGATGTGATATAAAATTGAATACGAAAAGATACCGAATGAGTAATTGTTCTTATATCTGTCTGTTCTTATCTGTCTTATGTTAGTAAAAATGTATTTTTATTTATTATTTTTTATATAGTTTTATTATTGTTGAAACATCACTATAAACACCATTGTTTTTAGGGATTAAATATTGACATTTCAATTGATACTTTTGTCTATTAGTGGCGTTCTTTTTTACGAACCCGGCTCTGATAAATTAAAATGATTTTAAAACGGGCTCCAAAAGGAATCTGAATTTCATAATTGTCACGTAGCAGCAATGATATTTCACATAGTCAACCCATGTAAAATATCAATTTTTTACACTCTTAATCTTACAGTGCAAGGATGGCGAACCTAGGGCACGCGTGCCCGAGGTGGCACGTTTGTGAATTTGGATGGCATGCGAATGATTTCCAAATTCAAAAAATCAAATTTTGGATTAAATAATCCGTGAATTATTAATTTACTAGCTGTAAGCCTGTTGCCCTCAACGGGGGGGATTTTTGTTGCATTTTTAAAAAATAAATTGCAAACCTATTTATTGAATAAACCAAAACATCTGAACGTAATTAATTCTCTAAATGGATTTTTTAAGAATACACATAGTTCTCTAAAAGAAGTATAATAAAATATACCGGAATTGCAATACAAAATACGCAAATAGCGGAAAATTCCAGGCACATGAAAACAGGATTTCACTAAACTGTAAATAATCAAAATTTACGTCCAAACCAAATTTAATAAGAGAAAACTTTCTGCTAAAAAGGTTAAAAAAATTCAATGTATAGTAAATGAAATGTTATTATTTTATTGGTAGTTTTAGTATAAATAAAAAGTAATGTTACTATAAACTTTTGAGGTAGCTTGGGTGTCGAGTTGCAAAAGTAACATAAACCATATAGACCACGGGTTCCCAACCTATGGGTCCCGACTTCCAAGGGGGTCGCAGCGGGTTTTCTGGGGCTCGCCAACTTTTTTCGATTTTGGATTTGAACAACAAAACTAAAACTAGTCTACTAAAATTACCTTATTGAAAAAAAATGCCTTTTTCAATTACATCAGGGCCGCGGGTCACATGGCTTTTTTAAAAAAGGGTCGCCACCCGAAAAAGGTTGGGAACCTATGATATAGACAGTAGATTTGCAACTCTTAAAATGCTGAGAAACCATGTAACATAGGATGACAAAAATCATCAAGACAGGGGAGGGGGTTTCGACTCTTAAAATGTTGAGAAACTGTGTTACATATAGGATGACAAAAATCATTAAGTTATAGAGAAGTGTTGACTCTTAAAATGTTGAGAATCCGTGTCGCATATGGAATGACAAAAATCATCAAGGCATGGGGGGTGTCGACTCTGACCTATACTTAAAGCACAACCTTTAATATTTTTTTAGGATTAGAAGCATGCAGTTGCTCTACTGTATTAACACATTTATTCATTTTCAGGTGGAAAGATTCAAATTGCATGTTTCGAAAGGATGCTAGAACCAAACTTATGGTCATCCCAACATTAGTGAAATGGAAAGGACCACAAAAGCTTGAAGCTGAGAAGTGTGCTAAAGAAGAATTAGTAGAAATGATGTTTACAGACTTCGATGATTGAAAATCATTACGTAAATAGTCTTAAGATAATCTTTAATCCTTAAAAAAAAAAAAAAAAATTAAGTTTTATGAACTTGTCATCAAATATATTTTATCAATTTTAATAAATATTTCTTTTCATATGAAATTGTCTTGCATTATTCCTCTTAGAATGTATAATGTTTCAAAAACATGCGTCGCTTAAGAATTTGACAGTACTGTATCTAAGTTACATTTACAGCATCTGAGATAACACCCCCAGCGCAATATACGCACCCAGAATTGATAGTAAACACAGTGTAGTCTTAAGTACAATAACAGTGGCGATTCTAGGTACTGGGCTAGGTGGGCTTAGCCTGACCAGCATTTTTCACCCAAAATGTGTAGAAAAAAAACATTTTAAATGGCTAAATAAAAATGAACAGCAATTCGGCTGCTGAACAAAATAAATTCATTTCTAAACGTAACTAACCTTTCCCAAATTTATACAATATCTTTGTTTTAATTTTTCTCTGTCAATATAAGACAATGCTATGTCTACCTACAATAATACACTCGATTGCGTTTTGTATTACGATTTTAAACCGAGACGGCATAAAAAAAGCAGTGGCTCTATACATACTTCATACAGAACAGGCAACGTGACATCAGTCTGGCAAAATCTACGTATTAATAATAAAGGTTCAGACTATTTTGAAATTAAATCAAGCTAAAAAAAATGCTTTTTTGCAATAATCTGTTTACACTGGGGCTCAACCAAGCACGATTAGAAAATGTATGTATTTTAATTTGTCCTTACGGAATCGTCGTCTAATCGTAAACCATTGCGCCTCGGCATTCAGCCTGCAGTCATTACGTCACAGGGGCTAATTCAATCCAGCCCATACACAAAAAATCAATCATACCAACCTGTGTTCGTTAAAAAGTAAATGTCAGAGTTCGTTGTATTCAGAGACAAGTTGTACTGTATGAAACAAAACACGGTAGTTCACTTAATTTTAAGAAGACAAATTTGAGGTCCAGCTTCTATTATTCTATTATTTCATACTTACATTAACTTTGATTTTATTTTATAATAATTTATGCTTTGCAGTAGTGTCAAAGTATTTGTTGATTTGCTTGTAGATTAATGTACTATGTGAAGTGGAAACATGCACAATTTCGTAAATAGTATACAATGCTAAACTTTTCTCTAGCCCACCCAAGATTTTAGGTCACGAACCGCCACTGACTAATAAGATATTGTTTCACTATAATACCCGTACATCTTTGGCCAAAGTAGACTTATAAATTTTTATAAATTCTACTTTAGAAGACATCAAAAGCAAACATTGGGACTACATTTATTACCTTTTCAAAATAACGATGTCCCTACGATGAGAATAAATAATTTATATCTCTTTTAACCTACTAGGTATGTTTTGGGTGGGTGCTGCGAACCTTTCTCACTTGATAATTTGTTAAGTGAAGGCCGTGAGCGAGATAAAAGAGAAAGCTGTTGTTTGTTCTTGTATTCTACTTGTTCGTGTGTAAATGAAGTAGTGTGATGAAGATAAAAAAAACATTGTACACACTATGGTGTGAATATATGTTTAACGTTAAAAAAATATTATTCAAAGCTTATAAAAATACTTTTCTTCCAATATAAATAAATAAACATTTTTTTATGTATAAAAGTCATTTTTATATATAAAACATTTTAAAAATTACAATATTTGTTAGGTCACATTTTTCTCTCTCAAACTAAAGTGTACAAAGTCATATCAAAACTTGTTCGCTGCTGTGATGAACTATTGAATTTATGATGTAGTAGCAACTACTCGTTAGGGATCGACATTACTTGTTCAATATAAAAAAATGACAAAGCCGTAGAACTCACAAATTAAGATTTCATTAATGCATGATTCGAAGTACTAATAATTCTATTTCAAATTACTTTTTCGGCTTGTAAAGAAAAATCATTTGATTTTACGTATTGGTGAAAACTAAACAATTGAGAGAATAGTGCAAATTGTAATTCAAAATATTATTATCAAGAAATGATTTTATGATTAAACTGTCACCAGCCCTGATACACACTAACTTTTTTTTTAACCATTCTTTACATAGAGTGTGGACACTTGATGAATCATTTACACATAAAGATTTCAATGAAAACTGTTTGAAAATCATCTGTTCACCCTTTCTTTACAGAGGAAAATCAATAAAAGAAGAATGATGCTAGGAAAAAACAGTACTTTTCTAATGGTTTTCATTTGCAAATTCAGAATTATGTAAGATGAAACAAAATTTATGAAAACATCAATATATTTGGATGGTCCATATATTTGTAACTGAGTGGTTTCAGTCAACTATGCTACCCTTGATTCCATTGATTGTAAAAATCTACAATATTAATGAAAAGACGTTTAGTCAATATTTATTATACATATCTTACATGGACGGTACATTACTGTGCAAGTATTTTTGACTGCTTGCGAAATGTGAACTTCTGTACAGACATAGTTTTCTCATATAGAACATATTTTAACATGTCAATAGAATAATGGTAAGAATATTAAATACAAAAGTAAGTCACAAGAAGATTTTACCCATACACCCAAACAACAATATGCACAAGCTGATCATAAAATTAATATGATGCAATCTGTAATGGTTAATCTTTATTATTTATTGCAGTCAACCAGTTAGAAAATAATTTTTCACCTATTCTTTACAGCAGGGTTTCCCAAACATTTTCCGGAATGGAACACTTTGCAAGTCCGGAAATATAACGGAACACTTAACTGTGTTGCAGCATATAAATCCATTCTTTTTTTTTTCGGAACACCTACTCTGGCTCCGCGGAAAATAGTTTGGGAAACCCTGCTTTACAGCATGGGTTACCAACAATCTGTAAATTCCTGGGTTTTGAGATTTTGAAAATATGTAGTGCTCGCCGCCCTGCCAATATTTTAGATTACGCTCTTAGGTCCAAAAAGGTTGGTAACCCCTGCTTTACAGTATATAATACATATAATTTATTGTTTCAATGTTTTCTGCTGTCAAGATGTCTCGTCACTTTAAGACAGATAATTTAAAATACACCATAACATGGTAAGGCAAAGTAACATCCATTGTAAGATGTTGCCAACAGCCAAATATTTAATTTTATTTGAAATAATGGGAAACAATTTGACATATCATAGCAACATTGTCTTAATTATTGTTCTTTTTAATATTCATAAACGGATACCAATGCTGGCTTCATCTGCTAAGGTATTCATAGAAATATCACTTAGGGGGCCAGTTATTTGAATATCATAGTATATTTTCTTGTTTCGGAGAAATGATGAGGTGTTGTCAAACACTATTGTACCTGAAAATTGGTAAAACAAGTATATCAGTACAAAATAATTAGAATGCACATTCTGGTAAAGGTTCGCAAACCTTTAAAAAATATTAACATATTTAGTATTAATTATAGGGATTGCATCTTGTTTTCTCATTCTCATGGAAAATAAAAAAATAAATATTTTCATGAAATATCTTTACACTTTCAATTTTCGCATCATAAAAAACACATTATCTTTCAAGGTAAATTTACCAGTCTTTTTACATCTGTAATAAAATTATGCATTGTTTTTAATGAAATGGAACAAATTCAAATAACAAAACTGATATTTATATATTTGACAATTTTTTTAAAATTTCATTAAACTATTTTTCAACGCTGTTAGATGGCCTTTAGCTGTTATAATGGCATCAAATTACAAACTACCATGGATCGCAAGATGACGATAATCATTGTTTATAATCAGGATTTTTAATAATGGAAGAAAAGACAAACATCAATTTTTCACACAGTGTGATATAAGGCCTCTAATATTGAATAATAAGACAATTTCATGACAAATTTTATGAAAACCTTTACAGTTAATAAATTGTCTCTTGGTCGAGTTAGACGCTTTGGAACACTCACGTAATTTTTGGTTTGATTAAAGAATTTTAGTGTATCCTACACAAAAGCCATAAATCATAATTAAGACAACAGACAATACTTACAAGTGGCTGGTCCATTCACCCCTATGACTCCGGTTTCAAGATTCTTTCCAGATATTTTTCTTGGTCCATGAACTACAGTTTCCACACCCTCATTATCCAGACATAAAATACTAAATTTAATTTCATGCTCTTCCACACCGAACTCCCATCTACAATATCAATAAAATCATAATTTAACAATAATTTCAGTGAAACATTAAAAAATTAATTGTAAAACTCGTCAATCTTACACCAGTTTTAAATCCAAAATCTATTTATAAATGTGTAAGCTTCAGTGGTGATATCAACACAGATTCACGACTGTATTCACTACAAATATTGTAAAAATATAATGTATATTTATGAAAAGTATAATATTTCCTTACTTCAAAAAGGATCCTTGATCAGCGCAAAGTAAATCGAGTGTATATTTCTCCCCTTTCTTCACAACTACATTTGTATAATTAGCCCTCTTTTCTTCATTTATGTCTTTCGCATAGCGACTCTTTGGAATCTTTCCTCCGGGCCTTATCTAGAATCCAATAAAGCAATCATAAGCTGTAAACTTGTTTTAATAGCATGATACAAACAATTGATCACATGTGTCGACGTCCTGTCTCAGCTTTATCCTTCTATCCTTACTACTTTCTAAAAAGATAGGTTGATCGACCGAGTAAAAAACAGTTCTCGTAGAAAAACTTCTGTTGAGATACGTCCTTTAGGAGGCCATATGCTCCACATTGGGAGGTGACATGGATAAAAAAATATATATAATATACAATTTATTGATTGAAAAGGTTGGAAATTATAACAAGGATTTAATTTGAAATAGAGAAAAATAAACTAAAGTACAAATAGACTATTCATGAGTACAAAACATTTGAAATTGTTGAAAAAAATCCAATGTAAGAAACAATTCATTAAAAATAATGGAAAACAAAATGACTAAAATTTATTATAACTTTAAAAAGAACATGTTTCAATTGATGAATATTTTAGAATACGACGATCTGTTATTAGATTATAAGTGCTAAAGAAACGTTCTGCATGTATATTCTTTGCAGGGCAGGAAATGCATTGAATGGCATTACTGCCGAATTCCAAATGTTACATTTTTGTAGTAAGTAATAGCAGAAGAGAATATCTGCTATTACCCTACATTGAAATTCATTTAAGATGAGATAAGAATAAAATCTTATTTATTCGCTTATTTTGACAATTTCGCATATATCTTATTTATCGCTTCTACGTCGCTTATGTTTATTGCAAAATGCGATAATCACATATCAGATATGATGCTTAAAACTGCACTAAAACACTCATTGCTAAAATACTTAGTACCCTCATTTTCTCTTTTATCTAACAACTTTACCAACCACTTAAGGGTTTTAAGAATACATGAGAAAATATATTTTACAATAAATATGAATACCTTCGATGGACATCTTGGATCTCCGTTTTCCACCTGTGTACCACCATAATGTTTAGGTAATTGATCCTTATCTATTGATTGCAATAAAGCTGCCTCCCATTTTGGTTTGTCGGCTTTAAAAATCTTAATTTTACTAATTGTGTATTCATGCACAAACTTCTTCACCACTGCAAATGCTAACGAAAACACCTTGGGTGCTGAAAAAGATTATTTAATACAAATCATCAGTGAAATTTCTCCATTACAATATTTAAGTCTATGAAAATCATGATCATTTGTCAAAGCTGTCTTTCTCTTAATGATAGCGCCAATAATATGTAGTGAAATTGAAACAATGTGTTTGTTAACACTCGCGGCTCAGAGACAAGAAAAATACCTCTCTTCTGATGGGGGTCGTTTAGGGACTTCAGTGGTTTCCTCATTATTGGCCTTATTCTTATGAATTTCAAAAAAAAAAGTAGTCTGAGGGCTTTAAAATATCTCTCTGCATCATTCCTCATACATTTTTTATAAAAATCCGTGGTTTTTTAATAAATAATCATATTTTAAGTTGCGTGTAAAAAAGTCATCCCAGCACACATATGAAATCGCAACTGACGAGATTTAGCAAATGCTATTTTACGAGCGACAGCTTATCGCTCTGTTATCTGTAATTCTTATCGTATCGCCTTCTCATGTTGCCAGAACTTATATAAAATGAGGCATCGATGTAAGTAAGATATTGTGTTTTTTTTGAGAATAGTATTCGAGGATACATAAATTATTATCTTTAACTTCGTACACATCAAACCGTTTTTTGTTCTACTTTGAGGATCTTTTTTATTTAGTTGAATTTTTTCTTTTCTGTTTTATTTAATAGAGATGAAACTAGCGATCGAATATTTTTTTTCTTCTACAAAAGATCCAAAAAACTATGATATAAGAATACCTTAATTATAAACATTGTATCACCCATATTAAAATAGATATTTAAGAAAATGTGGGTATTGGGGTCGCATTTCTTGAGCTTAGAACCGGAAAAGTTAAGTACAATTGATAAGAGAATTGAGAACTTTTTAAATGTGAAGAAATAAATGCGATTAGTAAAGCAGTGTCTTAATGGAGAAAACTTTCAAGGTCTTTTTGGAACTTACAAAGAGTGGCACTTGCAGAAATTGAATCCCCACAATGTTAGCAAACTATGTAGTAGTGGACATCAAATACCAAAAAATACCTTTCTTTTTACAAACATTACCTTTTTAAAATATCATGAATCCATATAATTATTTTAGCAGGTAGTAAATTTTTAATAATTGAATAAACAGTTTATGTATTTTACTTGTTTAAGAAGACATTCAATTTTGTTTGCTTACACTTTCAATTTATCTAATAACTTACCATTAATAATGTAGCAAAACTTCAGGATTTCTGGATTGTTCATTTCGTAAAGTTGAAGAAGTGTTACAACCATTTCACCAGCTGAAAATATGAAATACGTTCCATGTAATAACTTATAATTTTTGAAAGGTCTCTGATGCCCATAGATTCATTCAACAGAACTATTAGACTAATAAGAACCATTCCTTAGATGTTTAAAGTTATCAATAATTAATAATTGATAAAAAAAATAGTCGCATATTTAAATTTTTTTTTTTTAATGAATACAACAATTTGTTAATTCTACTACCTGGGCTATCATCAGTTCATTATTAGCTGTGAAAAATTGAGTCAAAGGTAAAACTATTTATATGTGGACATGGTGCTTAGACATATTGGTAATGATATTTATTAAGATATAATTCATTTGTGTTCTATGAAGACATTTTAAAATACAAAACTGAATTTTCGTAAAGTGCGCGAAACATTCTTGCGCAGACTGTATATAGCTTAAGTTTTAAAAAATTAGCTCTCAAAAGAATTTTCAATCGTTGTATAGTTGATATTTGGCTCAGTTGACTTATGAGTTTGCCGACCACTGCCTCAGTCCTTTAGTGATGTCTGCTTTTTGATTTTGTTTATAAAATAAGTAGTTTTTGACAGCAAAACGCCAATTTAAATATATATATATATAATATTACCTGGTCGCCATGCATATTGCTTCATTGAAAATCCTTCCATATCCATTATTGCTACCAACTTGTGCGCCTTCTCACCATGCTTTTCTACTTGTTTTCTTGCCAATTGAAGGTGTTCCTCCAACATCTTTACAACCATCCTTATGATTTCAGCTTTCCTCACACAGTGCAACAATCCCCATACATCAAGATCAGCAAAAGGTAATATAATAACTGAAAACATGAAAAAATCACTTAATACTCTAATATTATCTATATTAATTAGAAGATTCAATTTAAAAAATATGCATTTTGTTTTTCAACTGTATTTTTATATTTAAGGGCGACTGAAAAGGTTCAGATTTTGCTACAGTGACAATCTATTCAAAAGAAAAATAAATATTTTTCTACTAACTTTTCTGTAAAGTATTATTTTTGTTGGATTGGACTCGGCGGTAACTTCGTAAAGTTATTTTTTTTAAATTGACAATTTTGTTATACCACAGGTTTTGTAACAAACTGTGATAAGTATTTCGCCTCTTTGGAAAGAATCTTCAGATAAACTATTGTAAGGATCATTACATTAATAATATTTTGATAGTTTGTCTGAAGGTGCTTTTTTAAGAGGCGAAACACACACTACAATTTGTTATATACCTATGAAATAACTAAGTTACTAAACTTTACTTCATGGATCTGTTATTAATTAAATTGATCTAGTTGAGATTTTGGAAATATCTCGGTTGATTTAGCCATTTCTTTTAGTATAAATTCACTAACCATTAATTATATCATGTCTAAATAAAATATGATTTATAATAGGTTATTAGGTTCAATCTCGATAACTGGTATCACACTTATTTAATTATATCGGTGCACATTAAATTAACGAACATAGTCTTAACTCACGCTAATATACGTTTGTGTACAGACGTACACTAGATATGTGCCTTACGCGCTTTGCACGAAGAAATTATAAAATTTCACTATGTTTTTAAATGCATGAAATGTTTTTTATGATATTGCTCCTTTTTTAACGTGATGACTTTCAATACTTGGTGGAGAGGCATTACATTAAATCACTCTTAATGTACTCATTCTTCAATTATTTATTAGGATCGAGGTCAGGACAATGCTTGTGATGGCCAAATTGGTCCTGATTAGGGATTCCAACTATTCGTCATTTTGAACTATCTGGATATCGAATAGTAAAACTGAAACTATCCGGATATATCCGGATAGTTTCAGTAAGTATAAAAATAACAAAACATTATAAATTACATATATAAATTTATGTACTAAAATAATACATTAAAAACGAGTTAATTTGTAATATAAGTCATTTATTCAGATTTTAACAATTCATATTTTAAAAATAAGAGAGCATTAAATTTATCATATTTTAAATTTGATCTTAATTTAGTTTTAACTTGTCCTGCTGTTGAAAATACTCGTTCCGTTGCAGTTGATGTTGGTTTTATTGTTAGAAGTGTTTTAAGCAACACGTCCAACTTTTCCGTCCTTTTTTTTAAATTGATTTTAAAATCGATAAAGTATTTTAAATCTTTTTTCAGATTATTTGTATTGTCATTTGTATTGTCTTCAGTTTGCGTGAGAGATAAAATAGAATTAAGCATTTCATGTTGCAATTCGGAAATCCAAAAAGAGAGAGGTGTTATTTCTACATCAGAGTCCTGAGAGATTTTATCATTACTAGATAACAAATTTGGGTGAATTCTCTTAATAATACTTATGTGCTAAAGAAATGGCCTCATATTTATTTGAGTATCGAAAATGTTCATTAGAACCGGGAAAATTTTCACTTTGTAGATATATCACGAGTGTTATTATTTTTTTTATGTCAGCGTTCGTTCATTCTCTTTTTAATCGCATATAAAAATTCTTCACTTAATGAACTTCTAAATTTTTCGAACTTATTGAATACAAATTTATAAACTCCCTCAGCCGTTAATAACGTTGCATTATTATTGCTAAGTTCTTTATTATTATCCTCACTAAATCATTTCCCACTTCTGAAATGCCTTAGATAGAGACAATACACATTTCAATACTATTCCATCATATTAAAGTATTGAAAATTTGCAGCTGCATTAGATTACTGCAACGGCAATTCTTCAATGAATGAAATTTCGGCATTAAAGCCTCGAGTCCGAGCTGATTCGTCGAACTTTTAAGTATTAAGATAACAAGATGAGATATTTATTCATAATACCCGAGTTTGGGGAAGGTAAAAAAAACACTACTCTTAAGTAATGGTTTCTTCCAGGTAGTAAATGCTCCAGTATTCATATCATCTTTCGCCAATTTTGTAAAATATTTCATTAAATTTATAACGAATTGTATCCGGATATTTCCCCAAATATCCGGATATCGAATAGTTAAAAAGGGCCGGATATATCCGGATATCGAATATCCGGATATCCGAGTTGGAATCCCTAGTCCTGATCGCAATAAATAATTGTGTTATAAGTAAAAAAAGATAGATTAGTGAATACCATCCAATCCATAAGAGCAATTATATTTAACCCTTTTATTAATGGTTAGTTTATTGGTGGTTAGCTTTTTGTGAGGTAAAGAAAACCTAACTAATTATTTGTCTTTAAAACATTTCAAAATTTGTCCATAATATATTCCAAAGTTGAAGTTTCAAACTACTTACCTGGAGATCCTTCCTTGTCGAATCCAGCAACACCACTAGGGAAAAATTCCACGAGTATTTCTGGTGGCTCCCATGTAGTCATAATGTATGTATCTACTGCCCATTTTTCTCTCCAAGCTAACGACTGAAAAAGAAAACTCTGATTAATGTATAAATAGTTGTAGTATAATTTCTATCTTCTGTCTCAATGAATTCATTTAAATTATTGTCCTTTATGTAAGGTTGTTAGACGTCTCGATTGATCAGGACTGTCACCGGTTTTGAGTGTCATGTCCCAGTGTCCCGAACAAATCTTTCGGGATGCCCAAAAGTCCCGGCTTACAAAAGAAATAATTTAATCAATTTGTAACATTGAAAAATATATTAAAAATTGACATACATCCTCAAAAAAAAAAATAGCTGCAGATAAATGGGTATCTATGTTTTTAAAAACATAGATAGAATTTCCGGAACGATACAAAGATTTGTATCACATTTGTGAGTATATTTTCTCCATACCACGACATAATGGTAATGTGGAGAGAATATTCTCGCTAATAGAGATATGGTGGACGGATTAGAGTAGGGGTTACCAACCCCGCCGAACTATTCCGATGCGCTCGCCAACCATTTTGAGATTTTCAAATTCCCTAGTGAGCTAAAAAAAAAAACGAGCAAAAATTTTAATGGGCAAGTATTACCTATTTATAATATTATCGTATGCAGAGGAACCTAATGTAGAATTAAATTTGATATTTTTCTTATTCCACAGGTTTTTTTAGCGATTTGTGACATGTGTTTCGTCTCTTTGAAAAATATCTTCAGACTGACTTTATTCAGGTTATTTATTAGTAAAGTAAAAAAATAATTCTTATCTTAAGCTTATAAATTAATGCAGTTTGGGGTTTTCCCTTGCTTCTGGGCAAAAGAAGAAGGCTAGATACAAACAATAATAGTGTTACACATTCTGTAACAAAGATAAAATTAAATTTTAAAATAAAAATGAACTTTTACAATGTTACCGTCGAATCCATCGAAAATATTTTGATTGGTTTGAAAATATTTTAATAAGTTATTCATAAAATATATAATACACACAAATCGTAACAATTTGAACAACGATAAATATTGCAACCAAATCAAAACTAACGTTTTTACTACATAATAAATTGAAATTTAAAAACAATGATTTATGCTTCTTATTGGTATGCAATACATTATACATCCCAATGAATATATTGTAAATATATCAAGAAGCATTTAAAATATTAACGATTTACATGAAAAAATCTTGGAAATTTTCCATAAAATTTTTGTAACCTTCACTCAACAAAATATACTTTTATGCAACCGTGTAACTATAAAATTATGGAAAAAAAAATCAATACGATTTATTATTAAAATTTAATTACCTAGTTTATCTGTAATTTAAATTCAATCGGCCATTATATCGTGGCCGCCAGCCGGATAGAAAACAAGTAAGTGACCACCAATACACGGATTTTAGCTGTCAAACATAAACTCAGACATAAGCGTCATAAAAAAAATAATTATGGTACCTAATTTTGTCCAGTTTGTGAGTACTATAAGGTTCTAAGTGTCGACTTTTGGCCAAACTTAAGTAATAGTGATAATAGACAGTCTTAAGCGTAGCATTATCTACATGCTGTATTAATATGAAGTCGAAATTTTGCTCAAATTTCTAATAAGCTGTAGTTCTATGTACGCGTCGCAAGATACCTGTGATTTCAACTTGAAATCCTGAAGATGCCGAAAGACGAAACCCGGGTCGTTAGTGACAAAACTTGTGTGAAAGTTGAATAATATCTTTTATATTTTGATAATTTTATTCCTTTTTTTTCTTGAATTATTTGATTTTCATCAATTATTTTTATTCTTCATCACAATGGTGTTATTTTTTACCATTATGATGTTTTTTATTCTTGCAGTGTGGTATTATTACATTGTAAACTATTTAATTAGTACATTAATGATATTAAACACAAATTACGAAGAAAACAAAACTCCTTTTCCTATTTATCCTCCATTTTGTATATATTTTCTCCGATAATAATGATCACATTAGATATCTTCCATAGAATTCGTTTTATTTTAATTTAAAAAGCGTGAGTCTGTTTTTTGAATCACCTGTGCTTTCATACAAATTTCAGTTAGAACCTTATAGCACTGACGGTTTGTTTGAATTACAGATGGACAAGGTTCTAATAAATTTTGGGTATTTCTAATTAACTATGAAGAACTATTTTTAGCAATATTTTAGTAATAGTTATATCATGCCAGTACTATCATTGATATATAAATCAAAAAGAAACTTGGAAATATTTACAATTTTCAAAAAACAAGCATTCAAAATTTCAAATGCCCATATCTTTTTTGGTGCAGCTGTCCACATAGAACCTTGTAGTACTCGGCTCGCGAAATGTTTCCAAAAATATTTGTGATAATACATAAAAGGTTATCCTTAGAGTTTGTCAGTTTTCTGATGAAAAAACGTTTTGAAAATAATTAATCCCTAATTAATTACTTTGTAGATCACCTGGCGGCCATAATAGGTAATGTAGTTTTCCAATATTCCTCTAGTGACGGCCCTCGCTAAACAACAAACTTATAACGATCAACCATTAGACAGCTTCTTTACTTACTTCTCTTAGCATTTTCTCAGCAGCTTCTGGGTTCCATGATCGAGCTGAAGTAAATAATGACAGTTAAATGAAATGATTTAGTAGAAAAAAACCCATATTCTATAAAATAATAACAATATTATAAATGACTGGAAGTAACATACACATTAGTGTTAATATTCAACATTTAATCAAACATTTAATTGCTTGCACATATTCATAACTATTTTTTTTTTTAAATAAAAACGAATACACAATATATCTGACCTTATTAACATTTCATTTGTAACTCACTGTGTAATGTTGTTATTATTTAATGGCATATTATAATTTCTGTGTACTGCAATAGTATAATTTTATAATGATTATTAGAAAAATAAATAAGTATTCAGTGAACTAACACATTGTTCTTACCTCGAAGCCATCGCAATAGAAAGTAGTCATTGTGTTCTGGCTTTGTACAAATGTCCATTACATTACGGCGAAGCTGAAAATGAAGAAAAGTACGTACTTAATAATATGACAGTGGAACCTTTATATTCGTCATACGTGATACTCCTCATACTTTATGTCAATTTTTAGTATTTTCCCACTCCCACCACTCATGGAAGGGAACTCACCACAAAAAAACTGTTGTAGCTTCATAAATACCAAGAAACTGAAGCGATGTAGGTGATTTTTTCTGGTGAGGAAGGGTTCAAGTAAAGGTTTCATATCTAACGCTGTCATTAGGGCTTATACAAAAACCGTTTTTTTGGGTTTTTGGATTAAAAACCCGGTTTTCGAATGTCAATATTGTTCTAAAACTGATTTTATCCGGTTTTCGAAGTTTTGAAAAAAAATGATAGTTCGATTAAAAGTTTAAAATTCTTTTTTATTTTGTTTATTTATATACATAATAATACACAACAAGAAATTATTTGGTGTAACTCTTCAGAAAAGATGATTTAAGAAAACACAAAGCGTCCACTGATCGACACATATTTCCTGATATCGAAAATACACCCAAATGAAAAAAGATCCAAATTTGTTGTATTTTGTGTGTAGAATCGTATATGGAAAATTCGGCCTTTAGTATTATTAAATATGAAGATTTTGTTGTGGTTCATTTATAAATATATGTATTGATTACCCATGGTTTTTTTAAGAGTTGTAGATACAACCGGTTGCGAAGTTGAAAAAACCCAGTTTTCGAAAACCGACAAACAATCAATGAAATACTGTGTAATTATAACAAAAATTCATCATTGATAAACGTAAGTGAAGTTCAAAACAACTGTCTTTAAATTAGAGTCAAAATCGATTTTATGAGTACATTTTATTGTTTTGATTAGCGAAAATTATTTTATAACCAAGTATAAAGAATCTTGGTTGATATCGGAATAAGAATAATATATTGCGATAAATAATAATATTTTTAGCATTATAATTGTCGGTCAAAAAAAGGTATTCTAAAGAAAATAGTATATATTTAGAAGATTCTGCATTTGCAAAGTCGCGAGTGCCTGCAACTCGATAGCAGTTTTGGCTAAGTTTATTGGATACAACCTTAGAACGCTATAACTATGTTACTTTTTATAAATGCTTATATTTATCACAACTTTTATAAACACGTTTTTGGTTTACGTGCACCATTGCCATGGTAATAATCGACTAAATATATCGGGCAAACAACTGGCGTTTCATGTTAATTTCAACAACATACTTCAAAATAATACAAAATGTCAGTGGGAAAGCATAGTGGAGGCGAATCTCACAGCGATGGACCGAGAATCGTCATGGTTTCGGAAGGATCCGAGAGCGATCTTTCTTCTAACTCCTCAACATCATCCGATGACGAGAACGACAGAGATATCATGAAGGATGTAACCATTCCTCCGGAATATTGGCATATTCAGAAACTTATCAAATACATGAAAGCTGGTAACCAAACGGCCACCATGGTCTCACTATCTTGCCTCAAGGATCATGATTTATCAACGGAGATAAACCAGAAAGCTATCCAAGACGTAGGAGGATTAGAAGTTCTGGTGAATCTTTTAGAAACCAAAGATATGAAGTGTAAAATTGGTGCGTTGGCAGTTCTAAAGGAAATTACGCTTAATTTAGATATCCGAAAAAGAGTCACCGATTTAGGCGCTGTTCCTTTATTAGTGGTCATATTGTCAGATCCAACGAAAGACCTTCAAATCCTGGCGGCAGAAACCATAGGCAATTTAGGTAAAGTACGAAAGGCCAGAAAATCAGTGAGGAAAAACGGTGGCATTCCTAAGCTGGTCGATCTGTTGGATATCAGTGCGAGGTGAATAAACACGTAACTATCATCCATTATTGAAATTACATTAACTTTTTAGTAAAACACGTAGACTTGTAATACATCGATTTCCATTTTCAGTTGCCTCACAACACCTCGCTCAGATTTATCCGATGACGATGAAATACTACTTGAAATAGCCAGAGCTGGCGCCAAAGCATTATGGTCCATGTCCGTTTCATGCAGAAATCGAGAAGCAATGAGAAAACATGGAATTGTTCCACTTTTTGGACGTCTTTTAAAAACAGTCCACATTGATATTGCCATTCCAGCTATGGGCACTTTGCAACAGTGCGCTTCGGAACCTTCATTTCAACTCGCAATACAAACCGAGGGCATGATTCCAGATATAGTGCTCCATCTTTCTGGAGATAATACGGAATTGAAAGTATATCTTTGTTTTCTGACACTTTATTACATTGAAGTTATCACATTTAATACTATACTTTCAACATAAGTTAGTAGGCATGTCACAGTAAATGAGAAAATGTATTGTATAGGTATTTATCATCTCTAAGCTCGTTTACACGGTCAAGCAAAATTAAGTTTAAGCATAGCTTTGACGATGGCGTGAAGCCGATATAGATATCAACTAAATACAATTAGTTTGTAACTAATTTTATTGTTATTTTGACCTTATTATTATTATAATGCGTTGAAAAATTCATAATAATCATATTCATTATATTTTAAGACGACTTACGGCACCGGTAACATTTAGTTTCAAGTAAAATAAATATTACAAGAGACGCTTGTGATGTGATGGATTGTTAACTCTTGTTGATTAGGAGTGATTGAGCATTTTCGTCAGTTGAAAATGTTCGCGGTGAGAGAAATGAGCAGTCATTATTTTATTATTTATTTATTATGTCCACTCCCAATGTGGAGCATATGGCCACTTAATGTAGGTATATTACCAGAAGTGTTTCTATGAGAATTACTTATTATTCAGTTGTTTAAGATTTTTTTCGAAGGGAGTAGGGACAAAAATGATAGGGCTAGAATAAGACTAGTGGTTTGCTAATCACCTTACTACACGACTTTATTTAAGGATTGGAATAGTGGGGGGGGGGGATTTATAGTAATCACTAAAATCCATGCCTTCCACCAGAGATCGATAAAATTGAAATTAAAAAAATGCTGCTCGTTCTGGGACTAGAACCCGAGAGGTCCGACATGAAAGACAACGGTGTTGACCACTGTGCCATGGACCCGAAAAAAAATATCAAACAAATATTTTTTACAATTTATTATTTATTCATTTATTGAAATATTGAAAGAGAATTTTTTTTCTTGAAAAAAAAACGACGTTTTGGTACTTTAAATACCTTGGGTTTAAATCCGAAAAAGATACTTAGATTCATTAACAAGATAAAAAGAAACATTTTTCACTTGAACAATTGAAATATACTATTTCAGATGTACTGTAGTCGTGCAATTTACAAATGCGCATCTGACGGCAGCACACGAGAAGCGGTGAGAGAAGCAGGTGGTCTGGAACCTCTCGTCGGTGCCCTTGCGGGGGCCCGAAACGACCGTCCTCTTCTGGCAGCCCTAACAGGAGCGCTGTGGCGTTGCTCCGCTGACGATAGTAAAGGCGGAGCTCGTAAACGACTGGAGGCTTTAGAAGCAGTTGAAGAAACTGTTAGACTTCTAGACCACGAAGATGATGAGGTTTTGACAAACGCAGCCGGAGCCCTAGCTGAAGCTGCAAAGTGGCCACCGAACAGGGAAAAGCTTAGAGTAGCTGATGGTATACAACGACTTGGTAATTATAAATCAAATTTGCCAAAAAATACTGCTAAAAAAATCCAATTATTTAACAAGTACGGTTTTACCAATTAAGTGATATTCCAATAACATAATATTTCATTGAGTCAAATGAAATGTAAAAATATAAGAATCCATTTGGTAAAACCAGAATTTCAGAAAAATATTTTTGTCTAAATATAAACTAATTGCTCATTTAAAATCTGCGACATTATAATATTAACCTTCATGTGCACTTTGATAAAACGTAGTTAAGTGGTAGATTGAAATGAAACCAATATTGCAGTAATGAATGGATAAATAATTATTCACAAAAAAATATTTTTGTTTTTTATAATCGCCCGCCAATGGTTTATTTGCAGAAAAGCTTATCATATTTAATTATATTCGCAATACCACAACTATTTTGTATTTAAAATACTAAGTGCACATAACTATATTTATTTTCTTCTTATTCACTAAAGAATGATTTAATTTTATTCGGTTACATTGCGTATTTCTCTGCGAAGCATACCATCATAAATATTCAACTACAACCGAAATTTTGCATAACTTTTTTATTTCTAATGTTCTTTTAATATGTACTTACATATTTTAAAAGAATTATCGTTTTATTTTCTTTTGAATCATAAACTTCGACATATTTTAATTTACATTATCCTATTTTATACTGTTAAATTCGATTTATAACCATTATAAACATAATGTGTTTACTTATCCGATTTTTTCGATGGATTTGCTGGAAGTTGTACTTAAATTTAAACTCGTATACAATTAAATTTGATAACTGTGCTAAATATTATATTTCATTAGCGTATTTTTAATTGAAGCTGCAAACACAATAATAAAATATATATGATATAACAATTCCTACAAATAAAATTTATGTTCTATTTTTACATGGTCATTACAATGTCAGTTTGACCCAAGTTGTTTCATATAATTCATTTATGAATGATTATTTGGAGATATTTGTGCCATTGCATAGCAGTTTTTAAAGATAAAATATTTACTTTCAAATTGTTTAAAAGAGTTTAAAAAAACATGATCTATTAATGTATTTTAAAATTTTTAAAACTCTGAAAAAATATGAAAATTTCCATTGACCATGAAATATTTTTTTTATCTTCAAAATAAGAAATCTTTAATCGTTTAATTAAAAACTGAAGGCTATCAAGCATATTATAATGAAAGCAAAGCTTTACTATCCTCTATTTTGCATATATTTTCATAAGAGACAGTGACCGTGGATCGTTAAGCCTTATGCGGTCCAGAATTGTTTAAATAGCAATTTATTATTTAATTATTTTAATGTTGAAGATTACTTAAGTATTAATAGAAAGAACATTGAAACAAAAGCCGGTTCTGGATGTTGGGAAACCAGTGTGGCGGATTAAGAACATGAGAGGCCACAGGCGCAACAAATTTTGGAGGCCCTGTTTTTCCTTGTTATTCGGTATATGTATATGGGCTTTATAATATAATCTTTTTCGAGGCCCCAAGAGCGCGCCTCTTTCGCATAAGCGAAACACTGTGGGAAACTATATTTAGATATCTATCTTTTTTAGTCACGGCCAAAAGCAACAGTTTTCTAACAAATTTCATTTCTTTGTCCATATGATGTCATATAACATTATTTTAATAGATAGCTGGTGATTTTTCGTGATTATTGGCCATTGCACAGTTGCCATGTGCAGTGACGTTCCTAGGCCATGTGCCGCCCCTGGGCAAAGATTTAAATAGCGCTTTTTCTATTTTTTCGATTTTTTTTATGAAATTACCTTATCTGCCGCCTGTATTATATTTAACTTTTCCGGTTCTAAGCTCAAGAAATGCGACCCCAATACCCACATTTTCTTAAATATCTATTTTAATATGGGTGATGTTTATAATTAAGGTATTCTTATATCATAGTTTTTTGGACCTTTTGTAGTTTATATAAATACGCGATGCGATAACGAGATAAACGCCCGCTTATCAGCGATCGTTTGTAAGATAACTGCGCTGAACGCGTCAGTTGCAAATTTATATTTGTATTGGAATGACGAATTTTGCGACAGTTGCGAATTTTTACGCGCAACTTAAAATATGATTATTTATTAAAAAACCACGGATTTTTATAAAAAAAAAATGAATGAGGAATGATGCAGAGAAATATTTTAAAGCCCTTAGACTATTTTTTTTTAATTCATAAGAATAAGGCCAATAATAAGGAAACCACTGGGGTCCCTAAACGACCCCCATCGGCAGAGAAGTATTTTTCTAGTCTCCGAGCCGCGAGAGTTAAAGAAGATTTGTGCTATAAATTTAACTACTGTTAACCCATCGGTCATAATATTTTTATCATTAAAAATGTTTTTTGACGGCATTTTTTTAATCAAAGGCATTGAGGCACCATATTTATTCTAAACTAAGTTCGTGTGCCAAAAATATTTAGTAGTTTAAAAAAAACTGTGGTCATTTGCCGCTCCCTGTGACTTGCCGCCTCTAGGCAACTGCCTACTCGCCTATGCTCACGGAACGTCCCTGGCCATGTGTATGCATATGAATACTGGGAATTAAGATTATCATAAGATCCAGGATCATTTCTCCATATATAAAATATGAGAATATATATTGTATTCACAACTCGCATAAACACTTAAAGATAAATTCAATATGGTATCATTCCAATGTTTAACACGTTCACTGCGTGTTAATGAAATGTGTAATTCGAGTGATGTGGAATAATTAGTTAATCGAAAACTGATTAACGCTTAAGTCATTTTTTATATGATTTGTAAATAGTACGAATGAAATAAATTTGCGTACACCACCTGAGAATAGTAGCAAGTCTGAGTTTTATATCACATTATTTCTAACTTTTCATACACCATTGATATGTTACATACACAATAACATGTATTAGTTGCGAACACAAAATATAGGCACCATGAATACTAATTTAATATAATATTAACTTTTTCGTTATTTTTTTCTCATCGGTGAACAGTGAACCATCTTAACAGCAGCCATAAACCTTTACTTGAGAACGTGTCACTAGTATTGATGGAATGCGCAAAGGATCCAGAATGCATGGCGCAGATTGAAGAGCTGGATGGAGTCAGGATGATCTGGTCTTTGCTAAAAAACGACTCACCGAGAGTTCAGGCCAATGCTTGCCTTGCACTGGGGCCCTGCGTCGACAATGCTACGGTGATAATTTTAATAAAAAAATCCTTCCGCTGTTGAATTATAATTGACTATTCATCTTACTTGGTAATTTACTGGTATATGTTTAATGTGCCGTACATCACCTTTTGAATATATTTTAACTTATTAAAGTTTATAAATATATTTTTATCAGTTAGTATGCTAACTGTATGCTTTCGAGGTAAAATGTAATCTAAAAAGAAAAAGATCGCTTCTTCGAGAAACATCTTTAGACTTAATTTTAATTATCGACTGAAAATAATAATAACAATTGAACCTTCTTTACAAATTGGGGGATCCTCAATTCTGATGGAGACCAAACCAAGAAAAAAGATTTACTTTTGAGCCTCAAATTCATTTTAAAATTGTTTTTTTTTAGTAAATCATTGAATTTTAGTCATGTGAGCAAGGTTTTTCGTTGATTAAACAAATTAAATCTGTTCATAAAAATAGCTGAGTAAATTTGGATCTTCTAAGGAATTAGTTTAAAATTTACAAAGAGAAAAATTACTTTAACTTTTGAATTTTAAATATGTACATGTCTTCCTACTAAATATTTCACATACAATCGCTTATTTTAAATAAGTACACCTAATTCTCTTTTTGTGCGGTTTTAAAATAAGACGGTCAAGTTTAATGGAAAATTTCTAGATTCACTTAATCTTTTTTACACGATTGATAAGGATTAGGCGTAACTTTTTTTTCTTAGCGCCCGACAACCATTTGTTTTTATGCGACCCAGTAGAAGAAAATGGTTGTGCACGTCTGGCATAAATGTTCATTGTTTTATGCTATATTTATTTTGATGGATGATAAGTTTTCTATTTTTAATTAGATAAATGTAATTTATTTACAGGAATCTGGCGTGCTAGTGCGCAGTTTTGTGGGTGCACTGGAGCTGATCGTCTCGCTGCTTAAGTGCGGAGAGAGCTGCGTCTTGGCCGCCGTCTGCGCAGCCATTGCCACCATAGCCAAAGATCGAGACAACTTAGCTGTCATATCAGACCATGGCGTTGTGGCCAAACTAGCAGCACTCGGTATGAGATTGTATTTATTGACTTTCAAACATTCGTAATGTCACCATAATAGGCATTTAAAGTATAGATCACTTACACAATATAGGTAGCATGGCTTCTGAACCGGGTAAAACTGGATCCTCTGGTCATTTTAATTTCAATATTATTTTTGATTTCCCCATATTTTCAAGATGCGAAATTCTCCAGATATACTTCTTTGCAAATAAATAAATATTTTATACACGTGCATTGACAATATATTTTTCAGTTGCTGTTTGTCCCTTGACATATTCTGTGACAGACGAAACGAAAATTGAAAGTACTAAGAAAAATGTTTGAATAGCTGATTTCGTTTAATTCACAAACTATGTACAATTGAAAGAACGTAACCTCAATTTTGTGTGTGTCTCTTAGTCTCTTAAAACGTAATAGTCACAATATCTACGTCTACGCTATAGGTATAAGGATGGATTGTAGTCGACAAATTTTTCGGAACCGAACCGGATACCCGGTTATTTTATGAAAAAATACCCGAGAACCGGTTCAGTTGGCAATATAATGAGATTACTTTTCATTGTCATAAATTGTGTTTCTTCAGCGGCTAGTTTTGCAAAAAGTTAAACGAATAAATCATATATACATTCAAAGATAAAAGCACTGTAAAAGTTGCTATTATCGAAAGACGAATGAATATTTATGTACTGAGGTTTTGATAAAGGTTTTGAAGAAAATAATATTATGTTCCGCATAAAATTCTATAAATCATACAATTAGTTTAATTTTTCAATAAATACTGTGAATTTTGAGCCAAATTCGTGTCAACTACGACTCTTTTTTTATTGAATTAAAATACAAAAATAAGAATGAATTTGAATTTCATATTCCTCAAACTCACACAATTGCTTAGCCACTGCAGTTGAATCTTTTGTGTGTCTTTTTCTAGACGGAAGTTTACCAAACACCACAAAACATAATACGGCTCTTAAGGAAATTTAACAGGAAAATACAAACTAAAACAATCATTGGAATCATAGAAATCAATAATTCTTACGAATTACGAAATATTAATACGAAAATTCGTCCCTACACTTTATATTTACAGTATTGATTGTTCTAAGAATGAACCATTTGATATTTCTTGGCAGCTTTTTCGTATTGATATTACATTCGTATTTCGCTTATCTATCTGCTTACCTGTAGTTCTCATATTGTTTAATAATTTAGTAGCTTCATTTTCGAAATCAAATTTCACACAGAACTAAATTTTCATTATTAAGATTAAGTGTATTTGCGTTAAGAAAAAGCGAACATGATACATACTCTTATCTGTGTACGGCATATCTGACGAAAATAATCATGTCTAACATATTAAATTAAATGAATCTTGACGAAACTATACAGATAGACGAAATAATGCATTTGTAAGATTTAATTATTTTGATTATGTCCTTTTAAAACAAACATGGTTTATTTATTTCACATTAAATCGATAATCGAAGATACTGTTATTCAAATCTTGGTCTCATAAATATGTATTTGTTAATTGTGGCGGAAAATATGGAATCAACATTATTTGAATATAAAAAATAAAGATTCATTGAACACTTTGTTAGTAATCCGTTTTTTATTCACCGTTCATAACAAACATGATTTAATTGTGCTACAATATAATTCAGGATTTGATAATTTGCAAGACAATGATCGCATTAGGTTTTGAATATTATAAATATAACCTATACCTAAACATTTAAAAATAAAATCATTTTTTACCCTATCTTAGTGAACCGTTTATGTGGAATGTTTTCACTGTATAAAAAGATGCTTGAGTACTTTAAGTATTTTTCTTTGAGGCCCCAAACCATTAAAATTTGTTTTTATACGTCCCGCTAGAAGAAAACAGTTGTGCATGCCTGCAGTGCCAGTGCGAGATTATGTGGCGCCCTAGGCAACGGTTATTGGCGCGCCCCCTTTTTTTTCAATATTATTTTTTATAAATATCCATGTCCACTCCCAATGTGGAGCATATGGCTTTCTAATGGAGGTATCTCAAGAGAAGATTTTCTACGAGAACTGCTTGTTACTCAGTCACTCAACGTCTCTTTTTCGAATCGTATAGAATACATAATTTACAACGAACAAATACAAACGTCAAAATATAATTAGACGTACTATATTATTTACTATTATTACAGTATATAAAAATAATTGTAGTATCCCATTTATGAGCCCCCTAATGGTTTGCGCCCTAGGCGGTTGCCTATTTCGCCTACATGGTGGTGCTGGCCCTGCATGCCTGATATATTGATTCTGAAGTAAACAGAAAGAAAACTGTTGTTAAAGTATAAAAAATTCGAAACTTTGATACCAAATGCTAAAACGTGTAAAATAATAGCAATGACATCATGGAAAGTTTCCATAGTTCGATAAAATCTGCCGTAACTGGATTTAAATTATCAAATATTATTTAATTTTTGTCAAAAATAATAATTATTGATTATGTTGATATTCTTAAAAATCTTTTGATTATTATTTTTTAGTATCAAACACGTACCATTAAAAATACCTGTTTGGAAGGTGCTACACATGATAATATACTATGACGTCTTGTGCATAGTTGCAGATTTTTAAAAAATTCAAAAAGAACACAAAACCTGTTTTATAGTGAACCCTATTAAAATGCCATCTCGAGTCTCGACCAAAATGATTACGTTTCACCTATGTTTTAAGCCGAATATGTATTTAACTGCTAGAAGAAATAAAAACAATCCTACAAAAATTCTACCACATTTTAATAATTACGGCTATTGACCAAATTTAAAAGAAACCTCAACGGGGGGATTTTTGTTGCATTTTTAAGTAGTCAGAAAATTACAAACCTATTTATTGAATAAGCCAGAGATTCTAAAAATAAAATAAATATATCGGGGCGTATATCGACAGCCCTGCCCTGTAGTATTTAAATTGTAAATTATTTAATTTTTGGAATAATGTTAAGTTTGCTAACAATTATTTTTCCTATTAGCAGAAATAGACCTCGTAAATTACCTAATTTTTGGAATAATGTTTATGTTTGCTAACAACTATTTTTCGAAGTAGCAGAAATTTCGTAAATTATTATATCTTTGGAATAATGTTCAAGTTTGCTAACAATCATTTTTCATAGTAGCATAAATCGATCTCGGCGCATATATCGACAGCCCTGCAGTTTTTAAATTGTAAATTATTAAATTTTTGGAATAATGTTCAAGGTTGCTAACAATCATTTTTCGTAGTATATATATTTTATTCAACTAATTTTCAAGTATGCTAACAAAAATATTTCGTAGAAAAAGAATAAGACCCGAGGACATCAGTACGCACATTTGTGAATTGTGAATTGTTAATTGTGATTTGTGAAACGTGATTATTTTATCGACTATTAATATATAGATTATGGAATTTTTAGAATAATCTAATATTCTAATTTTTAGAATAATTTAATATCTATTGAACTTTTTTTTCACTTCAATGGAATGTGAGAAAAAAGTCGGAAAATAAATGGGCAAAGAATTAAATTATATTTATATAAAAAATGCAATTTTCACATGCAAAATATTATAAATTAATTGGACATTTTATCAAAACAAAATTATCAAAATTTTGACTTATTCTCCAAATAGAACTTGTTTTTTAGAATATATATAATGATTTTTACTGATGTTATTTTACTAATCATACTGAAACTATGCTTTCGCCAACAACTAACTATACCACGTATGTATCTAGATTAAAAACAAATCTTGAAATAATTGCGTCTTATATTTATTTTTTGAAAAACTTATTTGGCTAGTCAATCGGATTTTGTTATTTTGATAGCATTTATTTTCATACGATCAAGATGTAATGTGATTTAAAAAGAAAGTTTTCAAAAAAAAAAAATGTTATAAACCAAAAAAAAACGCTCAGGACATCCTCAGACAGACTTACTTTCAGTAAGTAAAAGTAAGTCTGTCTGAGGATGCCTCTGAAAGAGGCGAAACACGTGTCACAGTTTGTAGCACAATACGTGGAATAATCTAAGTTATTTTTTATTTTATATTCAAATGAACTTCCAAAAAGTTACCGACGAATCCATCGAAAGCATAAACAATGTATTTTAGAGAAAAAATGATTGAAATTATGCAATAAAAAGGGTGGGTTCAGTTCACTTTTTCCCATCATCCTAACTTGCCTCACTTTGCCGTATTTTAATCTCGTTGACCCCAATCTATCAAACTATTTCGCTTACTTTATTTATATTACTATTTGAGCATAAATTTACCTTGTCATTCATTATTTGACAATATTCCATTTTTGAATCTTTGACAATCGAAGTCAGTAGGAATCGCAAATATCGTTCCATTTTCAAATTTTTATTTTAAATACACTATTTTTATCGCCTTGATATTTATGACGTTAGCTCAGTTGATAGAGAGCTCGACTGGTAATCCAGAGTTCTGTGTTCGATCCACGGTCGCGGCGTTTTTTTGTATGAAATTTTTTCAGCTATTTGATTTGTTTCGTCAAATAATAAACAGTGTATTTGGAAAATATGTCTTTAGTATGAATAAAAAAAATAATTAATTGTGACAGCGGGGCAGGATTGGGGGGGGGGAGGAGGACCGTCTTTCTTGACGTCATCGAAAAGGCGAAATCGCGACCATATACAAACGAAAAAAGTATGTATTTGGTATGAATAAAAAAATGGTGACAGCGGGGCTGGGGCGGAGGAGGGGGACGGAAAATCGCGGACAATCATTCAGACGGACGGACATTATCGAGTATTAATATATAGATACTGACATTGACCAAACATAATATTTTTATATCATGTGACATTTTACTCTGACCATTCGCTTATCAAAATATTGACTATTAAAGTATTTAGATACTTACTAATTAAATATAAGTTATCTATATAATTATTAGTTATCTATTAATATATTTAGTCGCTTGTTGGTCTTTTTCATAATAAGCAAACCATTTGGGCTGCTCATCTTAGTAAAAAAGTTGTCGGCCGTTGCTTGAAGTTAAGTCACCATTTCAATAATAATTGACGCTAAACAAATTCAAATCCGAATAAAAACCATACATAATGTTTAGCGTTAGTTATTACGGTAATCTTACAAAAATGAAAACATTATTTTACTAGACCGTGTGGCAACATCAAAATCAATGCCATGATCAAGTGTTAATTTGGTTTTTCTAGTCTTACGTCACGAAATCAAGTTTAAAGGTTTATTGCATTGCAGATAAATTCAAAAGCATAATGGCTAAAGCTTTTCGGGTTTTTAAAACAACTTTGTTTCTAGCACTGTCAAATTAGTATATTTTATCTAGAATCAATATGTTAAATAGTTAATTAACATATTAAATTGTTATTAAAATTACCACACTGAAAATATAACCTGACCTCGAAATTTTACAAAATATCTTTTCAATATTATATTACACACATCGGTTAAATGTAATTGATAAATAAAAATATAAAACTTAATTGGATAGCTTTTTTTACTCCACTTGTTGTGTTACAAACTGTGAAACGTGTTTTGTCTCTTTAAGAAGGATCATCAGTCAAAACATCGCATGGTTTACGAATAAATTTGATAACTGTGTTACACCACAAGTGGAGTAACAAAGGTATCAAATTCAATTTTATGTTTAAATGAACTCTCTCAAGTTACCGCCGAATCCATCTAAAACATCAAAATATCTATGTTGCTGTGGCACCTCGTAACGCGTAAATGACATTTCACTGCAGCTCGTCAAAAAAGTCATAAAAAACTGTATTTTTACTTATCACGGATTGTAACATATGATTTGTGTGAGAATTTTTTCATATATTTTAACAGTTTAAAGTTATATCTAAATACAGCATATGAGACGATAGCCATAAGCGATATAATAAACCAAAATGGTATGAATTATAAATATTAGACCATCGATATCAATTAACAATGTAGGCATTTGGCATAATTATACTTTATATTATTTAATAGTTCAAATTTATTAGTGACTTTTTTTTGCAGTATCGATGGACGTGGCAATGAATTTGTAAAATTACGAATAGTCATTTATATGGTTGTGACATAAAAAATCTTTGTATTCAAATAACTGAAAAACATTTATGCTAAATCATTTATTATTGCGTAGCAAAGGCCTCTTCAATCAATGTTTTGACACAGTAAAAGTGATATCTAATGGCATTCATTAATTTACAGTAGTAAAGGGGATTTAAATACTTGCATATTTTGTCAATCTATAAATGACTTGAAGAACTATATATCTTTCTGTCCAATATGTGATTATATACCTTATAAAAAAACTTATTTTGGTAGTCGTATAATAATTGTGTAGGTACTGCCCACTTAGAAATAATTTGACTTTCACGTAGCCAATGAAATAATGCGTATTTTGCTTAACATAATATACGTAAGTCAAACTTTTCTGTAATAAAATGAATCCAACTAAATTCATAAAAACGCTTATATCACTAATTGTGTTTTTTTAATAGATCACCATGTCTCATTCTTGCCGATGTATACCATTATTATTCAGTAATTCATTATTTTTTTACTTGGCTGTTTTTCAAGGACAGTATATTTCCTATTTACGTTATGGTCACACGAATGCCAAAGACAATAACAATATAATGATCAATTATATTATCAATTGTATTTCTCAGACAAAAACTCGTTTTATTTAAATCATTGAACAATGCAATGTTACCAGACCTTCTAAAAACATTGTAGAGCATCACTGTGAAGAGTAAATGCGCGATCATTTGATTTTCCAAGAAAGGACTCGAGTAAAGTAAATAATATTCATGTTAAGGAAAACTTTTATATTTTATCTGAATGTAAGAAAACGGTAAGTATTTTTTTTTACGAATACAATTTAAATAAGATTAACAATATCTAACGTAAAATGATTAGTATAGCATTTGTGGTGCCTTAAAAAGATTTTATTTTTTATCGAGTTCGCTTCCAACGTGAAATATGTGAACTCTTAATTGAGAATCTCTGTAAAAATTGTTTTTCGATTTCTGGTTATTACTAAGTCATTCATCCTCTTTTTTCGGAAAAGTTAGGAAAGAAGACAGGGATTAGAAAAAAAATCTTTTGTAAAAAGTTTGACAAGAATTGAGTTTCGGCACCAAATTTTTTAAATAAGCACTGTAAATATATATATATATGATAGGTGAAGTGAGCCAACTAGTAAAATGGTAAAACTTTTTTCTTTGACTTTTAAGGACAATCACGTATTTACTTGGTGTTTTGGTGGATTGCATATTTTTTAACTGAGGTTACTTCATATTTTTTTTCTAAAATACCACTTGACTCACTTCACCTCTAATCGGGCCAATATTACACATAAAATTGTGCGATAAATTTAGCTGTTGATATTCAAACAAGCAAAACAATCGATGAATTTGAATTTTACATAAATTGAATATTAATTAATATAAATTAACCGTCGATTCAATTTAAAATATTCATTGTTCTACTTAAACTCGCTTAATTCACTTGGTTTGTTAATTTACCTATGTTAAATAATATAAGTTGGAAAGGGCTGTCTTATGAGCAATTATAATTAATAACAAAACACATATTGTTGATTCACAGTTAACACGACCGATGACGACCTTCGTCGAGGATTGGCAGAGGCTATCGCGTACTGCTGTGACTGGGCACACAATCGTCAAGAGTTTGGGCGTCTCGGTGCGATAGAACCACTCGTAGGGTATCTTACTTCCAAAGACATTCGGGTGCATCGATCGACAGCGCTAGCCCTCTATCACCTATCCTTCTATTCAATCAACTGCGTGACTATGCACCAAGTAAGATTACGTAAATGTTATAGTGATATATCTACCATGTTAAATACATCAAATAGTCAATTCTACCCTTGCATAACTCGTTCATCAGGTCCGTGCAATATAAAGTCACGTTATAGAAATTTACAGTTCCGTACAAAAGTTAGGGATAGTTTTTTTTGTTATTGTTTCAAAATACACTAAATAAATAGACCACACGTTTTCGAAGACGTTATTTTTTAAATAAATAAAGTGTGTCACTTTCAAAAATGTATAAAATACATAATAATTTACTTATTTTTGAGAAAAATAATGTCATATTTCATAATTGCTTGTTATTTATGAAAATTAGGAAAAAATCATGAAATCGTCATTTAAATAAGCATTACAATAACTCTGGAGATATAATTTAACTGTAATAGCATCAAAGAGGCATGGGAATCATAGGATCATATAATTTATATCCAATAATTGTATGACAATATGTTGTTGAAATGCGAATTATCCAGTGATTCCTTCAAAATATTACCTTGTTATTGATAATCAAAAAATGTTGAATTAATTATATTTATTACATAATTATTGATAATATTACTTAATAATTATCGATGATATTTGGTTTCATATGCACGATGGCGATTGTTTTCCAGCTAAAGTTTTGATGACGTCTATGAGTATTTGAACGGAATGAAACAAGTCTGGTGCTAAATAAGTATGCAAATCACGGGGTTTTTTTTATTACTTAAATCCATAATTTATCTATGATTGTTATAATATTACCAAAGCAGTTTTCTTGACATCCTTACTCCTTGATCTGTTAATGCAGTTAAGTTTTAAGTACACACTAACTGTTGCAATTATTATATATTTCTACGCAGTGGTGAACTAAGCACATGAGAGGCACAATAAAATTTGGAGGCCCTATTTTAAGGATAAAAAAAAACATTCCAACTAAAATAGTATAAATATATAATAATCTGAACCAAAAGTATATGGGTTATATTACATAAGCTATTTTTGAGGCCCCTTAAATTCGGATGCCCGAAATACGCGCCTCATTTGCTTATAGGATAATCCGCCACTGTTTGTATGACATAATATCTGGTTTTGCGACATTTAAAAAGTAATTATTTATTTTTTAGATATCATAAAAAAAACCATTTCGGCTATATCCAATAATAAGTGGTCAGTGGTAATAAGACTTGATAGCGCCAGTTAATAAAATACAACAAAAAATATTTATATAATCTTTTCTCTCTCCTTCCTTTCACTTCGTTTCACGTTATAGTTACTTCTCATTGAAAAATAAATAAAGTCAATGTAAACTAGACCTCATTTAAATTTAAATAATTATTATCCAAATGTTGAAATCAGGGTTACTAGATGTTTTAATTTTAGCGAAACTGTTCCAACTTCAACAACTTTTTTCGAGTTTCCAGATTTAATGAACACTTTATGCATGTATGCAAAATATTGCTAATATAATTCTTATCACAGTTTTTCTTCTGGTTGAATTTTATCAATTTAAAATATGAAACCCAAATTTTCACACTGCAAACGAGAATTGTGTTTAAATATTTATTTACTTGTACAAACATTTTATAAAAATGTTCTATTATGTTTTCTGTAATATTCAACCCTTTTTCTGATCGTTCGTAATGAAGAGTCTCCGATGTGTGTTTTTTGGATACGGCAATCATGATCAAAATAATACAAATTCTGTTACAAACCTTGACCGAAATATGAGCGAGCATTTTCTGTGAGTAAATAGCTGTTGTCATCTTTGTACAATTACATATTATTATAAACTTACACGCTCAAAATTAAATAAAATACTCATAAAACAAGGACAATGCAAAGTCATTCGATGTTACATCGACTGGATGCGATACGAATAATATATTAATCCATAATTAAAGATTTTTTAATAACAACAAAATACTATTATGGCGAAGGAAATCAAAATTCTCGCAAACATTATTGCAGTATTTGTTAACAGTGTTCGCAAAACCTCGTTAGTGAGACACCGGTTGTTCACGGAAAATGTGTTTAATAAGCATTTTCATTTTAATACAACCGCACATAAATCTCACCTTGGCAGGACTTTATGCAACCAAATAAGGTGACATTTAAAAATTACTGTTTGTATCCGAATGGGAATGACGAAATAAATGTATTTACATACTTCGTTAGAGTAAAGTCTTCTATTAGTCTATTACTATTAGTCTAGTCTACTATTCATACCGTAAATCGACTTTTTATTATGTTTTCTGATTGATAAGGATTCAATACGTTGCTTTTTTGATGATTTAAAGTACATTACAGTGTATGTACACATGAGAGCTCTGGCAACAAACACGACATTCTCTACGTTTTGTCGAAAATGAATTAGATACGTCATCTTGTAGAGCTAGCGATTTCGCATAAAAAGATAAGTTAAATTTAAAAAAAATAAGATTTTAAGATGTCGGTTTTTGAACAATTCAAATCGAGTTTATAATAAAAGCGAAAGTAGTATTATATAGAAAACACGGCAGTTATTCAAAATGTTCCACAAAATAAAGTAAATTATAATAAAATTTCAAAACACTGCTAGAATAAATTGTAACGTTATTTTATTCAGACGTTTTAGCTATAAGAAAAAAACATTTAAATTCATTTGCTAACATTGTGCGAATATTAAAACTGCCACCATTGTTTCCCGAGCCCTCACATGTATATTGTTAATGTGCATTATATTGCTTGCTAATTTTTTCATTAAAAAACTTGGAGACGATTATGTTATGGAATAATGTATGCTGAATGTATGTAGCTTTGAAAAAAGTCTCTACCGGGAGCCAAAGTGTAATGAGCCAAAGCTTGACGACCACCGTCATCTTAATGATTATAATAATGTAATATTATTTAATTATTTATGTTTTTATTACAGGCTGGTGTTGTAAAGTTTCTTTTGGGGACAGTGGGATCCACAGACGAGAAATTGCAAGAGGCTTCCGCCGGATGTTTGTGCAACATTCGCAGACTTGCCCTAGATACTGACAGCGTCAAACCTAACCTCAAACAGTGACATGTCAATGACAAATAAATTATTTATTTAATAAATTATCTTTTTACTTTACCGCAATTATTCACACTTAATTGGGTTCAAAGTCCCTTTGTTGCTTAAACCTCACGGCTTAAAGATTAGGCCATACAATTTCAAAAACGTTAACGCATCTAATGGCACAATTGTAAGGGTATTTCTTATTTCGATTTTTATTAAATAGTATATTTTCAGATAAATTCTACAAAACATGGAGGTTAAAAGACTGAATAACAAGTAGTTCTGAAACAATTTCTGTGGAGACGCCTCTATTAGGACTATATTATACAATACACTCAACCCTTTTTGAACACGGTTTTATTAAACACGATTTTGAAATAACACGGTCTACTAAAAAGAACGAATACTATATTTGTGTTCTAAAACTATTCCCATAAACAAAAAAAACACAGAAGTGCATATCGAAATTCGTAATAACAAGAAAATTAGCAACACAAGACAGCAATAACAAACAAAAGGTTTTATTAAATCATAACACAATATATGTGCTAGAAATTTCTTGCGATGAAAACGATTTTTGTCCAGTACCTCATAAAAGGCACCGTATATAATCTAGTAGTGATGAATAGTACTATTTTTTTTCTTTATTAAAATAATGTTTTGTATAATTTACTTATTGAAAATTTTCTATACCACAGTGCTTGCTACGCGGTATTTTAAATTCAGGGAACCAATCTTCAATTTAAATATGAATTCTATCACTTTTTTACACAGTTTTTTGTGGAACGTATCTATCATGGAAAAAAAAGAGTTGAGTGTATGCCTCAAAATTGTAGCGCTTATTATAATATTTTATAAAATTCCATCAAAACAAAATTATCATTTCGGACTGAATAGATTTTGCAGTGCCACATTTTATTTGATTACTTATTATTTTATATGATTTTTTTATTCAATTGTGATAATTACTGTAATGGTTATAAAGAAATTAACGCACAACATAATATATCGCAATCTCTGAATAGGCATTGTTCGTTTTTATACCGCTGTAACAAGCGGTCGACGCTCTTAGCAAATGTCTGCATTTAAAATGATATTTTCGTTCATTCACTCTATAATTTCAATATTTCAACATTTTCATTTGTACGCCTGAGAAAAGATAATGAGACCAATATTTCCTCAATACAGGTACAGTTTTATAACAATGGGTTTTATAATTAAATTGCGTTTAATACATCTAGAAAAATTATGGAAATAATCTTACATTTCCTTTATTTTCCATGTTTAATTAAAGACTAGAAAGCCAATTCTTCCAAGCTGATCTTGAAGTCGTACGCGAGAATCTTTCTTTTTCCGGCGACTGCAAATATTTTAAATATATTCCATAAATTATTTGATATTTTGATACTTCGTTGTTTTACTCCAGGCGGTGAAACCTTTCCATATGACACGTCACATAAAATGAAATGTGACTCATACGTCCCGTTTTTAGGTGTCTATCCTGTTGGCACCAAGCGGAGCTTGAAATGACCCGTTTTCTGAGGGACGGCAACCTTATTAACAAATCAAAATCGCGATAAATCAAAACATCAGCCCACTGCATTATAATAATTACAATTCAGAAGTATTGAATGAGTATTCACTTAGTCTTAACTACATTACACCGCAAAAAGTGACAGAATGAAACACTAGTTCGAAATTAATTCTGTTATTTTCATTAATAAATAAAAACTATGAAGAAATATTAGATTTCTTGAATACACACACTATTAACAAAAAAAAAGTCGATGTCGATGTTCGAGAACACATAAAATTGCAGTTTTTAATGTTATTTTTATGTCTTCAAATCGGATGTCTTGAGTCAACAGTTACAAACAGTTCTCGTATAAACTCTTCTGTTGAGATAAACTTCATCAAAAATCTATATGCTCCACATTGAGAGCGGATATGGTTAAAAAAAATGAAAACTGAGGCTGTTTCTCATCAATCAATACAATCATACCATCTCAGGTGTTGAGTGACAAAACATATAGAAATTCAAAAATTTAAACAGATCTTAACATTAAGTCAAGCGTTCATTTTATTCAAATTGGAAACTTATGTATTTTCGCACCGTGACCAGTGTTATTTTATGTACTGTTAAACTATTAAGTAAAATAAAATAACGGATGAGATATTTATAGACATCTTTTCGCTATTACGAAATCAACAGCTGAACTGTAATAATTATAATTGAACATCTTGATCTTGTAAGATTTAGTTATTTTACGTATTAGTAATAAATAACGCGCAGTATTATTGTAGTTAATTATTGACAATTAAAGGTGAGTCAGTCAACTGTGAAGCAGGTACGGCACGATTAGGCGAAGAATTATTAATTGTATACTTTCATTGGGAAAGTAAGGCGAAAGTATGGGCAACATTTTATATTTTTACAAGTATTGCCAAACTTTAAAATTTGAATTCGAATCGTTTGTTCGAAAATGGACCCGTTCATTTCAGATCACATTAATATTTTGATGCTTTCTAGGTCATCTTCTGTACATTATAGTCATTATTTTATGTGTACATATATATAAAAGCAATGTCAAAATGAACGGATGATAATTGCTGACTTCAAATTTTATAAAATGTTTAAAGCAATCGGAAACTTATTGATCAAACATGTATGATAAAGTTAGTGACACAAATGGAGGCAAAATAAATAATTGAAAACTCCGATACAAAACAAAATTCACATCGACTGATTTTGGCTCGGTGCCTGAAGAAGAGGTGAATCTAACAGTGCCCGAGGTGCATGAAGGAATTGTAAAGATGGTCAATCTGCATTATCCAGCCATCAGATTGAATACACGAAAATATATTTTAAGTATTGGCTTATGGACGCGCGTGATCTGATAACATTATAATTTTGTACTGAAATAATAATGTAACAGTTGAACAACAGTTATATGTCTACGCGGTCAACGAATGGTGTTTTATTTTAATGAGTGACGATGAGATGATAAACCGTGCATCTGGTTGGCTTCTTTATTCCGTCACAGAAGATGGCACCTGCATTTAATGAGAGATCTCATCCAGCAAATTCAAAAAATAAATTATCAATTACAAAACACGGTAAAATGTGTTTTATTTTTATTAATACAATGGCTTTCTATCGAAAATTGATAGTTTGTCTAAAATTAATAAATGCTTATATGTTTTCTCAGATAATTATACCGTTCTGTAAAAATGAAACCTGGTTCTGCAGCAGTGGCTAAGGGGTTGAAATTTCTCATTGAGATTAAGGGCTGGCTAATAATGAGATCAAGTTGATAAATATACCTAATAATTGTTAAAGAAGGGAACTGAATTGACATACGATAGATTCAGTTTCAAAATATTGTCACCATGAAAAATATTATGATTATATATTTAATGACATATAAACATCATGATTAATACATTAAATTACAGCTCAACAAGGAAGTGTTTTGTCTAGATTTGTCTGCTGTCACATCAAAATACATATACAACAAAATAGTCGTTTGAAAATTAACTGTTTTCCGTTTGCAATAGAAAAATAATAACAAAAATCATCGAAAATTTCCTGTCGTTTGAAATATTGCACAACTAATGCGGTAGTAATAAATGATAATTTTCTTTTTGTAGACAAAACGAAAACAAAGAATATTTTTTAAATATTGTTATTGATTTTATTTAATGCTAGTAACCAGTTTAGTATTGGGAAATTGTTGCGATATGATTTTTATTACTTATTTCATCACATTGTTTGATTTATAGGAAATCCCTTTATCCTTTCATTATTGAAAAAACGTTACAAATTATCATACTTATGAGACCAAGGAAAGAAAAATAGAATTAAAATAAATCAATAACTGGGACAGTATTGGTAGCTTATTTTGATTTCTACTGAATATATAATTAGTGCGTGGTGATATTATGGCATCATTAATGATGGTATAATAATAACGAGAAGCAATGTAAACAAAATATAGCGTCGGCAAAGCCTGTGCCGTTCTTGCGGCACAGCCTTTCACATTTCAAGCGAAAAAAACATCAGAAAATAATAAAACTACTCTGTCGCAAAAAACGAAGCTGTCCAATCGCCGTTTCGTCTGCGTTGAAATTACCTACGTGAATATTATGAAAATTAATGTTGACAGCGCCTGACTTTGATGCGGCGTGTTCGGGCAACTTTCAGAAACGTCAAATTTACGAAAATAGTAAAAAGAAATACAAGAAAAGTACATGACCGATAACTGCGTTTCTTATATCATTTTTTTCACACATTTTATGGAATAATTCAGGACTGTCAAAGCATTTTTCATTAATGCGAATAATTTAATCACTACTATTATCATGTTAAATGTGGGATGTGTGGGATTTGTAACAATTATAAATATGCAAAATAACGACTGTACGTAGGTACTTGATTTAAAATGTTCTACAACGTGTCATGCACATATTGATTGCGTGATATACTGAAACATTTTATTTCTCATCTGAATTAATCAAATATTCAAATAACAAAAAAAGCATAAAACATTCGAATATTCGATTGGAGTCCTCGATTACCTACTGAGTATTTTTTTTTCTCGTATAAACAAACATTCAGAAAATCCAGCATGTTATATCGACTTCACGTTACTTAATGTATATTTAATGGTATTGCTACAAATAATAATTATTATTTTGATGTTGCAAATAGAAATCCGGTTGATAATGATTATTTCTTACCACTTTCATTATTCCACTCTTGTTTGTTTTATTGAAAATTCATACAACGATTGTTATACCTATGTGACGTTTAACAATCTTGCGAACTAAAATATATCGCAATCGATTTTGTTTTAATAAATGAAACTAACAAATGATAATTTACAAGAAGTTTTACGGTGCAATGCTTTTTTTGCATTTTTCTAGACGAGAAAGTGAAAGCTGCTTAAAAAAGACCACAGTTTTGTTAAAGTGCGTGTCAAAATGTACATATTTTTTTGTTAAACAGGTATTTACTTATAAATACTAAATATTTAAATATTGACATTTGTAAATATTTATTTTCTCTAGGACTGTCAATACTAATGATTGAAGATCTCTCGAGTACATATGTAAACATTATTTAACAATATTTTTTTTACGCAAAATTTATTGATCAATCATAACTGTAGGTAACAAATATTTTAGAATTATTTTTGGTAATGAAACCATTTATTATACCAACAAAGATTAGAGTATAGATATTTTTTAGTTGAACCATTTACACTCCCAGTGTAGGTAGAGAATATGAATTCATAGTGAAAAATTCCGATAGTAGCTATTTTAAATTAATAAATAAAACAATATTTGTCACTAGAATTTATTACCAATGCGAAGAATTTTAAGAAATTCACTCGTGATTAACTTGAGAAGAAAAAGTAATTTCCTAATTTCCAATATTCCCAATGTAAAATATAAATATTTTTATTTTTGAGTTGAAATAACATAATCCCGAAATATTCTGGTTGATAGGTAGAGCCTTCATTGCTTCATTGCTCCAGATAAACATTTTTTTCAAGATGGTATTAATTTTGTTAGAAGATGACTTGGTGGATGTGTTGGTATAAACTATACATTCTATTTATTAAGCAAATTACCAATTTGAAAACTATACTATAATAGCTTTTACTGACTTTTTTTGTTTGCAAAGTATAATTCTAATTATTTTGCGTATGTAATTATTCTATTGTTTCTTATCATTTTGTTTACACACTATCGTTCCATTTCTTATAAAAGGAAGAACGAATGCTGACAAACAAAATCTGAAACTGGAACGCATATAAAAATACAATAAAAAAAACACAAATTATATTTGAAATAGTTTTGAAAAGATGTGGTGCTTAATCAAAAAAAAACATGCACCTAAGGATAATACTTTGATTTTCTAAATTTCGAAAGATTTGATACATTTACGAATTTCTAATTTTCGTGACCTAACACATTAACTAATTTATTCTATATTATATCAAAAGTAAAGGGCCTAACAATTTCATCACAACAATTTGGTAATATTTTTACTTTTGGAAAGTTTGTGGATTCATCGTTGCTTCAATTCATTATTCTAACCAAATTCAAACGACATATTTAAATATCACGGCTTACTACCAAAACAGTATTTAAATACTAATGTGATTTTATTATATCTATTTACATAGAAGATATTTGATTCTCGTACTATTTGCGTCATCAATTGAGCTCAGTCAGTTGCAAAAACAAATATGTGAATACTTTGATCGGGATCAAGTCAATCAATATTTGAGGAGGTCAGAAGCAAAGATAGCAATCTTGAAAAAAAATGTTTTTCAATTTACGAATGCATAATCGTAGAGTTACAAATTGTTCAGCTTGTACGCTGACATTTCAGTATCAAACCTGTTTTTTCCCATATAAAATCTTTTATTTTTATTTCGCTTTAGAAACAAATCAAGCTTCATCACTCTAAGCGTTTCGTCGAATACAAATAGTCACATGACAAACTATTTGCTCAGTAAATTTTAAAAATTCATTGGTAATCACAATATTGTACTGTAGGGTACATCACAAATAAATTAAATTGATTTTTTTTATCCATATCCGCTCCCAATGTGGAGCATATGGCCTCCTGATGGAGGTATCTCAACAGATTTTTTTCTACGTGAACTATTTTTTACTCAGTCGCTCAACCTCATTTTTATCAACGTGAGTAGTAGGGAAAGAAGGATAAGGCTAGAACAGGATTAGTGGTTAACTAATCGCTATCGCTACACCCAGTTATTAAAGGATGAGAAGTATGTGAGGAGAGGAAATTTAATTGCAAAATAAATTAAATTGATTCGTAATGTTTTTTTCTGTATTTTACGTTTTTTATACAACTTTCATATTAGAGAACTGTCTTTGGTTTTGACACCCTCATTTAATAAGCTATTCGCTATTTACAATGACACGATTTAACAATTTACACAATATTAAAATCTCATTACATTACGTTACTTTCCATTAAAAATAATCTGACTTTTGAAAATGGTTGTCGTCGTCCATAGCACATCGTAATTCAATGCAGCTATTAAACGACATTAAAAACAACTGAACATCGATTTGGGAATTCAAATAATGTTCCATTCTAACGATGCCCGCGCATTTAATGACATATTCACAGAATGATCTACTACGAATTATTCTTCTTTTAGTTGATTACATTTTTTATTACTATACCTAATCGTTATCCATATTTACTTCCATGTGGAGCGAGCATTGGCTTCTAACAATGATTATATAGCATAAAATGATAAGATATGTAAAAAAAATTCATGCTTTATCAAAAATATGCAGATTTTTATATTGACCGTTCTAGATTATTGACATTAAATTAAGATTCAATACAACGATATGTTAGTATCGTGACACGATGAAAACAGATAATTATTTAATTTTGTTCAACTATTGAAGATATGTTATCTAAAAAGTTTATTTACTTATCTTATATCTAAATAATGAATTATTATTTAATAATAATCTCTGAAAGGCTTCCAATTTATTCTTTGCACTATAATCAATGATTTTTTCACTATACAAATTCATCGCGATCATTAATATTATAAATATGTTGACCAATATTCTCTATAAGTTTTAGTTACCATGTGTGCAAATATTCAATTTGAGAATCAGTGTTGAAATGTGAACGCTAAAAACTTTCACTCCAATTATTGATTTATTTTATTGATACTCTTTATGGTGTGCCCTCTGAACTTTTTATGCTTTTTATTTTGGCGATGGAATTTTTCGATTAGAATTCATATTCGATGCTAACGGACTTCAATAATAAAAGCAGTTTGTATTTTTTAACAGTTTCTTAAGCATTGGAGTTCCAATAGAGCCTCTCAACACCCGTTTATTGCGTTACTTTTTATGTTTCTGTTTTTTAGTGATTTTTTTTAGGAATGACAAGGGTGGGAAAATTGGAAAACGAAAGGAAAAGAAAAAAGTCGCTCTATAAGTGTTATGGAACAGAATCCTTAAGAAGATACGATGTAACTAGGGGTGGGCTGGATGGGGCTCGGAGGGGCTCGCGCGAGCCCCTTGTTAAATTTTACTAAGGCCGGCGAGCCCCTTGTTAATTTAAGAGAGAACAATATTCTCAGATAAAATTAGTATACAAGTGCAATTTCTGATTTATATATTATCTACGACAGCTTTAGTATACACAGTAGTACATTTTTAGCCATTTAAATTGATAAGTTTACGATAAATAGCATATTATCAAATATTGTAAGTGTATTAAATAACAATCGATTGCTTATTTTAGTATTGCATATAATTGCATAGCAGTGATAAAAAAAATCATTCCTTTCCTAGAACACCGAGAATTAAGCGAACCCTTTGTTAACATATTGGTAGCCCACCGCTGGATGTAATCGAGCTTATTAATGACTTGAAACTCTTGAATGGATAAAATTCGTACAATATCATTAGCCAAATATAGATAAGCAATTTAAGAAATTAAAAGACTGCATTATTTATAAGCAAATCCTGAGGATGGGGAAGGGGTATCATTGTAGCGAATCACAACTCTGATAATATTTTTACAAAACTGAATTATCTGTTAAAAGCCCATCATTGTTCTCTATCGAGTAATTTTTGACTCGATTCATTATTTTATTATTATTTTCCAGACACTAATAAAGCAAAAAAAATGTGTTTTAAAAGTTTTTGCTGAGGCAATTATAAATACACTAAGAAATCAACACTGTTGGCCTTGACCTAAATCAACAAAATGCATTTTATTGCAGCGTACTCACGTCGAACTTAAATCAATCTGCTGTATGCAGTCATTTCTGTCTTGTTTCACTGCATGATATTATGAAAACGCATAATCGAATTGAAATATCAATATTCTTTATTAAATTAATAATAAAATTGATTCAAATATTTTTTCTAAAGAAATAGTATGTTGTTACATTAAAAATATTGGTAACGTTCTAGGGTAAGAGCACCCAACCTTTTTAGCGCTAGTAGGCACTAACGGTATGTCTTGCGTGGGCGAATTCACAGTGAACGCGAATGGAACATACTGATCGCGCCGTGCTATATACCAAAATTTTGCTTTACGATCGACCAGTTGGGCATCCTTGCTTTAGCCCCTAGGACAGTGATGGGTAACCTTATCTTCTATACCTCGATCTTCACCCAAGAAAGAAAAACATTTACTAAGGCTGCAAAAAATATTAATCTTCTTAGATGTGACAAGCCAGGATTTTTTTCAGAACTTTTACTCGTTGAACTAAAAAGGTTACCCATCACCGCCCCAGAGTATTCGTCTTACTTACTGGGTGGTCAAGCGTACGAGTCCTCGTAAGGACGCTAACGTAAAATACGTAATTTAATATTTCAATTGATTTAAAAACTTGTATCTAAAGTCTTAATATATTGTTGGATGTGGTGGTTAAATCTTTTCTGACCCTACCCGATCTTCAATACAGAAGAAGAGCATTTCTTGGCCAGTATTTCTTTCCGAAAAGAGATGTACAATAAAACGATTGACTTACGGCCCATCCTTGTTTAATGATAAATATGCTTAAATGCGTTATTCGGAAAGAAGTGTGTTAAAAAATACTTTTCGAACATTATTTTGCATCAATAGTATAATGTAGTATAATCATCATCCTATTTAAAGAAATAAAATTCAAGCAAGCAAGAAGACTGGCGAGGGACAGAGAATCTTGGAGGAATCATGTGGTGGTCATATGCTCCGACTATGAAGCGGATATGGAAAAAAACTCTACATTATGCAATTCTCGTTTTTAATGAATTCATAAGACAACAAATGTTAATGGAAACAATTCAGATAAATTCAGTTGTTGACATTACGAGATAGAAGCACGAAATAGTAGTTGCAAACGTATGCATAATAGTTATGTTATAAAGTAGTTCAAATAAGTAGTCAGTAACTAATTACGTAATTATTTATTATTATAATAAGCATCGTATTATAACATACTGTTCATTAACGTTAAAAAAAACTCTTAAAACCAGTGCACCGTATAGGCTATATAATCAAGTAAATATTGTTATCGTCATTATACTGCGCATATACTAACATATTGTTACATAAAAATATATGAAATCTTTTTCGTAATCCTTAATAGTTTAAAAAATTATCACCGGGAAACGATAATTATTGTGTAAAATAAATTTCAATGTCATTTTAAATTTCAATAAACAAAAAAGTAATCTTATCGTTTTAAATTAACATTTTTCAGTATTAGAAGATAACTGTAAAAAAATATACAGCTCGCAAGTATAAGAGATATCCTTCTCTCACAAACCTATCACCTCACTTACCTTGCTTGTATCTTGTTTTTAAAAAAATCATGCATCATACAAAACCAGTTTGTCTGGGATCATAAAAATAATATATGTACATCCACTTTTTTAAGACCAACTAAAATGTTTAATGCCCATCTGATTTCGATGGTAACATATCGATTTCTAATGTGTGTTTCTTTAATGCGACTAGATACTTATTATTATATAAATAAATCCAAACTTGAGTTCAAATAATAGTCAAATATTTAGCACCTGAATACGAAATTTCGTATATTGTCAAGGAGTCAAAGTCTTCAAAAAATGTTATGAATTTGATACATTGTAACCAAAGTTATAAGTGATAAATTAGTACGATACTCTTTGGGAGAATCTTGCATCACACGTTTATATTTATGAAACCTATATAACGCAAATCTTTTTAAAAAAATTCTGATAAGGTTGGGCTCTTTCATAATATCAGTAATCTTTCGAAAATAATCATCGATTATCCGATACAAATGATGTTATGATCAGCCGATCAGAGAGCAATCACCAACTTATATTTTGTTTGAACTAAAAACAAATGACTGAAGGACAACTGCGTTAATAAAATGTTTTAATTATTATTTTAATAATAAATAATTTTCCATTCCGGTATCACAAAGAGCGAAACCGGAAAACTTGTTCCTACATATTACACTATATCAACTTACTATTAGTTGAAACGGTGAAAATACGAAAATATGTGATTGCTTTACAAAATTGTTGAATGCAATGTTAAATACATTAAAAGTCATAGGTATTCCTGGCGGTAGAGAAAATACATACATATATATACCTATGTAACCGCTTCAGTACCGTAAGGCCACTGGTGGCCGCTACATACGAACGGCGTGGATACCGTAAGGCAGTGAAGTACAACCTTTACCTTCTAGCGGGCCGCATAAAACAAATTATCGTGGATTCGGGCCGCAAAGAAAAAAATGATTTAAAGTACGCTCAATCCTTTTTTATTAAATAAATGTAAGTAAGCTTTTTCGTAAACGAGAAAAAAACATGTTTGAGAAAAAGATTTAAGGGCCGCCACAAAAATGAAAAAGGGCCGCGGTTTGTGCATCACTGCCGTAAGGCCACTGAAGACTACGAATGTAACTTGAAAATATTTTATAAGTAAACTTTTAATATTCATAAATTCAGTCCTAGTTTTTAAAACTATTCAAAAATTATTAAAAACATACGGTAGGTATGTGAGTGAATGTTTTTTAGCTTAAAACATCGCGGTACTGAAAAGGTTAATTTCGGTATAAATTTGCTATTACTAAACAATTGTATGCATACAAACATTTTCCTGTTTTTTCATCGAGATGTAATAAGTATATTAAAAAACTGTCGTTTTATGATCAAGCTCGTTTTTTAAATCGTGTTTTTTTTTTATTTTAAATCACTTTAACGAAATATGATATGATATTATGCAAAAAAGAACTTTTTTCACATTGAGATCATTATGTAAATTTTCACTCACCAATATTGTAGTTTTTAAGAATACTTCAACTATACCTCTAATTATCAATAAATAATTAACATTTCAATATAAGGCGTTACAAGTTGTGCAATTCGTGCCCACTAAAAGATGTCATTTATTTCAGATGTTTTCCTTATAATAAATATATATATTACGACATCGTAATATAGAAGTCTGATTTAAATTCCTGTTTGCAATAAAGGTAAGTCAGATTTAAAATATGACCCATTGATGAGTTTATATTATTTTATTTTAAGCAATGAATATGGTGAGAAACGGATTTTTAAAATTTGAGATTGAATATTCATTGTAATTACTCTTTAAAGTAAATCAATCATACTTGTTATATCAATGATTACAGTTACGATTGTATTTACAGGAATTTTATCTAAAAATATTGATGTTAACATTTACATGTATGCATTCGATATCTATCAGCCGTAACGATTAGAAATATTGACATCCAGAAAACAATTCACGTAATCGTTTATAAAATTCATTTTTTTATTTAAAATGATCTGTTTTCTCCAATTAAGTTAACGTCAGCGGATAGTAAAACTTTTTAAACAACATCTTAATCAATCGTTAATAAAATTTTATCCCAATTATATAATATAAGATAATTTTGCTTGCTACACTTATGATATAAAACATCGTAGACGTAAAGAAGGATAGGGTAGAAAAATTAAAAACGATTAGCAGTTTTATGGTCACTACCTTTATACCCCAATTTTCCAGATCGCATAGGGTAGGGCTGGAAATTCTAGGGCACGCGTACTCTAGTTAGCACCTTCCAAAATTTTGATGGCATGTGAGCGATTGGCAAAAAGGATTGTTCGCAATTTTTTAATAAATAAATATCTTGCTTTCTTCAAGTTGAAATCAATACGAGACTATTATATAATGTTTATAATACTGTGGTAAATATTTAAATCTTATTTTTTGTTCGACTCGTCGAAAAATTGGTAAACAATCTTTAGAATATTTGGTACGCACACGCAATAGGGGATGTATGGACACAAATATTGCAGCTATAAATGTATAAAAATCTATTTAAAATTCAATATAAATTATCCGAGTGGACGTATAACCGCTGACCACTGGCAAGATTTTTGACCGACAAATATTTTTTTCATTATTAAAAATAATGAATTACGTCGGGAATAAAATAATATTATTTCTGATGTCAAAAAGTTTTTTTAAAAAATTATATTAAAAATGTAAAGGGTACCTTCATTAAGGCGAATCTCTGATCATCATCCAAATTGGTAGAGGTCGATCCAGAAGGTGCCATCGCAGATAAATCAAACGGATCACTTTCACTAAATTAAATGATTCAACACCTCGACTTGTACGGTTATATTTTTTCGAATAATTGAGCTCACTGCACGGCACGTCCGTTGCTTTCTACTGTATCACAACAATGAATCAATTCGATCAGTCAATAGTTACATCGCGGATCAACCGGCTCGCTGTACACATACCACTCCAAGTCGAACCGGAAAAGCAACTACAATCGTATATGTACTAATAACGACTTACAGTGATCGCCCAATTTTTATATTGCAACCATAATATTAAAAGGTTACTTTGGAAATTAATTAGACTTTAAATATAATAAAAAGTACTGTACAGAATAAAACGTGATTTGATTTACTTTTTATGATACATATTTAGAGAAGCTGTCGTCAAAAATTTATTTATTTATTTATCGTAGACGTAAAGCAACTTTTTCAATGTAGAATAAGAATACAGAATACTATTGTTTGATATTTCTACGCTTGAAACAAGAAAAAACGATTCAGGCCCATATGATAGTTTCGGGTTGGAAGAGAGAAATGATTTTTTTTAATCGTTTATACCTAATTTAGGACGAACTGATTGTCATAAGCGCGTGTGACTAAGAAAGATATAGCAAATCGCACCCTATACCTTCCGTTTTCAGATAACAGATGGGTGGCAACAAATGCCTTACAGACATGCGTGGCTTTGGGCACGAATCCTTAAACCGATTGAATAATTTATTTTATTAATGAGCCATTAGTTGACCACTAGTCTTGTCCTAGCCATATGCTTATATCACTACTCTCTTTGAAAAAAAGAGGATAAACAATCGAATAATAAACAATTCTAATAAAAAAAACTCTTCCGTTGAGAAATTAGGAAGCCATGTGCTCCCCATTGGGAGTGGAGACATGCATAATTAAATAAATATACTATACTAGCTTTACTTCTTGATTTCCCCCAAACTAAAGATTGTGATTTTATCTTTTGATTTATAACCTGAGGAAGTGGAGAACATACAGACATGAAAATACACACATTAATGCGAATAAATTTGCCACACAGTTATAAATGACGGACAAGCAGCTACATTTTTTTTTTATATATTATAGCCAAGAAACAATAAATATCACTCCATTCAATCCGTCCAAATTGCCACCTCTCACCGTCATGATTTCATAAAGCAATTATCATGATGCTACATACTTTTTTTCAGAAAACTTACCTTCCTAAAACAAAATATGAAGCAGTTATTGCACAATTTTATTTTAGGTCAAAACGTATTTTGAACTTTCTTTTCTATCTCTTTTTTATTATTTTGTACCTACATTGAAAACATTTCAAACAGCAAACATTATATGCATTACTCCAAGTTCCCTTTTTCTAAATTAAAACATTCCTGGACCTGTTGTAAAATACCTTGTGAAATGTTTATTTGAATTTAAGCCAATATAGCATATCCGCAACATATTATATTATTTTTTTTATGAAATTATAAATTTGATTGAATGTTTACTTTCATCGCTAGGATTGCGATAGTAGTATACTTGCCATGTCACCTGAAATCTTCAGTCTTGAGTTTAATTTATATTTTGCGATATGTTGCAATATTTTTGTAACTGTTATTGCTCGTATTATTTCAAAATTGGTTGATATCAATTTGTAAACACTTACAATATTATTTCCTGATATATTAGTTGATATCATGAAATCATACACATTTTAGTTCATACAAAATAATTCTATTCAATAAATGCACCATCATTATTAGTATGTGTTTATTTAACATAAAATGGATAACCAACTGATAAAATTAACTTTTTTTTCTCATAGGTTATAACTAATTTTAAATACGAATTTAATTTACTTAATTTAGATGTCATATAATAATTTATGCTTGTTTATTTTTCAGTCAGTTGCGGTAGCGTATTTGCAAAAAAGTTGATTCATCACAGTTCTGATATCACAAGGAAGATCAGAAGTCCCGATTTTTTGGTTGATGTCCCGGTATCCCCGAAATGCTATTTTGGAACCGTTCTATATCTTGATTTTAAAATAATCATAATTATTATCTGTCTGACATAGATGAATTATTGGAAAAATGATAGTTTCCTTTCTGTAGATTTTAGTCTTACGGTAATACATATTATAAAAACATTAGGCAAATTCATTAAGCACCCTTGAAACACCATTGTTTCGTTACGATATAGCCATTATGTAGGGTTGCCAGATTTCTTGCAAGTCAATCCGGGACATTTGTCTGATTTGCTTACTTTCGAATCCAAAAACCCAGGAATTAGTTAGTTAAATGGTTTTTTCTAAATTTCCGGGACAATTTAGTACTCATTCGGGATACGGGACAGCGATTCCAATTCCGGGACAATCCCGGCCAATCCGGGACACCCGGCAGCTTAGTTACATGTGTCGTGATTTGTACCACATAAATGTTAGCGACCAGTGTGACCTTCGGATAAAGTCATGTCAAATGATACATTATCAGGAATCCTGATGCTGTGCTTTAAAAATAATGGGTCATCTTGTTCTGATTTCCGATTGAATCGGTCGACCTTAACATTGCACACTAAGAACATAAAATATGCACTAATATATAATATTTTTATGACAATTTTAATTTTACCTTAAAAATGTAAGGTTTTCTAAAAACAGCTGCGTTATACGGGGGACTGCCGCATACGCTATAGCAGTGCTCCGCAACCTTTTCTCACTAGCGACACACCAAAATTCTTCCTAGAATTCCGCGGCACACCAAAAGCAAAAATATATAGGTATTAAATTGATACACAAATTTTACAATAAATTTTCGTTTTTTATTTGAAAAGTATACATACATAAAACTATAATATATTTACTTTTACGCAATTTTAATAATTATTATAAAATAATAACTAATTAATGTGATACCTGCGCTTGTTTCAATTAACATAGAGGTTTTAATAATAATTCAATTCAAATAATTTTTCATTATGTATTTGAACACGGAACACCTGTATCCGGCTCACGGCACACCAGTGTGCCGCGGCACACCGGTTGCGGAGCACTGCGCTATAGGAAACTTCTCGATGGGGCAGTGGTTTTCAAATTTTGTGTTACTATGCCCCCCTTTGAAAAATATCTTCGCATTAGTTCCTCCATTGATTAGTTCAAATTAAATACATTCTAAAGAATAAAGAAATATTTAAAACTGTTGACGCCTCCTTTTGCAATAATCAACGCTTCCCAGTTTGGAAATCGCTGCTATAGGGGGGACGATGTAGAAGGGTTTACTGTATTTACTTTCTGGCTATGTTAACACAATTTTATTGATTACAATAATACAAGCTACACAAAAATATCATAAAAATACTATATTTAAATATTAGTGACTTTTTTGATGTTCAACTTTGGAAACTAACACCTGAATATTTGGTTAATTTTCAAAATTTCAACAAATTTTTATTTCCGAGGCGTGCCACCCAAAATCCTTTTGCGTGCCACTTAGTGGCATAGGCTGCCTACCGATGATTCAGGCTATTTTTCTAGCCGTACCGGCTACCATGTTGGTATCATTGGAGAAAATATCAAATGTGCCATTTTACTTAAATTCAACCTGACATAGCAAAATATTAAAAGAATTTGAATAAATATATGCAAACAAACACGAAGTGCAATAAATATCCGATAATATAGCTGTAAGTAAAGTTTATAGAAAGTTTTTTGTTTGTGCCCACTGTTTGCTTCGCTTCTATAATATTGTCTATGACTATTGTCAAAATTGTCATCTCAAGACTGCGGTCGACTCACCAAACTGTCATTAAAATCATTGTAAAATGAATGCGCCACCGACATTCGAGTCATTTCTTCTATACGAAGGAGAAAAAAAGTAAGTATGACTTTTTTTTATAATTTACGCAACAATATTCATCTTTGAATATGATCCTTAACTATGCTTTGTAACATTTTCCAGAGTCCAAAAGGAAGAAGATACCAAAGTAACTAACGCTGCCGTATTTACAGTAAACAAAGAAGACCACACATTAGGAAACATGATCAGAAAGTACGTTATTTTTTTTGTATCACGAATAATTAATTAATTGAGTAATTAGGAGCTTTGTTTTTAACCTCTAATTTTGATTTCAGTCAGTTGTTGAAGGACCCTAAAGTATTATTCGCTGGATACAAGCTGCCCCATCCACTTGAACACAAATTTGTCATAAGAATCCAGACTACATCAGATTATACACCTCAAGAAGCTCTCACAAACGCCATTACAGATCTTATTTCTGAATTATCACTATTTGAAGAAAGATTTAAGGTAAACACAGCATTGCGAACTAAGGTTCTATTTTTTCGCCACTTACTCTTCCACTTTGAAAAGAATTAAATTTTGAATGAAACTTCACCAGCGAAAAATTCTGAAAGTCGAGTTAGATTTACACTTTCTCAGAAATGGCACATGAGCTAAATATTCTGAAAATTATTAACATTTTTATTTTTGTGAGTACAGTCGACCCCCCTATAGCGTAGAGACTGGGAGTACGTTATAGGGGAATAGGCACCCATACACAATTTGAAATTAGTTTCGTTCAATTGTATTTTGTGAATTGATTGAAATCAAGCACTTCCCATTTTTATACATATTTCATTGAATAAGTCTAGAGAAATCAAGTGATAAACAGCTTCTGACAAATATTTTTCCAATGGACGTATGTAAAATATTTATCTATAATATAATACATGCATGAAACCTCTGATTTGTTAAAAACTACCCTATAGGAAACTTCTCTGTAATAGGAAACGCTATAAGGGGTTTATAGTATTTAGATAACCTTTGTAACCCTTTGTACGCCATCGTCTCACCCGTGAGTCGCATTCGTATTGAATACTTCGACGTTGGCGGCTAACTGGTTAAAACATCTCACTAAAGTTTCAACACACTGATCAATCAGCACTATGAAAAACCTCTTTGTATACGTTGTGTAACATATTGCATTGTCCATAACATATTTTTCTACGATCATTTATATGGAATTTATTTCATACTTATTTGCATTTCTTCAAATCATCAATTTCGACATGAGATGAGAGGTGACATCGCACTTAAAATGTAACTAATCTTCACTGTCAAAATGACTTAAAAATATTCCAAATTTCAATTTAATAAAGAGTCAAGCTTAAATTTGACCTAGTTTCTGTTTCATTTGCATTTACAGTAAGTCCTCAACTTACGTGATAAATTCGTTCCTAAGGTTTTCGCGAAAGTCGAAACATTGCTTAGGTCGAATAAAACTAAAAATCAAGCATTTTTTTAAATACCATGCGTAAATAAAGCGACACTAGTAGACATACATTTAAATACAAACTATAATTCATATTATATTACTGGTCTAGTAGTGTTTGCCTTCTACATTTTTCTTTTCTGTACAGCATGCAATACAATCATTCACGGCTTTTGACACTTTTGCAAATCTTTTGAAATCAGGGTCTTGATTAAACCTCTAACTAAGTCAAGCAATCTTATTTCTACCGTATTATTTTTATCATCCTTCTTGGTTTAAAATTGCCTCTGCTGTCTTGCTGTTTTTTTCTGAAAAAAAGTCTTCATTTCTGTGGTCTTCAAGTTCCATCAGAACTGCATTGCTAATTTCTGTTGAATAACTACAGTCAATTAAATTAAAGAAATCTTTTTTTGTTAGGTTTCGGTCATTTCTACTACTTGGCTAATAACTCGTCACCGAGATTTGTAAATGTCCTTCTCTTTCCAGAATTATGCTTAAATGCATTTCGTAGGAAATACTTTTTACATGTATGTATAACACCTAGATCCATCGGTCGAACAATGGACACATCTCTCACACATGAATATAATTAATATTTATTTTAACATGCCCCGCGAAACAAAACACAGCTTAGTGCGTACAAATTCACTTAACTCGAGGAGGACTTACTGTATGTTATCATTATATATATATATTATACTGTATTTTCTTTTTACTAATCGGGCAAATTCTCCAAGTGATATTTTTTTGTTATGAAAAAACAACTAAGTACGAAGTATCCGTTATGCTTATTAATTGACAAGTGGTGTATTGATGAATAACATTTTAATAGAATAATATATGTACATTCACAGCATTTACATGTATCTAAAAACATGTCCAAACTTAGAAGCTCAATATCTCCATTCTACAAATTCGCAATTGGTTCCCCTTTGTTTACTTACTGTTAAACTTTCACCCAAATACTCAGTGTTTTTTAATTATCTTTTCAGGAAGCAATCAAGGAAAAGAAGGAGGGACTAGATGTATAATAAAATTCAACATGTATAATAAAATAGTTTATTTCATCAAATAATTCTTGATTTGTCACAACGACACAGAATACTTAATATTGGGGGAAGTGTGAGAAATACAATATATTTTTTGGTAATCAAAGGAAATGCAAATTTCATTTTGATGTTACGAGTGATTTTTGTGTATTTTCAATTGATTTTAAATGATTTTTTTCATTCATTTTATAACTAGAGTAATAAATAAGTTTTCAATACAATATATGTACCAGCAAAATTCCTTCAAAAACATGTATTATTTCAATAGGATAAGAATGATCACAGTGTAATAATGTATCAAATGTACTTATCCTTATAAATATAATGAGACAACTAGCAATAAATTAACTGTATTTCTTTTTCATTTTTAAAAAGACAATAACAAATCTAGAACGTAACAATTGTTATACTGATATATTGAACATGTCGTCCATTTGCAACTTTCAAAAAATTAACAAAACTGCTTACACATTATTTATCAATAATAATTACATAAATTTGAGAAAACATACAGCATAAAAATGCGTTAATGCGTTTTTTTATTCATTATTGTCAACTATAGAAAATCCACAAAACAATAATTTACTAAAGTATACATTTACAAGCGACACTTTCAATATTAATACAAATATTTTAGAAAATGGTAACACTACCAAAAAATCTTGGTAAATAACATTAATACAAGCAATAATGTACATAATTATTAATTCTACACAATAACAAAATATAGTTCTCGTGGTGAGGAAAACTTGATGCACTTTCAATAAGTTTCTTCATCATCACAGTCTTCAGTTGCATGTCCAAATACTAGAAACATAAAAATACCAAGTGATAAGAGAAGGTTCTGCATTAAATAATATGTTCTCTAATCAATGCAGTTTGCTAAACATTTCGTACGAGTTGGACATCATTTTATCAAAATCCATAAGACCCTGAAAAATACATTTTTAATTGTCGAACACCATATAAATAGATTCTTTTATAGTAAAGTCAAAGTTCTCAATTCATAATCTTGTTGAAATTAATATTTAGCATCACCGTGTCACATACAATCTACTCTGTCTGTGGATAAAAGTATGTATGTCATTGAAAACTTAAAAATAATTCTCAATGACACAAGCACGTTTACCTATCGAGTAGATTGTACGCGACACGGTGATGCTATATATAATTTTAAATAAAATATATCCTTAGAACTTTTACCTTAAAGCATGGGTTCCCAACTCTCCAATTATAATTATCATGAAGCTTATCACATACAATGGGTATGTCCATAAATTTATAAAAAGAGATCTTTTACATTGCCACACCGAGTTGTTTGCAGCTACAATGAATTATATTAAAATTAAAACTTTTGACTGCAGACCGAGTAAATCTTATCTCGTAGAAGCTTTACTGTATACAAACCAAACCTTAAGTACCTGCTTCTAACACACTCACCAGTTATTTGAAAACACCGAACAGTACATTGTTACAGGATACATTTATAAGGGGCTATGAATACATGGTGAGCCCTACGTTGAATACAATGGGAATACCCATTGGTAAATAAACCAGTTGCAATAAAGCAAAATTTATCAAATGCTTGAAACGCTTAGGGAAGTAGATTTCTTGTTGAAATTCTTGAATCGTTAAACAATTTGTGTTCCTACGTATTTACCAAATAAACATACGGAGAAGTTGTATGATTCAAACGTTAGCACTTAATTGATAAAACTTGTAAAGTCAGTCAATAGGTATTGCTTCACATGCTATTGTGCATAAAATGTTGCCTCACTGGAAAGTATGTCTAACAATAATTTTAATGATTTCAAAGAAATTTACCTTTTTTGCTATTTTACAAAAATATAATGTTGAATCTGTGGAAATAAATATACAATTAATATTGAACAACGTATGGGTATTGCCTGTTTTATTATAAATGTAAAATGGTTATGGTTTGACGAGAAATATATCTGTGAGCTTAAGGAAAAGATCGTTCTGTCTTCAGTAGCTACTTTTTAGGAGCCAACAGCAATTTTGTATTATTGAGATTTTTCTACAACAATGTAATGTTTCAATGCAAAATTTACTAATTCAACAATGTTAATTTGACTAGTAACTTTTCTCCTTTACGCATATCGCACAACTGGTGCAACAGCATAAGTGCTGATCAATGAAAAATTACACTACAAATAGGTGCCTGCACCTGATGCGTCAGTGTCTCAAGTGTAGTTCCTGAAATTGAAATTGTAAAATCATGAATCCATGTAAATTTATTAAATTTAGAATTCTTGTTTTTCCAAAAAAATGCACTTATAACGTTGTTGCACCGGGTGTGAGATATATGCATTGCTATTATTTTGGCATATTAAGCCAGGACTGTGTAGGAAAAATCCTCCGACTTGGACCCATGCATGCATTGCCGTTAGCATGCTAGACTGACGATAGATGATCTGATGGTATACATCAGGGGTCGGTAACCTGCGGCCCGCAAAGCATCGTGGTGCGGCCTGCAAGGTTCTCTAGATTAAAATATTTGTCTACACATGTCATTACAGTGTAATGACATGTGACCCAAGTGCGGCCCGCACTAATCTCCACGTAAAATATTAGACACTTTTACAACAAAAGGTTACCGACCCTTGGTCCATAATATATATAAGTTAAAATGGAAAGATTCAACAATTTCTTAGGAGTAGGAGTCGTCTTTTTTTTCACAACTCCACAGCCCTGTATTAAACTCATTTTTCAATTTGTAAGAAAGACTTAATGTCCTTCTCCTTTTCGAACATATATTTTAAGCAACCAGTATTGAGATATTAAGAAACCTATCTACATAGTGGATACAAGCTACGTCTCAGATGAAAAATATTTGCTACTACAAAGACAGTGGGATGATAATCGAAAATTACTCAAACCCCAATGAAAAAAACTAAGTTTTTACAAGATAAATAAAATTATTATTCATTTCAATACAGCAGAACCTCAATTATCTGAAATATCGATTTTTAGAACAACTCAAAATTAGAACAATTTTTACAAATTTGCTCTATCTTTGCGGTCTTTACGGTAAAACTATTTTTTCTACCAAATGTCAAACCTGAAATACATGTGATTAAATTGTGATGCGAATGATTCTGCATTCCAAATATTAAATTATGTGACAACAATTTAAGAAATCTCTGCCTCAGAAGGGGGAATATTTTTCCTTTCTGAAGCTTTTCGCTGGCGCCATGAAGCAGTTCGGGAACCAAGAAGAATGTAACTCAAGACAGTATTTATCTTAAAAGTATTCACAATTTGGCAGCTACAAAAAAAAAAGCTCTTTAAATTAACCTAACTTTAAGCAAACAATAGTTGAACTTCCACTGTACGTAAATTATTTTAAAAATATGATGCTTCTCAATGCGTGATTGATTTAGAAATATTCCTAAGAATGCTGATAATATGGAAAAAAAGATGTCTACAAAGAATTGATGAAAATGGTTCTTCAAGTAACAAATAATCAGTTTTCCTTCTATTTAAATAAATGGCAGCAAAGCAGCGCAGGTCTCTCATAGCATGTTTACTCACTTTCACAAATGTCGCAGTAAGCTCTTTGTGCAGGAGGAATCTTTTTGTCTCCCACAGCCATCACGTCTGCGTCACTCGTCTGTCGGGGACAATCTTCAGTCTCATGAGCATCAAATATATCACAGATGTCACAAAACATGCGAGGTGCAGCAATCTTTGCTTTTAAGCCATTCCTGCAATATTCATAACTACTATGGTAAAGCTTAGAAAAAAGTATAATCTCATACATCAGGGGTGGCCGATATTTTGAGTGCTTCGATTGGCTTTTTCGTCTAAAAGTAACCTTACACAAATCTTTGGCAGTCAATTTAATGATCAAAACAAATACTTGTAAATGAAAATTCTTCCATTAAAACAATGTATTTTGAGAGAAAAAACTGAACCAAATATACATTGGAGAAGTTTGAGCCTTCCTAGAAATCATTCTGAATGCACCATGCTTTCTTTGACTTGAAGTGTTGCATTGTATATTTTAGAAAATCCACTGTAACATCTTGTTGCGAGAATAGCAGTAAAGTATGTTTGTCATTTTAGAACTAGAATAGAGAATAAAGCTTCAATCGACCAAACAATCATTGTCTTGGTCAGCCCTGTTATACAATGTTAAGGGTAATTGTTTAATGGGTACATGTTTGTTTCACTGTTTACATTAGTGTGCATTCTAATTAACGTACAATGAGTTTCCGACTATCATAAGAGTACAAACCAAAGGATAGATTAGAGTAGTAAAGTAAAATCAGCTTAAATTCAACAACTTGTAATTAGAATATAAAGTTAAATGCATACAGTAAAACAGACAAGTGTCTCATAATGTGCCAAGTAATATTCCAAAAAATAAATATGATGGAATAATGCAAAGAATAATTATGATTTCAAGAAAAGCGATACAGAAATAACTCACAGGTTATATTCATCCGCCTCCTGCGGAGTACAGCCCATCTCTAAAACTTCCACTCTGGCTTTAAGTTCTTCATTCTTCTTTTGCATATCAACAATTACGGAGTTTAAGAAGTTTACTTGTCCTTCGACTTCTTCTTTTTCTTCTAGTAACCTGTAAAATAATATGTTATTATCAATTCATGTGGTGATTGAAGAAAAGGAGTTACAATTTTGGAGCTCAACTGTAGTATCTCTCACTCATTTGATCCTAAAAATGGGCCAGTCAGAGCGATTAGCTAATCTATAGTCCGGTTGTAGCCGTATTCTTCAATCCTTACCCCCTTTGAAAAAGATAGGTTAAGTGACTGTGTAACAAGCAGATCTTGTAGAACAACTTTGATATAGATAAGCTACATTAGAAGTCTATTTACCCACATTGGAAATGGTTATAAATAAAAAAAATACACATATCAGTTATAATAACTTTAAACATATTAGTATTATTTATCTAGGGAAACAATTCTTAAGAATACATCACAACCACTGCACTGTACGACGTACCTCTACTGATCATGATATATTTATGTAATTACAATTCATAATAATCTTTCCCGATTGCGATGAATAAATAATAATAGCTTTATTATTTATAATTGTTTACCTCTTGGTGTCAGATCCATTCTGTGGAGATTCTGGAACATTCTTATTTACATCACTTCCGTTTATTTTGACTGCGGGACTAACATTTTTGTACTGTTTCAATTCGGCATTCAATTTTACTAATTCTTCACTAAGAGTTTTATTTTGCGATTTAAAGTTCTGAAATAACAAAAGGGTCTTTGAAATGATTTATATCACATATAAAAATTATTTTACCACTACACAATTGCTGCTGATTAACTTGTTTCTAGTAAAAGATTAAAACGTAATCGTAATAGTAATTTTTAAAAAAGTGAAAACCTGTTTCAAGTTTGTGAAGGAAAGGGTTTCAATTGATTTGATGCATGTTTTTAGGTTGTTTATATAAAACTCTATTAATACTTGGAAATCGATTTTGTTCCATTTTATTGGAATCGGATGAACTGAGCTTAACCCTACTTCCCTGGAGTCTGTCAATGCACAAGTTTTCTCGGATATTCACTGTATTTTTTCCAATTTTAATTTAATTTGTTTTTAGGTTTAATTGAATTTTGAATATTTTAAACATAAATTGCAGGAAATAAAAACATTAAAGCGAGTTTTAGGTCTAATCAAATGGAGAGTGAAAATAAATGGTAAAACGTGATACATTTCACTGTATAATTATTACTTAGATAATAGTCCAGTTTTATTTCAATGAAAAATAACTAATAGATACCTTTAAATCGTTTTCAAATATTGTCAGTTGTTCACCGTACTTGTGAGCGTCAGTCTCTTTTTTAGTTATTTGTTCGTTTAACTTAGATAATTCTGTTTTTAATACTTTAGATTCTTCCGAGTGGGTCTTTTTGCTATTTTGCAATTCCAATACCACTTTCTGTAGCTCCGTCTGCTCCTCATCGGCTTTCTTATTACTGGAGGCTTCTAGATATGAAATTTTATTTTTAAGTTCGATAACCAAACTTTCAACTTCTTCCAATTTTGTTCTCGTTTCAGTTCGTTCGTTTTCTAGTGTTTCGAATTGTTTCTTCTTCTCCGATCGTCTCGTTTCGTACGCTTCTATCTGAGCTTTAAACTGTTTCCTCTCTTTTTTACTTTCACTTTTAAGAGTGTCATATTGTTCCTGCAATTGCTTATTCAGTTGTTCGTAATTAGTTTTTTGCGCTTCATTAATTAGCGTAAATGATTTTAAATCCGCTTCAGACTTCTCTACGAGGCATTTTAAATCCGTGCATTTTTGATTGGCTTCATCACATTGCGACGCTTTCTTTTCGAGTTCTTTAGATTCTGTCTCCATATTTTTAAGAAGCTTTTTCAGTTCATTTATTTCCTGCAAATGTGATACCTTAATTGCTAATAATTCAGTGTCTAACGATTTACATTTTTCTTCAATTTCTGATGAACCGGTATTAATTTTTTTAAGTGACTCGATAGAAGTATTCAATTCAAAAATAAGAGCATTTTTATTTTTCAATTCAGTCAAATTTTGTTGAACTTCTTCTTTGAAAACGTTCGTTTCGGACTGAACTGTTTCAAGTTTTTTCATTTCATTTTCTACTTTGCTTAGTTTTTCATCCTTTGCTTTTATTTGCGAATTTAAATCACCGACAGTCTTTTCAAAGTTTACAATCTTTTCAGTCAATCCGCCGATTTCAGCCGTAAGAGTATTAATTTTACCGTGGGACTCGGATGTCGCCGATTCTGTAGATATTTTTTCTTGATTAATCTTACCGATTTCTTCCTTGAGTTGACTGATAACTTTTGTTTGCTCTTGGGCAGCCGTTTCTTTAAGGGTCAAGTCTTCTTTAAAGACATTACAATTTTTCGTTACGCTTTCATATTCGGCGGTGATGTTATTGAGTTTTTTCTCCAAGTCGTGTTTTTCTTCTAATGCCTTTTTTAAGTCTATGTTGTGTGAATTGATTTGCCTATCTTTTTCAGAAATTATTTCAACATTAGATTTCAGTTCAACTTGCAACAGTGAACTCTGCAGATTCATTTCTTTAATGATAGCTTCATTTGCAGTGTGACTTTGAACAAGGCACAAATAATCACCCTTCACTTTTTGAAGTTCAATTTCCACATTATTGCCATGATCCTCTTTCAATTTCAATTGATTTTCTGCGGAGGTCTTCAGCTTGCCATATTCATCAGACATCTTTTGATGAGCATCTTGCAGGGATTTCTCATTTTGCTGAGAAGTTTCCAATTTATGATTGAGCTCGTTTTGAGTAGCGATGAGTTGATCTAGTTTTTCTTTTAACTTTGATTCCGAAGTTAAGCCGTTGACCTGCAAATTTTCTAATTGCGTATTCAAGTCGTTAATTGTTTTTATTGACGCTTGCTCTACCTCTTCGATGTGAGTTTTCAACGCCGTTTCTTGTGTATTTTTAACTTCCAATTCGTGTTGCAACTTTTCCATTTCAGTTTTATATTTTGATTCAGTCTCATTAAGTTTACCGGTTAGGTTTCCTTCAATTTCAGAAATCTTTTGGTTCAACCCTTGCAACTGTTCTTCGTATTGTTTTTTGGAATCACTTATTTGTTTTAAGCTTTCAGTCAAAACATTTTTCTCAGCGGCCAGCTCATTCTTCGTCTGCTCCAAGAGTTGTCTAGACTCTTGTTCGCTGCGTTCAAACGCGGATATCTTTTCTCGATTGGCTTCTTTAATAGTTTGAAGTTCTTTTTCGGAATCTCGCAATTTGTTCGTAAGTGTGGTGAGTTGCTCACTTGAACTGGTGGAGTGATTGTTCAATTGAGATATTTCATTTTCAAGTTTTTCTTTTTGCTGCTGTAATTCTGCATATTTTTCACTTTCATTCCTTATCTGCCGAACGAGGTCTCCGTTTTCAAGCTCCAGGGAGCCTAATTTTGTTGAAATCTCCAAATTACTCTTTGAGATTTCCTCTAATCTTTGTTGCGCTTGAGTGTGTACTTCTGTAAGACTTTTAATTTGGTTCAGATGTTGGGAGCTCTCGTTTTCAACATTTTTCTTTTGCTTGTTTGTCTCTTCGATAGCGGAAACTTGTTCTTCCAATTGCTTTATCACAGATTTCAATTTCAAATCGCTCTCTTCCATTTTTTTTGCATGATCAGTTTGCAAAGCTTCATTTTGGTGCGCATTTTGTATCTTAAGATTCTCAAGTTCAGTTTTCAGTCTCAATATTTCTTGTACTTCAATTTTAAGGCGCTCGTTCTGGTCATTTGATGATTTTTCAAAAACTTTCTGCGCTTCAGAAGATTTTGCAGACAATTCCGTCAACTCTTTTTCTTTATTAATGAATTTAGATTGAAGTTCTTTCATTTCATTTTGGATAGATTCATTTTGTTTAGCTGAAACGTTCGATATGTCTTCTAATTCTGACCCTTTATTCGCCAATTGAAGTTTTACAGCTTCTAATTCTTTTTTAAGATCGGCAATAACTGATTCCAATTGTTTATTGCTATCGGTTGAAGCTTCAGAATCTAAAATTTTGACGCTCAATTCCATTTTCAGTTTCTCCAGATTTTTCTTATGCGATAACTCTGATTCTTTCGCAGAAGCGAGAGCTGTAAGCGTAATCAATAATTAAGTACAAAAAATATATACTGTCCAAAAAGTCAGTGATTCTATTATGTATTGATTCATTCCATTTTAGTAATATTGTTGGAGTACAAAAAACAAGGATTTTTCAATTATTCTAAATTGTACAAAATTCATAGTAAACATGTAGCTGTGATCAATGACTGAAAACTCGTAACAAAGCCCAATAAATCACAAATTAATATAAAATGACATTTTGATAAAAGCCAAAACGATGCTAGTTTTCAGAATGCATATTTAGGTACTTATGTAAAATTATGCAAATAACAGTTAACAAAAATTAACAATATTTAACGGTGATTGTCACACGTCCCATCCATCAATTTGATGAAATTTTGCTTATTCATAAAATAAACATTGTTAAATACGATTTTTTGGATGTTTTTTCTTAAATGTTCAGTTTATGTTGCATCTGATACTCACATTGGTTATATTCCTGGGTCCTAACTTCTAGAGAAACCTGAGTTTTTTCTAGTTTAGATCTAATTTCGCTTAATACGTTGTTGTGTTCCAACTCCATATTTTGAAGTCGTTCATTTTGTTGTAGTATGTGTTTTTCAGCTTCGTTCAACTTCTCAGTGAAGGCTGAGATCTGCACCGAAGCGTCTAACTGCACTTCGGACAGTTTGGTCTTCAACTCGTTGATAATCTTCTCGGAATCAGATTTTATTTTCATCACTTCTTCAGTGTGATTTTTACCCAGACTTTCTTTATCACCGTCCTTTTCTCTCAGCAAGACGTGTGCTTCATCCAACAGCTTTTGTAATTCCGCTGCTAGTGCTGTAATAATATTTGGTAAAATTTTGCTTTTAAAACAGTTAAATTTTAGTGGTTTTTCTACGTAAAATGATGTTAGCGAATTATTGAATGACTTAACAATTTTTAATTGAATAAGTATTTTTTTACTAGAAATCTAGTATATTAGGAAAAAAAACAAAGTATTTAAGCTCCACAAGAACACAGGAAGTTCTCTTTATCTGTTAAAACTCCTATATCGAAGACTCATGAATCCTTGTGGAACTTAATACATTGCTTTATACATTTGTATGAAAAAATCTAGACATCAAGACAAGTTTTTTAAAAGTATTTTAAAACCAATCTATATTTTATCAATAGCTTACGCTAGTTGTTTGACAGTTAAAAAAGTTACAATATTGATATATAAAAATACAATAAGTATGATCAACAATTCATGCGAGATATATTACAAAAAACAATAATTGCTAAATACCTTGTGATGCTTGCAGTTCATCTTTATGCTCACCAAAAACAATTTCATTCTGGGCTTTGTGTTGGGCTTCAGAGATAACACACTGGGCTTCTAATTCCTGAACCTGTTTTCTAGAAACTTCCAGTTGCTTCTCTAGATCGGCTACCGATGTTGATAATTTCATTCTTTCAGCCTGTAAATATAGCAGATTGAAATATAAGCCACCAAAATTATATTACATTAAATATTGTACGTGTAAAGAAAAAGAATTAAAAGTATTAATGAACGTAAGATGTTGGTAAAACTTACGGTGAGTTCTTCTTTAAATTTCTGAAACAAACAAAAATATAAATAAGAAATGCAGTTATAACATATTGAAATTAACCTTTGTGATTAAAATCAATCATAAGAATAAATCACAACGATCAAATGTATCTATCCCAAACAATATAGTTTTGACAATTTGAAAATTCGCAATTTTACATTATGTCAATAACTTTTCTTTGTTTTATTATTATTCAGAAGACTTTAAATAATAAATTTCATTATGTACAGAGCAAACATGGCAATAAAAAAATATGTATACATAAAAATCATTGTAATTACTATGTAAATCAACCCATATATGAAATAATAGAAATTGAAATAGAGCCCCCATAAAAAGGACCTTAGTTTAGTGGGCTTTGGATATAATAGACGAATGTCTGTTAAAATGTGACGATCGTTAAAAACATTCTGTTAATGTTAAACAACATGTTTAAATCCAAGTATCACCACTTGAAAGCAATGTTTTATGCATGATAATCATGTCAAACCTCTCGCACTCGAATTCGAGTAATAATGCCGTCCTGCTTGTAGACAGAACGTAGCATTGACATTTGCATCTTTGGAACTGATTCGCACAGCTGCACAGCAGTTTCATTTATTAATTGATATATTTAATACTCCATTCAATAAATTTAAATTTTAAATTACAATCAAACACATCGTCGTAATCTAACACCCGGAAATATGGACAAATATCACTGGTTTTGTATTGTGCCATTTATTTTCCATATTGACCTTCGTTTATAAAACAGACTTCCAGCTTTAACGGACACCTCACCTTTACTAGTCCGTTATCCTGAAGTTACACTTTATATAACATAAAATTCAAAGGTACTCACAGTAAAGTCTTCTTTATGAATATTATCTTCTTCAGCGCGGAACATTAGATCTTCTCCTTTTTGTTTTTCATCTTCTAGTTGCTGTGATACTTCCACGTAATCTGCATTCATCTTTTCTATGTCTTTTCGGTACTGAAAATTATAGATAGTAAATTAAATATGACATAGACAACTCAAAAAGTATGCCCAGTATCCAAGATATGAACAACCCTGTCAAGCTATTTTAATCATAGTTCTGACGATGGCGTAAGCCGAAATAGCTATCAACCTTTAAACTTTTTAAAAACTGTAGAACTGAAATACCTTGATATTTTACCCTATTAAAATGGAGTTCTACCAAGTAAATGCCAAATCAATAAATAAATACTATTTTAATCAGTTATTACATCAAAAAATTGAGCAGCATTCAATTGTTTTAAACAATAGATTTTGAAAGGAATGTTTATTTAAATTTGAACTCCTCATCTGGTAACTAAGGTTACTTTTCGAGTTGTTATAGTTGTTAGCTTCCGTATGTGTGTATATTAATGTAGAAAGGTACCATAAGATATCAGAATTTCTAAGCGTAGCATCAATGTTGACATACTTATCCTAATACAACAAATTCTTTAGAGAACTTGGCAATACATAGAATATTCAAGAATAGCTTTTTAATTCCTTGAGTTAACAAAGCTACAATGTAAAATTATTTTCCACATTACCGTTAAACCTTCTTTATAATTAATAAATCAACACACCTCGGCATTTTCTTTTTTCAAATTAGTCACAGCAGTTTCTATCCATTTGTATTGAAGAGACATCTTCGCCAGCTCTCCTCTTTCTACTTCTTGTTCCTTAATCAGTCGCTCTATGTGCTGTTGTTTCTCTCTTAGTAATTCCTACGAAAAAATGTTGTTTTAAAATACAGAACAATGTTATAAATAAAAATCCAAAGCAATTAAAATCACATCAAATGTAAAAATAAAGAAACTATAATAAAATAAAGGAAAAAAAATAAATCAAAGGAGAGGATCAAAGGGATGTAAAATGTAATGCTCATTATTTTTTGATGTGCACGTGACTGGTTTATGATAAAGATTTAAGTCTTGACAGCAATTCAACAATGGTTTCATGCTACAAAATGTCTAAGGAGAGATGTGTAATAATTGTGTTTAGCTATGCTTTTTTTTATGTTTATTTCGAATGACATGTATAACGAATAAGCTATGTGTAGTGCAGGGGTTATCAATTCCGTACCCGCGGGCGCCTTGGCAAATCATTAAATTCCTAGGATTTTGGATTTCCAAATTCTTGGAAGAGCTAAATAAAACGAGTCACGCTGATAATTTGGACAAATCGTTAAATTCCTGGATTATAAATAGCCTTGAAAAAATGTGGTGCCCGCCACCCTACCAATATTTTAGAATGCGCTCTAGGGTCCAAAAAGGTTGGTAACCCCTGGTGTAGTGAATAGTTTTATTTAGACTACAGGACCAATTCCGCTCAGTATAATCAAGATAATAACTGTGTTCTTATCACTTCCATCAAGCTTTCCTATTTCAATTAACAATACATTACACCAGAAGTTTCCAAACTTGATGTTACTTTGCCTCCATCTGAAAAAATATACTACCGCCCACCCATCCTTTATATCATATGGTAATAAAGAGACGTTTTAAAGGGTAAATAAATATTTTAAACTGTTCGCGCATCCCTTTGCAATAGTCCAAGACTCCCCAGGGAGGCGGGCCTCCCAGGTAGGAAATTGATGCATTATACAATTCTTATGGTCAATAAACTAAATAAATAATATAAATAGGCTTGAGAAAACAACAAACATTCTTTAAATACACATTTAATGTATATTTATTTAATATTAGATTAGTTGTTTTCGCTTATACATTAGCAAACTGAGGGTTAGTCGATCCTCAATGAATACCAGAAGGTTTCGTGATCACGTCTGATCCACATTATATTACAAAATTGCATACAGGACAACTAACTTCTTTTTTTGCAGTTTTGAAAGACACAATTCTCGGTTTGTCCGATTTGAGTAAATCTAATTATTTATTTTCTTACGATGAATGAAAAATAATAAAATTTCATCTGGGATGCGTTGAAAGTAGTAAATAGGAAAAAAAAGCTTTGCCTGTGTTACATTGTTTTTGGAGTTTCAAAAAAAAATATCTGGCAGGGGTGCATCCTTTCGAGAGGGGCTAGGGCTAGAGGTTTAGTAACCAATTTTAATGTCATTTGTATTTCTACAACAGGGTTTCTTAACCATGTGCCCGTGGACGAATATACACCCGTGGAGCTACTTTCAAGCGCCTCAACGATGTATAGTATTTCGAATAAAATAAAACGTTTACGATACAGATCATCATCTTACGCTTCCAAAATTAGTAAATTAGAAAGTGAAATAAATGCATTGTCAAAAATCGCCCTAATTGTGCTTTGTTATTTTGTAAGATATTTTTGTTTACTTTGTTGTATTTTATCTTTTATAAACCCTCATATAAAGTGTATAATTTACCGATTTAACATAACCATATAGTAATTGTTGTACATATTACTGCCACTATTATCATAAGCCTCAAATGTGCCCGTTAACGCAATAAGGTTAAGAATCTCTGTTCTACAATATAAATCTTTCTCACAAAAAGCTCTCACTCAATATACATCTTTCTCATTTTAATAGCACAATAATACTCCGTTTTTAAATTTCTTCTATTAAAGATGAGTAAGTTTATTCTAACTAATCTTTAAAATAGATTTATGTTTAATTCATAATAATTGTATGTTTCATTATAACCCCTTTAAATTAATAATGCAAATCGCTTTATATTATATATTAGATTTCATGAAATAATAAATATAAGTAAGTATTCGAGTTGTTGTTTGAGATATAGTGCATTAAATCAATTTCCAATTAAAAAATAATTAACAGTAGATTCTTGGTTAACTAGGTGCTTTCAGTGTTTTTTTTTTTGCTATTCTTGACTACCATGAACAGTATTTCTCCAAAAAAAATACTAGCAAAATCCACCAAAAAGAAACAGAAAAAATAAATAAATTGTTTGATAAATTCAGCTGTTGCATTGTGGAAATTCTTTTTCAATAAAAAAAAATATTACTTTATTGTTCCAATGTGTGGAATACTGAAATTATCAATTTCAATTAAAAAATAATGTGAAATATAGCTAGAGATCAAGATACCAGACATTCAAGTCATTCGAGATCAAAAACATCCATACTCACTATCCCAAATGTTCAATTTAAAAAAATCGAAGTGCGGTATTGAAATTACTGGGATTTGAACCCAAAGCCATCTTATCACCGCAGAAAAGTTCTTACCACTAAGCCACAGGGGAACACATTAATATTTTATAGATTTATAAAATAAATCTTTAGTTCTGTATCTTCTCAATTACTTGTATATTATTTAACTATGTTTTTCTATTATATTAACTCATTCGCATTGGGGCATTTTTGCGAAATTTTGCAAAAAATTAGGTACTTTCGAAAAAAAAGTATAACTTTAAAACTATTTGATATTTTTAAAAATAAGTTGGACACCAGTTGTACAACACTTTGTTGCATAATACTTTATATATTTTAGCCTGCTTTTATTAGTGATACTCAACTTTTGTATTTTTTAATATAGAAAATCGGGTATTTGACATAGAATTATAAATTTCATCGAAAACGTATTAAATAACAAGCCAAATATGCATGTGCTCCTGTTTATTTTATTTCAAAACAAAATTAGAAAACATAAAAGTTTATTTTTAACTTACAATTGCTTATATTTTGGTAGTCTATTTTTTTAAGTTATATTTTAACTGTCTGCTGATTTTTCTTCGCCGAAATCACTGAATAAAAAAAATATTTCTGCATATATTTTAATATTTTATTTTTTAAATGATGCATCAAGCATTTGTTACGCCATATCTGTAGAAAATCTAAAATATTTGTCGCATTGGATGTATAAATTTTAACGCGTCAGTCAAACCGGCGAAAAGACTCGTATATGAGTCATCCGTAGCCAATGTGTTAATCAATATTTTACTACCATTCATCTCGGTTTACCATGAGGCCATAGTTATTATAAATTTTGATAGAATTGTACATACTGTATCCATATGAAAAATTGCTTTTAAATAGCAAAACTATGGCTGTGGAAAAGTATCGTAGTATATTGGGTAAGTGAACTGTTTTCAGAAAGATTCAATATCAAAATTCCAGTGCAGTGGTCGGCAACCTAAAGCTTGTATCGTTTATTTAAGGTGCTCGACACTATTTACTATTTGGCTTACGTTCTCCAATGCCAGGTGATTTGTTATCTGTTTTAAGTTTAATAACAGACGTGGTAATAAAATGTGTTTTTATGAATTGTTAAATGAAAAACCAAAAATTATAATTAACATTCTCCAGAAATCGAGAAAATCCCAAAACTATTGAAACATTCTTTAAAAAAAGTTTGGATACCAATAGATATTTTATGATTGTATTTTAATAAATTTCTAAATAGGAACCCATTTACTAATTTATATCTATTACAATTTATAACACTGTACCACTGGTTGTGTCACACCTTAAAATTTGATATTGACTACTATTCCATTTATATCCTTCTATAATTGCACTTATAGTCAGTTTCTGTAAAACATATCTCCTTGAAATGATCCAATTAGTATTAACGTTGTTTCTGAATACAATATCTTTTTTTTAATTTTTAATGTCAAAACTTATTATATTTTTACCAATTGTAGATAAATTGTGTTGTGCATTATCGGGTGGTGGTTTCTCTGGCTTCATATTTTTGTCAGTTAATATTGTGATTTATAAGTTAAATCAATCCGTGTTACCTGTCTGGAGGTTGTCCAAATTCAGGCAAGCTATCCCTACATTTATCTACTTTATCATAACACCAGGCGGCACACAGCAAGTAAAATTCGCAAAATTGCAAAATTACCATCAACGAAAGCATGTGCTCTTACTTCATATATCATTGTTTCTGACAGGAGAATAGATAAAGTAACAAATCCTTTCATGAATGGTGATATTGTATATAATAGATTTCATTTGCTGTATGAAAGTCAGCTAATTTTATTCTGTATTTTATAGACACCTATAATATTATAATAGCATACAATACTCTAATTTTAAGGGAAAAAAATGATTATTGTTCACTACACAAGGGTCTGATACCTAACCCACCATTTAAGGACAATACCAAAGTATTATGCAACAGCGATTTGGAGTTTGTATTAATTGAAATATATTATGAAACAATAATTATTGTATCTTGTTTTATACTGTATGATCCCTATTATAAAATCTAACTGGTGTTCACAAATGGTTCGTTAAATATTTCAACTTCATCAACTCTTGAAAACTCAAATATCTTCTTTATTGTTTAAACTTCAAGGCCTGCCTGTTTTATGAGTGATTCTTTTTTCAATAGATCTTTTGTATATAAAATCATGTTGTCAAAAATCCATTATGCATTATATTATAAGTCATTACTGAATGTGATTTCTGCATAATTTTGGAGACAGTGTATGTTGCGTGTGATTCTTGCATAAAAATAATCATTAAAATAATGAATCGTTGATCCAATACAATATTAATCTTTTGCTACAGTTAATTCATTTTTTCATGCTTGTTAATTTGAGTAATATTTTGTACGATCTAATATGGTTATTTTGGCAGTTGTTGAGAGCGCCACTGTCAATCCGGTGTCAAAATATGTAACAAAATACTATAGCTCAAAATAAATATCCAGGTGTTAATCTAGCCTTAAAATAATGACAGCGTTACATTTAATTTTAGAAGGACGGATAGGGTGGGAAGATTATAAAATAAATATCAAAATAAAGCAAAATATTTATTTACAAATTATAAATTATTATAAATCAAATCTATATTAATACAAATTAAAATATTCTGGAATGTCCAGGAAGTACTTAATAGTCGAGTTGCGAGGAAAGATAAAAACGTTGTAATATTTGAAACCATTAATAAAATCAAACGCAATATTTCAAAAATTGCTTCTATTTTATTTGAATGTTTTCATACACACAAAAAAGAACAGATCCCATGCAGATATTACATTACTCGAATTCTTACTTTACAAATTTGGAATTATTTTTGGAACTGTCAATAAAATGATCCAGTTTGGTGTAAAATCATTATTTTACATTCAAACTATGGTTTTTCTGAAAAAAAAAACATAAACAAGCCTACAGAAGTGTTTTAAATTACCTGCAAAGTGTTCTTGGCGGTCATTGGAGTAGAAGAAGCTCGCGGTCCAGATAACCTCTGTCCCATTACAAATTCAATTAAATTGATTAGGCATTATGTTATTATTAAAAGAAATCATTAAGTCAACATAAAATTAGAGTGAACGATACTAGCTAAAAATTACTTGGGTTTTCTTTAAATAATTGTAAAGGCACAATAGACAATAATTAATAGATAATTATTAAATTATTTAATTTATTATCAAATGTTTTTATTATTCTCGAGTCGTCATTAGAAAAGCTGGAAAATGTTTCATTATTAAAAAATAACTACTTGTTTTGGATTTCGTAATTAATTTATAACTATTTTTCGTTTTCAAAGAATAAACATACTCGCATACATTTCATGAATTACTTATATGAATTTCCAATGTCTCGAATGTATGTGAAGATCTTTTTTTAATTAAATATTAGTAATACGTATAATACAATCAAATTATATTAAAAATTCATAATTTATTCTGGCAAAATACTCCACATGGAAATTTTATATTAGATATATGGATGTGTGCTAAAATTTAAAAAAAAAATTGTACGATGAATCGAATCATCTGATCAGTGAAACAAAGGAGATCCATTAATCAATCAAAGCCAGGAAAGGATTGCTTATTGTGTATTTTAAATAAAATTGGATAGATTCTGAAGTTTACAAAGATTATTAAGTATGAATCACTAAACAATCATAAATTCTCATTATAATAACCATTCATACATATACATTATAAAATATTATCTTAAGAATAGGCGTTGATGATTTATTAATATTATTATTTTAAATAAATTAATAATGTTAATAAATAATAGTCCATCATAAATTATTATTTGCTTTTTTCATTTTAGTTTTTTTTAATGTCAGTCTTACCACGACACTTGGTCTCGCCCGCCAAGTTGTCTTACACAGGTTTAATGTCCGTCTCATCATCGTTTATCATGAAAATATGTGTAGTTTCAGGATGGAGGAGGGTGCAAAAAAATCTTTGCATGGATCCAGAGAAGTGCGAAACAAAATTAAAGTACGTTTTTGTATACCAAATACCGATGCAAAAATTCACATGCTTGTCAGAAAATAAATTCATACTTACGTATAATAAATACAAGCAGGTTAAAAATTAAGATAGCAAAAGCTTACAATAGAAATATTTTTGTACAACAACCATCTCCATAAAATACAACATATAATATTCCAAGATATTAGATTGTAAAAAAAAAAGCATTAAATTTTTCAAATAAACATGTACATATGATAATAATAAAGATATTTTTAAATAATGTACAAAACAATCATTTTTTACATTGATCAAATAGTGGAAATAAAATTATTGTGTACATAAAAAAAAAGATGTAAGAAAAATAAACTTTGAAGAAATAAAAATAGATGTCATCTGTGAAAGTGTCAAAGCAATATCTAAAAGCGATATAAAAATATATCTTTTGTCAACATGCAGAACATATCGACCCATAATCGGCAAAAGAACTTAAGCGACACAATTAGCAAAATTGCGTTTTAAGCCAATAATTGTTCAATTTCACCTAGGGCGTCAGTGACAAAATTTTCAGAGCATTATCTCATTCGCCTGATCTTTTTTAGGGCCTGTGCATTTTAGTATTTTGACTTGGTATCGTTTGTTCCACGCTGATGTAGAGAACTAAAAGTAGTCTAAGAAAGCACTGATGTAAAGAGCTAAAAGTTTATTATAATATTATGATCGGCATTGACCATATACTACTATTTACTGACTGCATTTAAGGAATTCCTTTTTCAAACTTATTACGAGAGTAATTTAGAAAAAAAAATTCTCCTGTAAAAGTTATAAATTGTCGGTTACGGTTTTCTGTCTATTACGGGTCGATATCATTGCCATTTCACATCATAAAAATTATCTTCAGTATTAGATTTTGTCTTGAACTTCTATACTCATAGGTGGTTCAGGTGCATGCAATTTTTATTTACTCATTTACATCCAGTAACAGCCAGAAAATGGATTTTTTTACCAATTTACAGAGTGTGCCAATTTTCTACTAACGAAACACAAAATCATTTTTTAATAAAAAAATATTATTTTTATACAAATATGGCTCATTCATTTTTTGAAAAGATTTGTATTCATTCAAGAAAAGAACCATAAGCAAAGTGCAATGTTCATTTTCAAATCGTTTTCAGATCTCTACTGGCATGAAGTTATTATTTTGTCCAACAGAAATGACAATTTCATTCCAAACAACACAAACAAATAATAATACATGGCTCCGTGCTCTAATACCTACACCGATAGGAGGTGCATGCGGGCAGGAAGAGAAGGATCTGTAGGAGAAAAGATCTGCCAAGCGATAGCGAAGCTCTTCAATACATGGTGGTGATAAAGATGGAGTTGTCGAACATGTCGGGCGAGACACAGGAGGCGTGGTAATGTCTAGGGGAGGCGAGTCGCCAGGGGCTGGGCGAACGAGCGAACTCCACCGCCTAGCCCATCTGCGATCCGCCTACCTGTCCCGCCCCTCCGAGGGCTGTGACTCCCAATCTAGGAAGCTGCCGCACTGATCCAATAGATGAAGTCATACTGATGACGGAGCCAGGAGGAGAAGAGACGCGGGAGCCGTGGACTGCACAGGAACCGGGGCGGCGAGCGTTCGAGGGTGAGCGAGACACTTTGGAGGCTGGTGCAAACAGGCCGAAGCGAGGACCGCATTCGAAATACCTGTACATATAAACTGACAGTTGCGGAAAAAATATTTTCTTAAAAGATGATTATGATACAACGCTTTAAAGTAAATTATAAAATACCAAAACAAAGAACTATATGAAGCATTCCATAGAGCAATGATACAAAGTTTTTCTTGAATATTGCCATTAATATTTTAAGTCGATGAAGATTCACAATTTCGACTTGTCTTTCACCTTTTGCCTTCAACAGATCCGTCATTCTTTCCCATGGGATCGTCTAGTTCCACTCCGCACCATAGCCCCGCGGCGAAGTCAGTGGGGCCCATGAATCGTAAAATGCCAGCTTTACTTCCTTGACTACTCGATACAATGACGCGATCACCGAGTCTGACATCTGCCGGGCTTATAGTGGAGCTGCCTGCTCAAAAAAAAAATAGAATTAGCGTGATAAATAAAGTGGGATCGTGTATTGAGATAAAATTGACAAAATGTCCGATAAATAAAATGGATTTTTAATATTTTTTAAAGAAGAGCGCAATAAAAGAGATCCCGAAAAGAATTCCAATATACTGTTCAGTAGGAATAAAGTTTATAAATTCGGTACATTTCGATGCATGCAATTTAGAAATAAAATCCGTGCTGGATTGATCATCTCACTCATTCTACTGCTCATACTCATGACGCTTCCATTGGGCGAAGAAGACCTCGGCATCTTTGATCTCGGCGAGGACAGTGTTAAGTTCATTTTACGAGCGGTCTCAATGCGTTCTCCGGGGGAGGGTGGAGGTAATCTGTCACTGGCCGTCGGAGAAATCGGCAATGGGGAGTTAAGAGGTGAGGGCATCATGAGGGGGTCTCTCGTGAGGCGGGTGAGACGGGAGAAGACACCTCTTCGTGATTCACATTGGAAGTATCTGACTCCAGCCACGGAACCATCGTTCTTGCCTAAAACATAATTTCATCATTATCAATTTGCACCATCTTATCAAATATTCTATAGTCATTCAAAGATCTTCATCATTAATTGCTGGGACGACGGACGAGATATCAATTGTTCTATCTAATTTTCTGGATAGTTAAACATTGCTTCATTGTATATCTTTTGTTTTTAATATGTATTGCGCCTCTTATAAATACATACTTCAATTTTAATATTCATCATATCTTACCGATGGCTTCATCTAGAACAACTCCAGCCCATTCTCCAGGTGCAAATTGTGTGTCTCCGATGTAAGCGATCTGTCCTGGTTTGTTTCCTCCAACATATACCCTTTCTCCGATTATGAAACTGTCTGTGTCTTCCGTCAGCACCACGCTGTGATCTAAACAAGAAAAAGATAATGCCAACATGGAGAAAAATTGAATGTTCTGCCAATAATTTAAGTGCGAAACATAGTAATTCTTGGTTTCGAAGGTCCATAAGGATTCTTGATTTCGAAATTTGCCACACCTTTGGAACTTTGCTAAAGACATTCGATCTACGAATTGACTATTCAGATCAAAAGCATAACCAATAAGACAATAAATGAACCGATAAACAAAAACCTTCCAAGCTCTTCTGAATTCAACCGTGGAAGGAATAGCATCCTGACCGCAAAAGCACGGATAATCGATAATAAGCTTAAAATGACACAAAGCGAAGCAATCACAAAAAGCACAGAAAAGTGAACTAAAATAATTACTATTGATTTGTTATACTGCAATATTGCTCGTCTAATTGACTCGTCGCACTTCGTTCATTATTTCCAATCGGCAAAAAGATGATGAACAAAAAATATTTCGGATTTATTCAAACTTTTCACACTGCGCGGTCTAATTCGCAAGAGCTACGATAAATAAAACATTTATTTTAGAATTCGATTCACGATACTACATTATTATTAAATCATTTTGAAACCGGCCAAATAAATATTCACAATGCGTGCAAAATGAACTCGAAACGTCATAAGGAAAAAACCTTCGTTCGTAAAAAAACTAAAAGCCAATTAACAGTACTAATGCAGACTCAATTTTTGTTATGTTATACAAAAATATAATATAAGTAATGACCACGAAATTGTTCAAATTGATGAATTCTCAAACGATGTATATTTTTCCAGTTACAATCGGTATTACTTGTTGGCATTTTGTTTCCATTTTATAAGTATTCTAGAAGATTGTTATGTACCAAGCGAAAGGCAGAATACGTAATCAAAATTTTTTTGCAGATATTAACGATTTATTTCGTAATATTTGGAAATCAAAATAGATTTATTAAGGCTCGTTATTTTTATACATATGACTACGATTGACGTTTAAGCGAATAATATGCTAATCAGTTGTAATCGTTGTACCTTAGCACACAAATTGTATGTGTGTTTTTCTTACTGAAATAAATCGAAACCGATTAATCAAACGAAAACAAAATGCATACGTAAATTAAAATCAATTATTAATACAACGACCACGACTAGATGATTGATGTCACAGTGAACATAATTATGATTCAACACAATTGCAGTGCAGAAAATGTTTGCATGTTGATTCTAATCAGTGACACTACTTATGTCCATATAATGAATTTATTCAATTATTATATAAAAAATATCTTTACATACCGTTTTAAAACGCTTACATTTATTACCAATGAGGACATATTAGCAAATATTATTTTTGACATTGAAACGTATTGAGGTAGTCTTATTGATATATCAAAACAAGAATCCGAAGTACACATATTTAAAATATCAAAGGATGAACTGTAAATATTGTAAAGTTGAACGTAGAAACATTCCAGATGTTAAGACGTCAAATTATAAATAATTAAACAATTAATCAATTTTGATGAAACGAAGCATGTTCCTAAAATTGACATTTTTGTTTCATTTGTTTTAAATTTTAACTATGATCAGAAAATTCTAAATTAAAAATAATTCTATAATTAAATTTTTGATGTAATAATTGTGAGTTAAAAATAATTCAAGATAATTCAAACGAAATTGAGAAGAAGCATAATTCTTTAGCCATTTAAACTAGGTGATATAAAGCAAAATTAGATCCAACATCGATGATTTTATGAATGTATATCAATCAACTTGTTTTGCAACTGTCTGTAATTTGCAGTCTTTCATCATGTTTATTTAAGTTCCGATGATAAGCATCACGGATGAAAATGATCCTCTGTTTCAAGTTTTGCTCAAAAAAATATATCTGCGCCATTACATTTTTTTGAAATATAATTTAAGAAATACTAAGGATGATTCGATAAAACTTCAATATCAAATAGAGTTGAAAAACCGTCGAGAGAAAAAAACTGTCGAGTGAAAAACCCGGGTCATCAGAGACAAAACTTATGGAAAATTGTACAAATTTTGAGCGATTCAATTTTATTAACAGTTGCTATATATGTATTATGTTCCTTTGCTTCATAATACTTGAATCTCGTACAAACATTTTTTTTAAATACTGCACTGCAATTTATTATTTATCGGAGTTTTCACACGCTACAAAGTAATGCCAATACTTCCTTACCTGAAGTCCTCCTCAAGCCTGCCTCGCTGAGTCTACGAGGATGGTGCTCCCACAAGGCGTCCATTGAGCTGAGGCTGAACGTGCTGCAAGCTGGATTTTTGCACGTGCACAGAACACAAACAACACAACACAAGAGGCTAAGCTTTACAAAACAACTAAGTGAAACAGTATACAGTGGAGGTGTGGTAAAAATGCTATCCACAAGGCAGCGTTGGGTGATAATCAGATTCGCGCTCACGTTTCTCGGTCGCCCGAATGATTATTACAATATATACAAGGTTACTATTATATTATTGATTATTAATACGAATCCAATAACCACGTATCTCTGCGATGATAAATTTCGTAAGTTACAAATTATTCGATAGTGACGTAAGATATTGAAAAACTACCTTGTAAAAATATAACCAACATCTAAAAAAAAACGTTAATCACAAATTCGGTCGGAATTATTCACCGTAAGCAATTCAATGTGGAATGCCACTTGGCATATTAATTTAATCTACAAATATAATGGTGAATTTTGACTAAGCAAGTTATCATATTCAGCTAAAAATTAAAGGCAAAGATATTATAATACATACAATTTTCAACCCATTTTAAGTGTAATATTCGTTTTTTTTTTATTCAGTTTTCACTCTTTACTGCTTAATGTCAAAAGGATTTAGTAACAATTAACATTTAACAGTTCCTTTCTTTGCAATCATATATTTTGATTACAAGCATATTTGTTTAATATGTTAATTGAAATTGAAAATTGCATTTTTTTAAATTCGATTGGTTATGGTTTACAAAAAAAAAGTCTAAAGTACTAGTCTTATATCATGTAAACTCCAGGGATATCAGTAAGTTCCAAAGATACAATAATCTAAGATAGTTTATCATTATAAATTACTGAATATCATTAATTTTAAATAAATAATTTAAAATTATAAACGTGCAGAGTATCATGATAATGTACGTAATTCTCTGTAGTAAAAAAACTGCAATATTAACAACACCATTATAAACATCATGGAATATTGACGATTTATATTTGAAATCAAAAACCTACATATAACGAACATTCACTTGGTAAGTTTTACCATTACGTTTAAAATAAAAGAGTCTTCTCAACAGGTAGAATATAGAATTGTAATTAGGTACACATTACTACGGTATTTTCCAATTTCGTGAGACATACTTGGCATATAAATTTAAATTTCACACATTCCGCGCACGAACTGTCGATACATTTCAATTTTATTACCAAAAAAATACAGAATAAGTAAATTTAGAATTGCGGTAATTTGTTAACTGTTTCGATGCCGGCAACACGACGCGTAATGTGAGAAGGAGGCGAGCAGCGCGTTGATCGCCCGTGGTTGACGATCGAAAATCACCCAACGCTCGGATACAGTGTGATATGATACCAGAAGTATGTGAAACACAAACAAGTATAGGCGGAATGGCACTGGTCGAAGTGGAAAACGGTCAGATCTGTTTGTAAGCGACTTTAGGTTACATCGTCGAAGAAAATCCTACGCGTTTTGCATAAATCAGCTGGAATTAAAAAGTTGGATGTCCTCCGCGTAATAAATTTATAGCGAGTCCATGCGGTACAAGGTGGGACATCGATTGCGTAACACTGTCAGTTCTGTCACACTGCACTGCAGCTAAGTGACAGTGATCATTACTTACTTGACAGTCCATATATTAGTCAATCAAATTTACGTTATAACCTCTTAAAGAACATAAATATTTGCAGATTTATATAGAAATAATTTTTTTAAACAATAAAATTGGGCATTTATAGACGCGTGTAGGAGTTTTAACCTTAACGGTGTCGTTGAATTCTGTAAAAAAAGTCAACCTGATTTTTTTCAACTTCTGAACACTACGGATTAAGTTTGTTAATCTCATCTTAATTCTTACGCGTCGTTTTATTGCCAGATTTCAGGAATTTCACACTGAGTTTATAAAATTATTTGATAGATATTCAAAAAAAATACAAAGCAATCTCGTGCAGTTATCTTAAAATTATCATCGATATCTTCAAGATAAATGATAATATACGCATAACAAGTCAAAACCAGTGTTTATCAAGAGGTGTACAAATAAATCTGATAGACTTAGATATATATATACGTCAAATATATTTATTTATTTATCATTACCATAAAAGAGTATTTTAATTTACCAAGTAAATGCCATTCAGTAATATATCATGAACTTTAATCACAATTATTATAAAATCGTTTTATTGTTTATAATTAAATAATGACGATTTTTAAATATTATCATATGATATTCTTTAAGAATGCCATGTTCATTAAGACTGAACGAATTTATTTCAAAATAAACAAACCACTATTTTATATTCTATACATTTTCAGTAAACGTTCAACACCCAAGCAGTCATTAAGATTTTTTTTCATTTACAAAGTAGTTTTTTTTTGCTATCAAAACTCTTAAGTAAATAAATCGTTTGAACCAATTCTGTCTCAATCCGTGGGTTATTAATTTAATCCATGCGTTGGCGACCTTTCTATAACACATTTTTTTCCATATTTTAATTCAATTGTCGTTAATAAATTGTGGATTTTACTGAACAACAATTCTTTAAAGGAAAACAAACGTCGCCCACGGAAAGCGCTAACGAGATACATATCGAAACACAGATGTTTTTTGATAGCGTCAAGTGCTTAAATATTTATTACTAATAAATGTCACGATTAAATGTTAACTATTTTCTTTTGTTGATGAAAACAATGAAAATATATATATCATATTTTATAAACAGCTAATTATACCTTACTGGTGTCACATGGTACTTAATTGTTATACACCAGAGTCCATCCGGCAAGAGCCAGTATTTTTGTCGATATTGGTTTTAATTAATAATTTACACTTAAGTAAAGTAATTATAATAGATATGATACTATATTGATTGGCATTTATATAGGGTTTTACATTGTATATTCGGAAAGAAATGTATTGCATCACAATACATCACAGACAATTTAAATTACAATATAAGATTATGGTTCAGCTACTTCTTTTTTTGACAGATCTGATAGCCGTATGTGAAATTCCAATCTTCGAAAAGTGACACTCAACAACATCGTAAATAACATTTTTACGGCACACCAATATCATAAAGCAGACAATAGAACATCAAGTTTTATTATAGGTGTAAACTCGTAAAAACGCCATTTGGAAAATAAAGAAGTGTACATCAAAGTTTAAGTTATTTACACATTATCATGCAAAGCAATATGTTACAGACAATAGAACAAAATGGTCATCTACAAGCAGGTGCAACAACTTCATCTCAATAATCGATTTAAAAAATGTATTTTAACTACGTTTTTTTATTAAGTTAGTAATTTTATTTTGTACTAAAAAGGCTGCTTTACGTATATTTTATAAATGCTAAAATCCGACTATTATATAGTCAGGTAATTTTTTGTATTATTTTTCAGAACAAAAATAATATCCCAACTGCATCTACAACGATCAATACAGATAACTAACTATGCAAGTTATTGTGATTATTTTTCAGTATATATTTAAAAAAGAAATATCAAAAATACGGTTAAATTAAAACTAATACTGTATAATCGAATTTTTGTATAAATAATATTAATAACAAATTACACATGTTAAATTAACTGTTCGTGCATCGGTTTTCAACCTGTTATTTGACACGTAATGTTAGTGGACACATTGAAAAATTGACGTTCGCTACTCACTGGAGGGTTTACGCTCCCTTGGCGAAAACCTGTCGCTGGAGTCGCTCTGAGAGAAGTTGATGCTGCCCTCTGAACCTTCATCCCCTTCCTCTTGTACGTCTGCACACCCAACATGCAAATACCACAAAATTCACAAACTAAACAAACCGCTAATAAGTATATGCAACATCACACTAAAACCATACAGAATGCACTATAATTGAAAATGCTCTAACTTAGCATCAAGCCAATTAGCATGACAAAAAGTGCAAAGCGTGCATTTTTACAATATGTAATAAATATGTGTATAAAATCAAAACATAAGACAATACCACAGTATGTACTTACACATTTGTTCCATATTTTAGCTTTTAACAATGAATGTATTGCCAAAAAGATACCAAATCAAAAAAAAACCCTATACGTCCTTGCACAATAAAGGTGTGTATTGACAGTAAAAAAATAAAAACATTTATAGAGAAAAAGCAAGTTATCTTTGTATATTCCACTTATAATCTTTGTATCGTCATCATACAAACATTGACTCATATTGATTGCATGTATTGAAAGTAAATTACTTTAAATTCACCGATAAATCTATCGAAAGTAAGAAATGATATTATAAATGTTAAAAAAGTGTTGATATTTTATTAAATTTTTAATGTCAATACACTTACTTCCCTTTCCACGTAGAAAAATTTCAGTTGCATATATTTTGCGCACGATAACACGTGCAGCGCTTAGAAAAGATTAATACTGACGAAATTTCAAAAGTGTCTGAAGAAAAATGAAATTTAACAACCTGAAAGGGGATTATTCTTTCATATATAAATAAGTATATTTATGCTAATTTATTACTATAATATTTTTTAAATAATAAAAACCATATATTATTACTATACTGCCACATCTAAATCAACGTAATTCAATGAGTGATGTAGTGCGATTTGAGATAACAATTACAAACGTAAAAAGGATATGTTCTGACGAGGACATAATAAATACCAAAATAGTTTTAAAAAATGTAGAACTAAAAAACATCGATATTCTTTACATTATTATAATAGAGTTCTAACAAGCAAATGCTAATGCAATTTAATAAATTATAAATGTACTCATTGAACTTATCAAAACGAGATTTTTACAGAAAAATGTGAAAAAAAATAGTTTTAAATATTTGACCGCAAGTAAAATTAGGAATGAAAAAAAAGTATTTTAATACCAGATTAACTTCAATTCTCTACAGAAAAATTCTAATGGATAGCGGGTACATATTCGTTTGTTTTTCTAAAGCTTCATAAAATCAATTATGTTTAATTTATCGTTATCAAGATAAAATTATACACCGGCGCAGTTTAGTTTTCCCTAATTTAATGTTCCGAGACACTCCCCCTTATTATCAATTTGTTTGTGGTGATTTAAGACGGACGCAATTGGTTTTTTACCAAACGTAAATGTTACGAAGCAATAAATAAAAGTTCAACCCTGAACTGTCTTTTATGTAAAAGTCGTGAGTATGAATACATTACGAAACTAAGCATACCAAGTTAGTTTTATTGCCATATGAATAATGTGATGTGGTAAGTGCAATATGATATAATTCGTTTGTTATGAAAGGTATTGCACGTCTATCAACAGCAGAAGTACGTAATCCCCTTGCAAGTTTTAATTTCTGGAAAATTTTGAAAAATCAGATTATAGAAGAGTTTTGATTAACCGTTTCATGTTTTAATTGTTCAAAAATAAAAAAGTCAGAATTCGTGATTTTTTTCCAAACGCTTTAATGTCTGTTTACACATAGGAACCAATGTCAAAATTTAAATTTAGCTCAGCTTTTGTCTATTTATAGTCTATATAGTATTTTTTGTCTAATATTTTGCGAATTGAATAAAAGAGTCGTCTAACAAGCCATCTTATGATGTTAACCTTTAATTATGTATGTTTTCGCAATAATCGTTAATTTATCATTGTGGTAAAAAATACTGCGTTAAATCTATGAGTTGTGGAAAGATACAACTGGTAACAATGTTGCCATTATGCGGAAACATTAAATCATTTTAATTACCGTGTATGGTTATTCAATAACAACATTATTTATCTCAAAAATATCTACCGTATTTGCACCCTTGAACCGTCGTTAGCAAACGCTATCGTTTTTCAACAAAAATACTAAAAAATACAGAATGCCTGTGATGTCAAATTAATTTTAAAAAGATAAAAAGCTTTACTTATTAAAAACGTTCACATTAACAGATATCTATTTTAGTCAAGTGACATTATTCAAATTGCGAAAACAAAATACCGTTTCGCACAAAAGAAGCATGAAAAGTAAGTGATACTTAAAACAAGTGACGTATATTTTGTTAAGTATCAAAAATATGTCATGATGCAACAATTAATATTAATCAAGTCTGTTCAACTTGACATTGGTCTCCGCCAATGGCAGCACCAGATTTCTAGCGACAATTACCAAACTAAATATGTAATTACATACCTACATATACTCAGAATAATATAATATAGTATTTATCAGTGTTAACCTTACTAAATACTATAAATATAATGTATGCGAATTATTAGTACAATGCTAAATATAATTGCTTGCTTTCAAGATCTACATAATAAAACAATGTTTTTAATATATCGGCTTCGTTCTGAAACATTTATAAGTTCATCTTATGTTAAAATATTATCTATGTGAATCAAAATATTATGAAGAAATCATTTCAATTATTTTCAATTTGCCAGATTTCAGCCAGTTATTTAACGGAACATTTTTCTACGGACACTTTAAAAGCATTTTTTAGGATTGTAAATTGATAATCAACTACAGCTATCTACATTAAAAAAAAATAGAACCTCAATAAAATGTAATGAATATCACGACATATTGAAACGAGTGGAATGTTATGAAGATTGATTTGATCGGAATTTTCTTCTGAAAAAATAATGGAGGTCACACCTACATAATTACTTGATTGCTTCGTGAATATTTCGCTGAGGTTTTTAATTAACTACAGTATCAAATAACAACAATAAAAAAAGAGTGCTATAGTAAAAAAAAACACCGAGTTCAAGGAAGGAAATTTAATAATTAAAATAAACACTTTTGTTAGGCGTTTCAATACAATATTACGTAATAAAATTTTCATTCAAAACCGTGTCCGGAAAATTCATAGTATTGAATTGACCACTCTTACTTTCAGAAAACATTTTTTTATCTCAACATCTTGCGACTTAAATTTAAAAAAGGTCGACAGACAACATAAGGGAAAATGCATACTTAATGGAAAGTTCAACGGTCAATAGGTGCCGTTGTGAAGTGTAGACCATTACACTCGCCCTTAAAAATCATTATTTTAAAATAATGTTTTGATCAGTCGTCCGCCCGTTGAAATTTTGACGCGAATAGTTTTCTTACAAGTTTCCGTGACCAATTCCAAGCGATCAGTTTCCTGCACACGGCCAAATGAACAAAAATTACAGCGAAAATGTATCGACCGTGGAAAGGCAAAAGGATGGAACACATAGTTTTTTTTAAACCAGTTTTATTCGATAATCAAAATGTATACAACTGAATACACGTCAAATGGATGTAAACTGCAAATGCCGAATAGAGTATCTAAATTTAGCTTTTGTTTGAATAAAGAAGGTACTGTGAAAATAGCGACCAGGAAAAACTTTTTCCTTGAATTTATATTAGATTGAGTCAATTAAAAACCAGTTTATCTCCGTGGATGTCAAGGTTGTGTATATTTAATAATTTTCCTTTGGTCCAAAATCCTTAAAAAACGTTTTTTGTGTATCCTGTAAAATGTATTATGTGTGTATTACGTCCTTTGGCATTTCCATATTCGATATGTATAATAACTTCAAATGTAGACAGGAATTTATAATGTAAATAAAAATATTCACAAATAATAAACGTACAAATATTTAGGATTTATAATAAATATACGTTTTCAAATTACCCGTTAATATGTTCAAATTCATTCGTTTTCTTATTGAGGAACTAAAATTTTGTATCTAATAAAATGAGCAGTTAACCAAAGGTCAAATATAATGGGTTGAATATGGTCAAACACATTAATATAAATAGATGCTTAAAATGATGTACACGAATTTGACGGTCCGCTAAAAAAAACATTTATTTATTTATATAGCATATACACAAACAATTAATGTGCTGAACATAACAATTATCATAAATAGCTTCTTCTCACCCGCCCACATTGAAAGTCCATGATTGTGCACCTACAGCCTTTATAGACACCGTTCAAATAAGCTGCATTATACAAAAAAATCCATAAAATACTATACAAATATTTCCACAGAAAACAGACACGCCTAAAATCTAATTCAAAATAAATATTTTACAATGTTTCCTTTTCTCATTAGCAGTAGTACCAACTAAGAAACTCACGTATTTATATTGAGGCGTTTCATACATATTGCTTTCACAAATTGAGTCTTCTCCGACTAAATGAAAACATTACTATATGCTCAACTCACATTTACAGTGTAATTAAAATACATAAACACAAAGCAACGATCATTAAAGTTGTTGATTTGATTTAGTAAGGTCCATAAAATTAGCAACAAGTGCAGGGATATAATAGTTGTGACACGAGAAAACGGCTAGGTAAAGTATATAAATCTAAATGTTAGTTAATGCATTTTTACTTCTCTTTATTATCAGCTAAATGGGGTTTGAACTACCTAATTATCTCCAACATATGACTCAGAAGATTTTAATTATAAATAAACATTAAATATTCTTGTTTAAAAAATATATGTTAACACGGTGATTTATAAAAATACCAAGCAAAAAATATGACTTGTAATACAATACAATGAGGGCTTCTATTTTTAATATTAATTATATTTATTTAATTATGTGCTAATCAATTCTTGGCCCCTTCAGCTGTCGTGCATCGTGATTAATTAATATTCTATTTGTTCTACAGATTATAAAATGGAAATTGGTTTCGTTATATTTGACGTGGCATCACGAAAAAAGCATTTGTAACGAAAGCGTCGAAAGTACGTGATGGAAACGAGTGAATTAAATGTGTGTATTATTTTTTTTACGGAAAATAAAGAATAGCTTCGATTATTTTCTCGGACGAATTACCGGGAAGTAAAAAAAATATACAATCATAAATGTTAATCTTTCCTGGCATCAGGTGATATTTTAAAGTTTTTCAGTAAAATATCTAATCTCGATTTACATTCTAATATCGGTTGTCTGTAACTACAAAGTTTTCTTAAAAAAATACCTTAGCAATGAAAAAGGAAATTGAGTTGAAACAGTCAACTATTTTCATTATAAAATAAAAGAATCATTCGTACGACGACTTAGATTTTTAATTTCAAATTTTATATAAACTTTAAGTGTGTCAGTTATCTATGGTCAAAACAGTGCAAACTACTGGCAATACTTATAAATAATGCGTACGATTATACCCTGCTAAAGTTACTTGAGATATATTTTTTTAAACCTCTTACAAACCTGCTAAGTGTTTTCTGGAGTAATCGTCGCTGCTCTTCCTTCCATTTTCTGATGTAGCGGATCCATCTAAATTAAAAGCATAACATTCTCACGAACTGAACAACAAAATCAAACAAAACAAAGTCATGCAGCATCACATGTGATCGAAACGCCATTGAAAAATGAAACTAGTTTTAATTACAAGTAATTAATGTGATTATCAAACAATGATGTTATTAAGTTATTAAGATGAGATGTTAAAACATTATTGAATAAAAATAAGCCGCATAAAAGGAATGGAAAATTAATAGGAAATTTATTATTTATTACAACCGTATTAAATTGTATTCTGCAAGCTTTTGTTGCAGATAAAATAACAAGGAAAACATCATTGTAATATTGTGTCATTACTTTGTGTATTTGAATGATTGGTCGAGTGCAAATGTGCACATCTCTTTCACAATTTCATCGTTGATTGTTTCGCGTTTACCTAAAATAACATCAAATATATGTATCTATCATATCGTTAAATTGTTTCAAATATTTTTTTATATCTTGAGTATGACTAATATCGTAATGATATTATACTACATTTATTTTTTTGTTAGTTGGAATTTTCTAAAAAGTACTCGTCCACAACTGTTCATATATATATAATACTCGATAGGTACGTAAAATAATGCGTATCATAAATAAATGAAATTTGCATGATTTAAAAGTCGAATGAATAAATCAAAAGTGATATAGTTGTTCGGTATATCTTAAAATAATTATAGTGTAACAATTACTCCATCGTTTATCACATATATAGAAAATATTTACTAAAATGACACGTATCAACTTACAAGATTGTCAATTTAATCGATTTAAAAACAATTCATTATTTATAATTCATTGGCTCGTTGGTTCTACCTATAAATAAACATTAATCAATTTAAACATACATAATTTTCAAATAAATTGCAGTGGTGTAATTCGCAGTCGTGTAAATTGTGACCATGCTCTCTATGTATTATATACAACGAGGACAATAAATAACCTAAACAACATGCTAATTTTCGTGACCTGGTCGTATTTCGCCAATCACTATTTATTATCTGCAATAAAATAAATAAAACAGCATACGAAAATTGCTAAGGTTTTATGTGAAATTAACTACTAGTAATTTTCTTAATAAAATACTTAATTTTATCCATTTTTCTATACGTAAAAGTTAAATTAGTCAATAATGGTATTTTGTAGGCATATTTCAGACGGGGAAAAAACAAAATATGCAGTTTAACTTTATAAGATACAAAAAGAAAATATTTAGCAGTAACTAATTGAAAAATCCAAGATAGTATTCAAATAGGATTTTGGCAGATTCCTTTTCGTTAATACCCAAGATAAAAATGAATAATCGGCAATCCTAGTATTATACGGGTCTTAGCATCAGTGATGGTAAAAAATACGTATGTAAAATGGTAACATAGAACATAATTGACCCTACCTAATTTATGTATATGAATGTTTTTTTATGTGATACAATTTAATTCTTAAAACATCACTACGTCAATTTTTATGCAAAGGCATTGAGATGGTAAATTTCACTTTTTTTTCAAGTATGTATAAATAAATATGAAGCTAGATTAATTAAGCCAACGATATTTTTATTATCAAATTATTTAAACTGAGAAAATATTAAGTTGAACTTACGACTTAAATAAAATATACAATAGAAAATATGTTAACGACATATTATAAATTTAAGATTATTTTGTACAAACCCATTGAATACACACACATGTGTGTCAATTTGAATATAAATACTGCATTTGTATATATATTTTGATTGTAATTGAATAAAAAATTATAATTTAATACTAAACTATAATTTATTAAGCCGTTACCTATGTCGTTATTTTCACGCACGCAACATCGCATAAACGGGAATTAAAACTAATGATTTGAAGGCGTAGGCATGGAGAACTCTAACCGGGTGTTTGATATTTTAAGGAAATGATGACTTAAATAAATATTGTCATCAAATTCGATGTAAAATAAAACACGTAGAATAAAACTCCAATCTGCGCATCATAATATCATAACTTTGACCTTGCTTCGTTAGATGTCGTGGGATATCATTTCGTTCGGCGTAGACCCGAAGGCAACAACTACAGTGCGCCGAATCACTGGCCGAATAAGAATTTTAGATAAGAATGTTCTCATAAAACCTCCACATCTATATTATTTAAAATCTATATTATTTTAAACCTTTGGAATCGGAGTCTTAGAAAATGTGCAACTCTACGAGTTGTTATCAACAAAACCTATGGAAGAGTACAGAATCAAAATAATTCAAATTTGATATTGAAGTTCTAAATTGTATAAATTTTAGTAAATTTAAAAATACATATCTAAAATTGTACATCTGTTTTTAATTCGAAGTTGCTGTATTTTTTGGGCTTGCCATACATTAGGTAGGAACCGAAAACTGTTTACTAACGTTGCCAACGAAAATAAGCAGACGAGGATCTCCAGGATTAAAGTTATTTTCGTTCACATATAAATAGGCATACCTAATTTGACCAAATAATGGATAATTAATTAAAAACGCCGATTGGACTAACATTACTTTACCCTTAAGACATAGAAAATAAAACTTAAGTGTTGATATGGATATCGAGTTGTGTCCGTAAGTAACTTTTATTCCTTGAAAATTTACTATTATGTAGTCTTCCTCATTTTTTGACAGTCTTTACACTTCGAGAAGACGTGTCAGAAGCAAACACAGGTAATATGTAAATATACAGCGAGAAAAACCAAAGCGAGATATTATTACACTCCATTCAGCGACAAAAAAAGAAGATGAGTCGTCGTAAATGGCTGAAAATAAACGCTGACTTAACGATCAAAATATTACACCGCAAAAAACCGAATGTTTACGATACGTATTTGCAAAATTGAAAAGCGATACTATGTTTTTCGTAATCGTTGTTATAAAACATTCCAAACAAGGTGGATTCTCGTAATATATTACGGATGGATGTTAAAGGATGAAAGGCATGAAGTTGAAATCATATTCCTTTATAGTATTATATTTTAGTTTATTACTATAGTAATTATAAAAGATAAATAACGGCTATTCATTTAATATTACCACTGCCGTAAGACTAAATATAATACATTTTACAAAGACAAAATGAACTAACAATTAAGACTGGAGAAATACCTTTTTTTACACAGTCTACAATTTTATTAGTCGGGTATCTGGTTAATTTAGAGTAATAAAAATAATATTGAACAAAAAACACGCAATTTCGAACGGGAAAAAAATACTAATTTTCAATGTATAAATCTGGAATCAGGGGTGGACTTGAGGGGACTATGTAGGGCACGTGCGAGCCACTTGTTATGTTTAGTTTGGACCGACGAAGCCTTTGTTAAATTTTATTTAGTTTATTACACTATCGTATTATATTAAATTACGAAAAAATAACTATTCTGAGAAAAAAATATTTAGATTTACGAGAGAAAAGTTTGTAACAATTAAATGAATTAAATTTATATTTTCGCAAAATTTTAAATCAAATTCGAAAGTAAGAAATAGATACGTCTCAAAATGATACTATTCGAACAGCAAAAATTACATTCATATTCGTTTCTTTCTTATTTAAAAAAAAAACAGGTAAAAATCTACCTCTATCTATCAAGCATATGACATTTTTTAGTTTAACTTTTTAAGGGCAGAACCAGGTCCTCTTTCCATATCAGTGTTGCCAACGCACCTTGACTTTGTTAATTAAATTAATGTATGCTGTAGGTGCATTACATTATGATGATCGAGTATCACTAGTATGGCAAACAGATACAGTAGGTCAATCGTTGCTCCGTTAAGGTCGATTGAATATTTTTATTTATTCTCTATGGTAGCAAATAACGAGCGTGATCTGTGGAGAATTTATTTATAAACCTAATGACGTATGAAATCAGACAATTTCGCAGTCAAATAAGTTTATTCAGTATAGTTTGTTTGCTATTCGTTGCAAAAACTTCAATTCCAAGTACCGTAGCAACAAATAGCATAGGTATTACATTTCAACAATTCCATGGTTCCGATTCTTGGGTAGAAAATTGTATCCCTAAATTGATTTTTCAGTGACATGTAATGTTTCGTTTAAGCCGTTTATTTATCAGAAACCAATTTATATTACACACTATGATAATTTGCTAATAATTAGTCAGCTTGGCAGCATATTTCTATCAAACGATCTTAAAAAGTGAAGATTATTCAATAAATCAAAAAATAGCATTTATAAAAATAATTACCTACATTTTGACAGTGCACGGTTAAAGAAAGAAAGTTCCGTGCAGCTTTGTATCGGGCCAAGAATATGGTGAGTAAATTCGTTTTATTACCTTGATCGTTATTGTGTTTTGGAAGGCGGCCTTGAAAAAGCGGCTGTATACACGGGTGGTTGTCGGACAATAAATAACCTTAAAAGATAACTTAAAAAAAAAAAATGATCGAAACCAGCTAATTTCATCACGGAGTCTGATTCTCCAAAATGTTTATCAGTACATATAAATATTCTAAAATTAAATCTCCACTTTGCTGTCGTGTTGGCTGTCAACCTTATGCAATACTGCCGAACATGATTCCTTCCGCGATCATTATTGACCTAATCGCCCAATTAGAATCTCTTAGCCTCCTATTAGCTTCATTCGCCGAAGAGTTCGCTTCTCATGCTAATCCGAGTCCATTTGGAGTCACGCTGCAGTTGTCTTTCCAGAATGGGATTTAAAACGGCGATTTCCTGCACTAATAAATTTCCGCGTGGGCGAATTTCACATTACAAATCACAATGTGAAGCAATCAAATAATAACGCCATTTTTAAAAAATGACCGCGAAACTACGCTACGGGGTTCACGCGCAGCAATCGATTACGAGTAATGGTCCATCCATATTATGGACACCGTTGGTTATAATGTTGAGGCCTGCGGTCGAATCTTAAGCGATTTTTCATCTTTGAAACACTATTATTAAGTGAATATAATTTAACAGGTATAACAGCATAAGTTGCACCCAGTTATAAAAAACACTAGAAAATAATGGTAACATTATAAAAAAAAGTTTTGTGAATGTGTATTGTTGTTAAAATGTTATCCATTATTACATCACTTGTTAATTAAGCATAACAGATACTTTGTACTTACAAACAATACAATAACTTCGAAGTGTAATAGTATTGTAAGTTAATAAATATCTAATATTTATAAAATATTGCTGACTCGTGGCGCTCTTCTAGAAACGCATAGTAAAATGTTGAGTTCATCTTTGATATTACTATACCTATATTTTTTAGTGTTAATCAAGTGAAATGACACCATAAGATACAAATACCGCAATTTTTATTTAGTAATATAATACTGTTAGCTGCTAAATAATTATTTGAAAAATATTCGGTTATTTTTAAGTGTAGGCTTTGATATAGCAATAATTATTGTATATATTGTGGGCTTAAAAATCACTGCAATTTGTCCCAACGTAGAGACACTTTTTTGTGCTCTCCCCCGGTAATTGATTTATTATGTCCATACATCGGATAGATTGGCGCCCCCTGACATATGCGATATCTGCCCACGCTGCCTTTTTATGATGTACGACACGAATTATAAAATAATAATCGACAACCGTAACGTTTTTAGCGCTGTTTACAGTCGTGTAGGTCTAGGTCACTTTTGGAGCACGTTCGAATATTTAACATTTCATTATCATCGACTATTTTCGGACATCCATTTTCAGGGTTAGATGCATTAGATACTGAACGTATATTTGCCATGATCATAATTAAAACAGAACAACAGAAACATGTCGAGATTAAAACAACGGATGTGCGACGTTCATTGTGTGAAATAATAGCAATTAAGATAAAGCGGAGGTTTCATCTGATATAATTTTAATTTACTGTTGAAGTATGAACATTTTCAAAATATGATAATTTTATCAATCGATAGTTACAACATAATTATTTATTTAAGAAATGACACTACAACTGACGTCAAAGCTCCACACATTTGCTAAATGAAATAAAGAGCACCTCGTGAAATCGTATCTTGTCCAACTGAATACAAAATTAAGATTGAAACAGATTTTATTATTTTTTCGATGTCTAATTGATTCGATAAATGATATGAAACAAATAAAATTTTAAGCACTATAAAATAATGTTCAAATTTAGTCAACTAATGGTCAAAAGCGGTTTCAATCATCGCGAGCATTTTCTGCTGATTGTTTTATGTTTCAATTGTTGCTCACTGAAAACAATATACCTAGTCTTGTTTATCTGTATTTTTGATAATCAAGTAATTTATGAATGACTGATCGTTTCTTGTAGCACAGTTAACACAAATTAAGCAATAAAAAAAAAGCTTTCACAATAATTATATTGCTCCAAAGTTTTGCCATTTCATTTTATTTTAGCTCTAATTTATTGAAGAATGTTTTTTATTGCAAAAATCTACCAATTACATCAAAATCGCAGAATATTAAATTCGTCCGATTAAAATTGACGTTAAGCGCTAATCGACGAAAAAGATGGCGCAACCAACTCTCCGTTAAGAGAATTAGGTTTAATTGGTGATAAATTGGTAAAATTAAATGTTTCGTTATACCAATTACCAATAATAAGTCATCGTTAGCCAGAAAAATAGACATGGTCAATGATTATTATTGGCAACTAAGAGCCGGCGTTACGACGGTTTATATATTAATTAATACCAGGTTATATCTTTAATAGAGTATATTGCTGCATACGCGAGGAGCTGATGATCAAACACGCCCAAATCCACTTTTGGGAAAAATTAGATATCGCTATAATATTTGGGGTGTTGATTCAAAAGAAAATAATTTAATTTTTAAGATCACTAAAAACTTCGTAACGGGTCAAAATGTGACTTTATAATCAAAAATGTCTTAGCTTTTATGTAAATATCACGCAAATTTGTCTGGGGTCACTTTGTACCCCGTCGCTCTCCAATCTTATTCTCGACGTTTGGTACTCAAGTGCCAATAAGACATTTAGAAGTATCCGTCTACTGTCGGAGTATAATTCTTTAATATACTCATGAATATGATATTCATTTTTTTACATATAATTGCATATTTAACACCAATTTCACTTTTTTGAGTTGTCTGAGTAATGAACTGAACGATCGATATATATATTTATATATATTAAAAGATTTAATTATTTTGATTTAAATTGTTCTTTTGAACAACTCAAAGCTTTGTTCCTGTGTAAAATTAGTTTCCTAAGCTTAATGATGATAATAAAGAAAAATTGAGACATTTTCACTGCTAAGAATATAAATCATGTTTTTTCTATTAAACATTACGTTTTCCCACGACAAGATGTGGAAGAATCTGGTATAATTGGACCGGATCGAGAGGTCAAGCAAAAACATGGCTACCGATAGACAACTTAATCAGTAGAATTAGAAATCGACTACAAACAGCTGACCGAAGAGCCGAGCTATTTATTACTCAATGAAAATATTTTTTATTTAATTAAACTTTGACTCCGATTACACGCTGGAATTCGCCAAGGCGCCGGCAATACAATTCATTCGACCGAAACAGCCAAGATAATTTCATCTAAAGCTACCAAAAAAGTGTATCAACTGTGAATTAACGATTATATGATAGTATCAATAACGGTATTCCGATATTTCATATTAAATATATGTCATAAAAAATATATCATAACGGATTATTTTTATAAATATTTTTCTTTAATCTGTCCGCTCCCAAAGTGGAACATATAGTCTTCTAATGGAGGTATCTCAACACAAGTTTTCCTACGAAAACTTCTTATTACTCGGTTGCTCCATCTTAACTTTTTTTCGAATAAAAAGGGTAGTGCTAGGACATGACTAGTGGTTAGTTAATCGCGCTCGTTACACCCCGTGGAAAGAAATTTTTAGACATCAAAAAAATCTACGCCTTCGAACAGAAATCTATAAATCAAATGAAAAAAAATGCTGTTCGTACTGGGATTCAATCTCGTGAGATCCTTCACGTAAGTCAATGACGCTAACCACTGCGCCACGGACCCGACATAAATAACTTGAGGTTTCTCAAAATAACAATACATCATTGAAAAGCTTATCAATTCTTCAACCTGTACATAATGAACCTGGTAACTCTTAGCAGAGTTGAAATATTTCGAATTCATAACGATTTTTTTTTTTTTAAATGTTATGATTTATTATACATTCAATATTCATTTTTTATTCATTTTCAACACATTATTACCGGCATTTTTGTCTTTTCAAAACCGGTAATACCGATATTGCGATCCCTAGTTTGGCGTTCTTGGGCGAAAACGAAAATATAATATCTTTGATAAGAAAAAAAATCAGAAATAGATTTTTTAAAGGAAGCCGTAATTAAAACAAAATTTATATTTTAATTATATTCTCAATTTTAATGTCTATTATTAATTGTAAAAGGAAATTGAATAATAAATGGAAATATTTAATATTCAAGGCAAATTTATAAACACCGGTTTAAACGATTTAATTTTGATTGGTATATTTAATTAATTGCGTGTAGTAATAATATTGTACCGAAACACTTTTAAAGCAGGTAGGTATTCATAGTTTCTACAACTTATATTAGACCAAGACATGTTTCGCTAATCGGAGAAACATCTTTAAACGATGAAAATGTTGAGCTTATAGGTGTATTTTTTAAATGCCATGTTAAATCTTTGAGAGTTATCAATGAATGTAAAACGTCGGTCTAGAATCTAGGTAGAATGTAAAGCATGTAATTCCACGCGCTGCAAATTTAAAAGGAGAGCGTAAAACATAATATATTGACTGTGAAATGGCATAAATTTGGACATTATAATGCTTATTTTAAATCAAAATCAACAAATAGAACGTTCTCTACTTATGCTAAATAAACATATTACTTTTTATTTCAATTCAACACAATGTATTCAAGTTCATCTGCATATACCCATGTATTATTTATTAGATTATGTCGACTACTTTATACATACTTTATAAAAAACACAATTACTTTTTTCGTATCTGTTTTAAAGAGAAATGATAATTATATATTAAATTGTATTATATAATTATAGACGCGACGTCAATAACATCTACGCCGTAGAGCCTCTACGCCAAAACAATATGCTACGTAAACGTTTAACAACCTCTGTTTATCCACTTATTCAATAACAATAACACGTAATAAAACATGCCATTTCAAATTAAGCCCACTGCAATCTGTCAGGGGCTAGAGGTCAACAGGTATTATTAAATTATAATAATATCCACCTATACAAAGTAAAAATAATAATTACGTGTGAATAACGATACAAGATCACTGGGCGTGGCTGAGAAAATAACAAAATATTTTTTTCAACCACCATAAAATAGTTTAAAAATGCAATCACCTAAATTAAAAGTCAACAAAACAAATATTTTAAAAATTCAACTGCATGTTTATCACATTTGTAGATGTGCGCTTGTGATTCTATGTACGATTCCAAATCGACCAAAATGTTCATAGCTCAAAAACTTTTAGTCGTCTTATCGTCTTTGGCTAACTGTAGATATAAGAAATATAAACAGCTAAAAAACGTTGAGTAAATAATAGGTTTCTGCCAGTAAAAACTGCCAAAGAAAGTTCGTATCACTTCTTAACTTCTTATGAGTAAGATTATTTTTTCTGACGACAGAGCGCGTGTTTAAATGTATCGATCTGCATTTTCTAGCAGTATACCGACATTATTTGATTTCCCACGGCAGTCAAATTAAAGCATATTTTCTTTCATATATGACTTACGTAAAATTCTTTATGTTCTACGACATTATTTATTACGAGAGATGTGTCTCGTTTTACATACAGGACACCTGGGGATCCCGTATTTGGTAAAGGGCGTTCATTTTACATTAGACATGATCATTACAATGATACTGATACGGAAAAAAATCAATTAATGCGAAGGCGTTGGGAGGTCTCTCGTGAATAAAAATACAGAATTACTGCAGCATAAAAATGATCAGTCATTGAAGATGCTGAACATAATGCATACATGACGAATGGACGCAATTAATTTCAACGTGAGACATGCATGTGGAGACGTTTAAATTATGTATGCATGAGGAACATGGATATGCCAGTAATGCGCCGTAACGAGTAAATACAGTATGTCATTCATTCCAGAGAGAGATAGAAAATTATGCATTTGATACAAACATACAAACGCATAATATAACAAACGAGCGTAAAACGTATACAAAATACGATCGTTTGTTGTCTACTGTTAACATAACAGTATAATATTACTGTTGTATGTATGTTGACGTACTGTATTTGCTGTTTTATCCACAGTATAAGACGATAATTAAAATATATGAAATAATATCGGCAGGAATGAATTCAAATAAGCTTCCATTAAAAATCATTGTCTGGTCCGTGGTGCAGCGGCTAAAGTCGATGGCTTCCGTGGTGGATCTCGCGGGTTTGATTCCCAGGACGAACAGCTTTTTTATCAATCGATTTGGGTTTGTGCTGACTAAAAATGTCCTCACATCCATCCAATCCTAAAATAACGGGAATGAGAGAGAGTAATTAGTCATCCACAAATCTTATCCTACCCCTATCCTTCTATCCCTACTACTTTCTTCGAAAAAGAGAATTCGAGCAACTGGGTAATAAGCAGTTCTCGTAGAAAAAACTTACTGTCGAGATAACTCTATTATAAGGCCATATGCTCTACACTAGGAGCGGGCATGTATTTAAAAACACATATAATTTCGTTCGAGTTTATCCGTGCATTCGAATGTCTGAAGATGTCGGAAGGTGAAACCTGTATGGTAAGTATTCAAAATATGAGACAATTCAAATTTGATATTCCATCAAGCACCCTGAGTTAGTGTTTCAAATTATCATATTATTATCCCAATTAACAATAGACTTTCTTCACGAATATCAAACGACTTTTGATCAACAGCATTTTTTTTCGACTTAATGGTAATAGTATTACCTAATTTTATAAACGATTTGAACGGTTTACTTACTGTAAATGCCGAAAAGCGAATCTCGGATCGTTTGTGACAAACCACTATATGTGCATGAAAGTGTTCAAAATTTGAACGATACAAATTTGAAATTGAATTTCAATCGAGAACCTAAAATAGAAAATTACATAAAAGCAAAAGCATTAATTTGCCTTTGTTCTAAAAAAAAATAATTCCTATCCAAATACTAGAATGCCAATGCACTCGTCCAAGCGAATGAGTCCGGTGAGTATACCCAACTAGGGAATAAGCAGGAAACTATGCGAAGAATGTCGAGTTTATTCCAACTTGAAATGGAAGTCGCCGAACGTGCTTTTCTACTCCTCTTATGGTGCATTCAGTCGAGTCTAACTGGCGGGATGTGACTCAGAAGTGTCAAAACAATTTCTATAGAGTGATATTATTATCAAACAGTATCAAATTTATGCAATGACTGTAATCTATAAAAAAACAAATTGTCAGCAACTTTAAAATTGTTCACTGTCAATACTTGGTTAAAAGGCATTAAATTAAAAAAATAAAACACTCCTCAAAACTTATTCCACATTTGTTAACATGATCAGGGCCGGTTTCGCTCACGAGTAATTTCAATTGTCATAAGCGGAACCAGTCCTGATCAAACTAAATAAATACGGACATAACAAAAGAATGTTTTTCAAGTAACTACTAAATAAGACTTAATGTGTTCACTGACAATTATTGGTGAAAAGGCATTATATTAAAAAATAAAACACTTTATAGTACTGAGTTGTGAATTTTAATTGATAAAGATCGTGATTAACGAAACCAGTCCAGATCTGTAAAAAATGTAGATTTAGTAGATACAAATAATATGTAAGAATTCGAGGTATTTACTTAATGTATTAGAAAATGTATTTTGTTGCAATCGAAGTAACGGTGATACATTATGATTCTTTCAGATCGGTGTGCAAATTATAAATGAAATATTGAACCTGAAATTTCGCAAATAAGTCGGCAGAATCCATCGAAAATATGAGCAATATAAGAAAAATTCTTTTCTTCAAAAACTGGATAAACGAAATAGGCTGGTCATGTCACATCGGAAATGCATTATGTTGCAACTGTTATTGTGGTGATTTTGTTTTTATTCATTTTGATCATGTGTGGGAAAATAAGCTCGACAATTATTTTAAGCTATTATCGCAAAAAAACTACAGAACGAATTAAAGGTTTCTAACAACCATATCATGTCCAAATGAATCCACGTTGTCGGTCGACGTCCGCTGGCGACCTACGGTAAGATTACGAGCAGTCACTCGAATTGGCGGTGCGTGCTGTACTTACATTGCAACATTGCTTCCGCCTCGTGTCTATTTTTACTTTGATCATCAACATCGAATCACACTCTCCTGAACAGTGTCACTGGTATCAACTACAGGGTCTCACAATTACAATAAACACGTATGACAATGGTAAACTAATTCATCTTGAAAGTTTGTTAACATGACCCAATGACTTTTATCAAACAGCACGACCTCTACGTCAATGAAGGTGAGTAATGGAGATTTCGAAGAATTCAATGGCTTTGAGAATAATAAAAATATTAAATTACAGTATTTTAGTGACTGTATGTACGTATGTCAAATAGTTAAATGATATAAGTATATTGAATGAAAATAGAATCACAATGACACAATCACTGACAGTTAAACCACTAAAAATTGTTAGAAGGGATTAGTCGGTTACTGTGTATAATATATTAGATATTTATTTAAATGTTACTTTTAAATTTCACTCGCCGTGAAAATTAGAGTGACGCGTTCATATTCAGGGATTATTATGATTGCCTTTCGTAGATACTTTTATTTAGTCTAAGTATACTTTCCAAAGAAACAAAACACTATAAAACGAGAGAAATTATTAAGTTATAGATTTTATTTATGTTTGTATTTAAACTTACTTTAAGATAACATCGCGAAAAATTAAAACATATATTTTATACTAAAAAAAAATGTAAAATTAAAATATCACTCAATACTTACGCTTACGCACACTCTCTTTCATTTTTGCGACGTGGGAGGGAGTGTGTATGTGTGTTCTTCGTTGTAAACAGACAGATACATTTGATATTAGGAATTGCAAGTCGATATCAGTGGCAATCAATAAAATGAGCATTCGGTGGAAAATAGTGAAATACTATACCGATCATTTTCTTGGTCTAACAGCCCTGCTCTTATGACAAGCTGCGTGAACGTCACGCGCCTTGCAATAAACGCAACAGACCATAGATAATAAAAACGACAGATGTACTATATGTAATTATTATTTATAGACAACAGTTAGCTGAAACTACGCGGACAGTAAAATTAATAAGACAAAATACAAGTGATGTACTATTACACACATTAATAAGAATCACACGTCTAAATAACGGTTTCTTAAGCTATTTATTAGTGACTATCGGCCATCCTGCAAAACAATGACATTAAAAATAATATGATAGTTTTGAAAAAATATAATTTACACGTGCTTGCGCTGATTTAACGTTCTAGCGACATTTAAAACGCCGTGAATGAACACGGCTTTACTTTCGTAAGTGAGCAAACAGGAAATTACAACCATCAATAATAGAATTTTATAGATAATTAATTCAGTTGTCTCTTAATTTCTCCACAAAAAAATTGTTTCAAAATCAAAACCAGAAATATAAATCAAAATCTTTGAACAATAAAAAAAAAACATACAATCGATTGAAATCTTAGTAATTTAGTAGGTACTATTTATCGTTTATTGATTAATTTGGCAATGTTGGCATGTATAATACAACTGTTAAATAATGTTTGTCACTCAGTTGCTCAGCCTATCTTTTTCGAATATAGTAGGATCATATAGTATTCGTCATACAACTTTATAATATTGTTTGTGGTAATTTTACGATCCAAATGCTAAACTATTTGTATATTGATAAATACACGTAAGAATATAATACTATTAATTGATGGAAACAACATTTTTTGGCAGAATTCCGTTTTAAGACATATTTATTTTTCGCAAGCTACAATGACAATTTGTATTAATATTTTTTTAAAACTTCGATTACTCGACAAAATACATGACATACAACAAGAGCGAACATCACAAATACAGCAACAAAAAATCTCAGTCGTGTTATTCGTGTTGTAATTGTATTGAATAAATACGCCTGAAGCCAAAAACTTCAGCGACAGCACCCCGATCATTAATCTCACTTTCGCATTTATTCGCCGGACGTTACTGTGATAAAGAAAAAAAACAGCTTGCACTTTTTGACACTGTTTCCACAATCAAAATCGAAAGTCCGGGACTTTGAATAAACAAATTCAATGTTTTATTAAGTAGATAACAACCACATTTCGAGCAATTAAATGCGCGGGCGGCTTGTGGCGTACTGATTAGTTGATTAATTAAAATCTTTGGAGGACGCGTACTAAATATTAAACCAAACGTGTAGAATCACTCCATGGAATTCAATACAAACAATTTTATTCATTATGTTATTACGTGAAACAAGGTTTTCATATTTTACTTTAAATCACGTCATTTTGAATATGCTGTGCGGCTAATTTTGTAAAGTATTTAAACGATATTACGTTTTAATTTAAATCGCAATTGAATTACTACCGCAATACTCTTGAAAGCGACAAGAAAAAATTCAATTGTCTATTGATTTGAATGCTTATCATATTCGATATGGCCTGTTTTTGATGACGTGTGTTGCAGAATTGAACAAATATATAAACTGTGTGATATAATTTCATAGGATTTCGACTGAAGGTCTTAATATTAAATTTAAATCGTTCAAATTTGATAACTATATCAGCCAAAGTAAAAAAAATAGTCTACATGTCACAGTGATATCGTGGCAACACATATATTCTAAAAAAATCAGAAGAACTTTGAGTCAGATTTGGTATATTTTAAACAGTCACCACAATATTGCTCTGATAAGTAAGAAAATATAAATACTATACACACAGTATTTATATTTTCTTACGCCTTCATATTTTTCGATCAATTTTTTCTCACGGTGTATATAATATGTAACATTAAAAAGCACTTTTGTGAAACAGATTTTCTGATGCAAAAAAAAACAGCAATATTAAATGTTCTCTACAAGTTATACTCATTGAAATGTTATATATTTCGAAACCGTTTCAGTGGCTAGAAATATTGTGTGAAAATACACCTTACTCTGAGAATAAATTCCGCAATAGTCGTGAAATATCAATAGGTGAACGAAAATTATTTAATTTTATTAAATGCTGATTTTGTAACAAAACAGTTATGATAGATACAACAATGCCATTATCCTCTCGAGGATATGCGAAGAGATTTTTGATCAAAACGTGTGGAATTCGTGACAATTTACACGAAGTACACGATTTGTAAGAAGTATACAAATCTATGTCGTAGCCAAACAGTGAAATAAATCAACGTCTTCATTCAAACCAATGTTCATAAATTGTCATAATAACCATTCAAATGTCGCTAAAGTTAAATAAGTCCGTATCGTTTGGTTAAGTAGTAAAATAAACGTCTCGAATAAATACAATAAAAATGCTGGGAAAATTCGCAGCACAGATCATTGCAACATTCAAGCACTAGATGAATCAATGAAAATGATGAATGCAGTAGTGACTTATGATGTAATGGCATCCCTTATAAGGAAGAGATTGCATAATGCAATAATATCGATGAATAATTACACATAAGTCGTCCACAGTGTGACAAAAACCTTATTCGAGAATGCCCCTTGATTTAAATTAAATGTAATTTTAATATTGTTTTGTAGTTTATAATGTACGACACTATGTATTTCGGTATAATATTATCTAGTTGAATTTAATTAAAATTCATAAAATATTTAAAGTTAAAAACATTCAATTTGTTTGTAATAATTACTGAAATTCTTCTCGATTATAAGACGTATTTTTAATCCTATTTTTAAATCATGAAAATTAGGAAGTGTGTCTTATAATCAAAGAAGACTTAAAATCAATGTCGAAAATGCAAAAGTACAGATTTGAGAACGAGACTGAGCGTAGCCAGTGCTCATATAAAATAAAATCTTGGAGCGTAGCACCTATGAGTAATATTTTATTTTCATATACATAATATATTATCCATGTCGATTATAAATAGCGTTTTTTTAATTTTGAATAAAATATAATAATGTCACGTTGGTCAAAAACATTGTAACGCACGTATTATGAAAGCAATCTCTGCCTTTTCTCACATTTATTCGGCGTACATATGTGGTATAATTTAAAAATCTTTATTAACTTAGTGAGCAAATTCCTCATGTTGTTTAGTGATATGTAATACTTTCTGCAAATGCCGAGTTCGATAACTTATCGATTCGCCGTTCGGAACGTAAAGTGCGAAAATTGTTAATGAGAAAAATTTATTTACCAAAGTCACGGATTGTGCGAAGTTTGTGGAACAAATCAACGCTATTTGCCTTGTATTAGCTGTTCTGCGAATACAACGTAGGTTGGTTATACACAATCATAATGTAGATATATCAATTAACATTTATTTTCCGGCAACAGAGTATTTATAATACAACGCGAAATTCATAATTATTGATCTGACACGAACCGGTGCTATTGAAAGAATTTAACGATTTCACGTCTTTGACAAACCATTTTTATTTCTAAAGTATTATTAGACTGTAATTATTTGTAAGAATAATCATCAGGTGTTTGGTCTTCTGTCACTTCGCTGTTATAACTTCGGTTACAAAACGCACGGGTTAGAATCTCAGTCAGACAGATGTTTCATCAATTCATTGATTTTTGTCGAAGGCATGGATTGCTGTAATGTCTAAAATTCTCTTTCACTATCATAAAAATAGGCGTAGCGAGAGTGATTAGCTAACCAATAATTCTTTCCTAGCCCAACACTTCTTTCCCTACTGCCATCGAAAATGAGAAGTCGAGCAAATAAGTAACAAGAATAAAATTTCTTCATTTGAAATATACTTATTGGGAGCGGACATGATAAAGAAAAATCATATCGGCTGTGGAAAGGAAAAAGGACGTAATCATTCAATTTTCAATTTTCCAAAACAGTTTTTTTCGATAATCACAATGTATACAACTTGACACACATTCTATCAAATGGATGCAAGCTGCAAATGCCGAATTAGTATCTAAATGTATCTCTTTTGTTTATAAAGGATGACCTTGTAAAAAATTAAAACCAAGAAAAAAGACTGAAATAAAAGTTTTTCCTAGACAATTTCTTTAATTAATATTAGGTTGTGTCAATTAAACACCAGTTTAGAAGTATCCGTGCACTTCAAGGTTGTGTATAATTCATAATTTGCATATGTCACAAAATCATCAAAACACGTTTTTAGCGCCTCCTGTAAAATTTGATATGTGTGGGTTACGTCATTTTTCCGTTCCACAGTCGATATGATAAAATTAAAACACAAGTGTACTAAACATATTCAATATGTTATGTTATCATCCGGATATGTTTGGTTTAGCAGCTAAGAATTTTCGTGTGATAGTTACAAAAACCAGTTGACAGGTTATACAAAACAATTGTCCACAGAGAAAATAAATTCACTTCATCGTTATAAACACTTCGTGAAAATTGTTCAGCCGTATACATCGCCCAGGCAGAAATAATTTGCAAACTGTCTATAGAAAGTATCCATTATTTTAAGAATTATTCCGTATTATAAATGATAGAACTATAAATGAATAATAAATGCTACAAATAAACTGGCGGGCACTTTCTTCAATTTTCCTATATTGTATCCTCCCTTTCCCTTCAGAATAAAATATTACTTCGTGTGGCGAGTCCTTAACGTCGCATCACAAGCACCATTTATTTTCAAGTTAAATAATTAAAATATGAGAAATAAATATCTATGAACGATTTATGTGGGGGATAATTTAACATATACCTGTGTAAAATATACAAAGTAACCGCAGAACACATAATAAATGCAGACAAGGTTTTTTCACCGGTTAAGATCGATTAAATTACAAATAATATTGTTCAAGATAAGTTATCTTATTCCATAAAACGACAGCAAGGTATTAACGAATGGCATATTAAAAAAGCACCACGTAAGATCCGGACTTAGCAACCACTATTGCATCGTGTCGTTCCCTTTTTGAGGGAAAAAATAAATTACATTCATAGACCTTTAAAGAGAATGTAACACATTACAGAACAACGAAGTATCGTGATTTGAAAATACATAAAACTATAATGATCTCTCGTGTTGGCATAAATTATTAGTTATTGAAAATGCAATGCGGGATTAACTGTAGTTTTAGAGACATGATTTGAACCCACGGATTCGTCTCGCAACTGCAGCGTCGTCGGTCGCCTGTGACACTCCTCGTTTGTGGAGGCCAAAACCGATCACATTCACAGACCTTTAGACGGAGAATGTGCCATCAAGAGTAGGCCAAAGTGGCGACACTTATTTATTCTAATAAAGAATTACATGTATATAATTAAAATAACTAATTTAAAATTAAACAAATTCACTAAGTAGATATCGGTGTTAAATGAAATGGAAATGTTAGACGTGCCAAGGTTTGAGGTTGACGACACTAGAATCAGACACATGTTTGGCAATTCGAATATTTGATAAATTCTTCTAATACAATTAGTTTAGTTCATGTCATACATTTGATAGAAGAATGTCAGAAAACACCCCAATAAAATATGTTGTTATTATTGTAACGCCATAGTACTAACTCGAGACAATACACAGATATTGTTATCATGGAAAATGGTCACAAAAACTATCATCAATTCATGAAATTTTATACTGACTTGTTTATAAATATTTTTCAAAAACTAATTATAATATGACGTACAGCGAGATATCAAACATATTACCAACATTATTCGCGATTCATATAATGATTATATAATAAGGGTTTACAACAAAAGACTGAAAAAAATGCTTTATGATGATGTTATATAATATTATGATATTTTTATTTAAATATAATCTATATATTAATACTCGATAATGTCCGTCCGTCTGAATGATTGTCCGCGATTTTCCCTCCCCCTCCTCCGCCCCAGCCCCGCTGTCACCATTTTTTTATTCATACCAAATACATACTTTTTTCATTTGTATATGGTCGCGATTTCGCCTTTTCGATGACGTCAAGAAAGACGGTCCTCCTCCCCCCCCCCCAATCCTGCTCCGCTGTCGCCATTAATTATTTTTTTTATTCATACTAAAGACATATTTTCCAAATACACTGTTTATTATTTGACGAAACAAATCAAATAGCTGAAAAAATTTCATACAAAAAAACGCCGCGACCGTGGATCGAACACAGAACTCTGGATTACCAGTCGAGCTCTCTATCAACTGAGCTAACGTCATAAATATCAAGGCGATAAAAATAGTGTATTTAAAATAAAAATTTGAAAATGGAACGATATTTGCGATTCCTACTGACTTCGATTGTTTGTATAAAAGATTCAAAAATGGAATATTGTCAAATAATGAATGACAAGGTAAATTTATGCTCAAATAGTAATATAAATAAAGTAAGCGAAATAGTTTGATAGATTGGGGTCAACGAGATTAAAATACGGCAAAGTGAGCCAAGTTAGGATGATGGGAAAAAGTGAACTGAACCCACCCTTTTTATTGCATAATTTCAATCATTTTTTCTCTAAAATACATTGTTTATGCTTTCGATGGATTCGTCGGTAACTTTTTGGAAGTTCATTTGAATATAAAATAAAAAATAACTTAGATTATTCCACGTATTGTGCTACAAACTGTGACACGTGTTTCGCCTCTTTCAGAGGCATCCTCAGACAGACTTACTTTTACTTACTGAAAGTAAGTCTGTCTGAGGATGTCCTGAGCGTTTTTTTTTTGGTTTATAAGTTCAATAGATATTAAATTATTCTAAAAATTAGAATATTAGATTATTCTAAAAATTTCAAAATCTATATATTAATAGTCGATAAAATAATCACTTTTCACAAATCACAATTCACAAATGTGTGCGTACTGATGTCCTCGGGTCTTTTTCTTTTTCTACGAAATATTTTTGTTAGCGTACTTGAAAATTAGTTGAATAAAATATATATACTACGAAAAATGATTGTTAGCAACCTTGAACATTATTCCAAAAATTTAATAATTTACAATTTAAAAACTGCAGGGCTGTCGATATATGCGCCGAGATCGATTTATGCTACTATGAAAAATGATTGTTAGCAAACTTGAACATTATTCCAAAGATATAATAATTTACGAAATTTCTGCTACTTCGAAAAATAGTTGTTAGCAAACATAAACATTATTCCAAAAATTAGGTAATTTACGAGGTCTATTTCTGCTAATAGGAAAAATAATTGTTAGCAAACTTAACATTATTCCAAAAATTAAATAATTTACAATTTAAATACTACAGGGCAGGGCTGTCGATATACGCCCCGATATATTTATTTTATTTTAAGAATCTCTGGCTTATTCAATAAATAGGTTTGTAATTTTCTGACTACTTAAAAATGCAACAAAAATCCCCCCGTTGAGGTCAACGGGCTTACAGCTAGTCTATATATTAATACTCGATAATGTCCGAATGATTGCATGATTGTCCGCGTTTTTCCCCTCCCCCTGCCCCTTCCTACCCCCTCCCTCCTCACCAGCTCCGCTGACGCAATATTTTTATTCATACTAAAGACATATTTTCCCAATACACTGTTTATTATTTGACGAAACAAATCGCTGAAAAAATTTCATACAAAAAAACTCCACGACCGTCGATCGAACCATCGCCTGTAGATTATGAGTTGAGATCGTTACCGCTCGGGCAAACACACAACTGTCAAAATCGATCTAATTTAAATATTATATATTAAGCACACATTTAAATTATTCTAAAAATTCCAAAATACGCATACTTCACATGCATACATAAACAGTTGAATTATTCGTTGACTATTTTTGCTACTATGAAAAATGGTTGTTAGCAAACTTAAACATTATTCCAAAAATTAAATAATTTACGAGGTCTATTTTTGCTACTATGAAAAATGGTTGTTAGCAAACTTAAACATTATTCCAAAAATTCAATAATTTACGAGGTCTATTTCTGCTAATAGGAAAAATAATTGTTAGCAAACTTAAACATTATACCAAAAATTAAGTAATTTACAAGGACTATTTTTGCTACTATGAAAAATAATTGTTAGCAAACTTAAAAATTATACCAAAAATAAAATAATTTACGAAATTTCTGCTTCTAAGAAAAATGGTTGTTAGCAAACTTAAACATTGTTCCAAAAATTAAGTAATTTACAAGGACTATTTTTGCTACTATGAAAAATGGTTGTTAGCAAACTTAAACATTATTCCAAAAATTCAATAATTTACGAGGTCTATTTCTGCTAATAGGAAAAATAATTGTTAGCAAACTTAAACATTATTCCAAAAATTAAGTAATTTACAAGGACTATTTTTGCTACTATGAAAAATGGTTGTTAGCAAACTTAAACATTATTCCAAAAATTCAATAATTTACGAGGTCTATTTCTGCTAATAGGAAAAATAATTGTTAGCAAACTTAAACATTATTCCAAAAATTAAGTAATTTACAAGGACTATTTTTGCTACTATGAAAAATGGTTGTTAGCAAACTTAAACATTATTCCAAAAATTAAATAATTTACGAGGTCTATTTCTGCTAATAGGAAAAATAATTGTTAGCAAACTTAAACATTATTCCAAAAATTAAGTAATTTACAAGGACTATTTTTGCTACTATGAAAAATGGTTGTTAGCAAACTTAAACATTATTCCAAAAATTAAATAATTTACGAGGTCTATTTCTGCTAATAGGAAAAATAATTGTTAGCAAACTTAAACATTATTCCAAAAATTAAGTAATTTACAAGGACTATTTTTGCTACTATGAAAAATGGTTGTTAGCAAACTTAAACATTATTCCAAAAATTCAATAATTTACGAGGTCTATTTCTGCTAATAGGAAAAATAATTGTTAGCAAACTTAAACATTATTCCAAAAATTAAGTAATTTACAAAGACTATTTTTGCTACTATGAAAAATGGTTGTTAGCAAACTTAAACATTATTCCAAAAATTAAATAATTTACGAGGTCTATTTCTGCTAATAGGAAAAATAATTGTTAGCAAACTTAAACATTATTCCAAAAATTAAATAATTTACGAGGTCTATTTCTGCTAATAGGAAAAATAATTGTTAGCAAACTTAAACATTATTCCAAAAATTAAGTAATTTACAAGGACTATTTTTGCTACTATGAAAAATGGTTGTTAGCAAACTTAAACATTATTCCAAAAATTAAATAATTTACGAGGTCTATTTCTGCTAATAGGAAAAATAATTGTTAGCAAACTTAAAAATTATACCAAAAATAAAATAATTTACGAAATTTCTGCTTCTAAGAAAAATGGTTGTTAGCAAACATAAACATTATTCCAAAGATTAAATAATTTACAAAATTTCTGCTTCTAGGAAAAATGATTGTTAGCAAACTTAAACATTATTCCAAAAATTCAATAACTTACGAAATTTCTGCTATTACGAAAAATAGTTGTTAGCAAACTAGAACATTATTCCAAAAATAAATAATTTACAATTTAAATACTGCAGGGCAGGGCTGTCGATATACGCCCCGAGATATTTCTTTTACTATCAGAATTTCTGGATTATTCAATAAATAGGTTAGTAATTTATTTTTCACGCCAGTAACTTTTCTGACTACTTAAAAATGCAACAAAAATCCCTCCGTTGAGGTCAACGGGCTTACAGCTAGTCTATATATTAATACTCGATAATGTCCGTATGATTGCATGATTGCATGATTGCATGATAATCCGCGATTTCCCCTCGACGTCATGATGACGTCAAGAAAGACGGTCCTAATTAAGTAATTTACAAGGACTATTTTTTCTACTATGAAAAATGGTTGTTAGCAAACTTAAACATTATTCCAAAAATTAAATAATTTACGAGGTCTATTTCTGCTAATAGGAAAAATAATTGTTAGCAAACTTAAAAATTATACCAAAAATAAAATAATTTACGAAATTTCTGCTTCTAAGAAAAATGGTTGTTAGCAAACTTAAACATTGTTCCAAAAATTAAGTAATTTACAAGGACTATTTTTGCTACTATGAAAAATGGTTGTTAGCAAACTTAAACATTATTCCAAAAATTAAATAATTTACGAGGTCTATTTCTGCTAATAGGAAAAATAATTGTTAGCAAACTTCAACATTATTCCAAAAATTAAATAATTTACAAGGACTATTTTTGCTACTATGAAAAATGGTTGTTAGCAAACTTAAACATTATTCCAAAAATTAAATAATTTACGAGGTCTATTTCTGCTAATAGGAAAAATAATTGTTAGCAAACTTAAAAATTATACCAAAAATAAAATAATTTACGAAATTTCTGCTTCTAAGAAAAATGGTTGTTAGCAAACTTAAACATTATTCCAAATATTAAATAATTTACAAGGACTATTTTTGCTACTATGAAAAATGGTTGTTAGCAAACTTAAACATTATTCCAAAAATTAAATAATTTACGAGGTCTATTTCTGCTACTATGAAAAATGGTTGTTAGCAAACTTAAACATTATTCCAAAAATTAAATAATTTACGAGGTCTATTTCTGCTACTATGAAAAATGGTTGTTAGCAAACTTAAACATTGTTCCAAAAATTAAGTAATTTACAAGGACTATTTTTGCTACTATGAAAAATGGTTGTTAGCAAACTTAAACATTATTCCAAAAATTAAATAATTTACGAGGTCTATTTCTGCTAATAGGAAAAATAATTGTTAGCAAACTTCAACATTATTCCAAAAATTAAGTAATTTACAAGGACTATTTTTGCTACTATGAAAAATGGTTGTTAGCAAACTTAAACATTATTCCAAAAATTAAATAATTTACGAGGTCTATTTCTGCTAATAGGAAAAATAATTGTTAGCAAACTTCAACATTATTCCAAAAATTAAGTAATTTACAAGGACTATTTTTGCTACTATGAAAAATGGTTGTTAGCAAACTTAAACATTATTCCAAAAATTAAATAATTTACGAGGTCTATTTCTGCTAATAGGAAAAATAATTGTTAGCAAACTTAAAAATTATACCAAAAATAAAATAATTTACGAAATTTCTGCTTCTAAGAAAAATGGTTGTTAGCAAACTTAAACATTATTCCAAATATTAAATAATTTACAAGGACTATTTTTGCTACTATGAAAAATGGTTGTTAGCAAACTTAAACATTATTCCAAAAATTAAATAATTTACGAGGTCTATTTCTGCTACTATGAAAAATGGTTGTTAGCAAACTTAAACATTATTCCAAAAATTAAATAATTTACGAGGTCTATTTTTGCTACTATGAAAAATGGTTGTTAGCAAACTTAAACATTGTTCCAAAAATTAAGTAATTTACAAGGACTATTTTTGCTACTATGAAAAATGGTTGTTAGCAAACTTAAACATTATTCCAAAAATTAAATAATTTACGAGGTCTATTTCTGCTAATAGGAAAAATAATTGTTAGCAAAATTCAACATTATTCCAAAAATTAAGTAATTTACAAGGACTATTTTTGCTACTATGAAAAATGGTTGTTAGCAAACTTAAACATTATTCCAAAAATTAAATAATTTACGAGGTCTATTTCTGCTAATAGGAAAAATAATTGTTAGCAAACTTAAACATTATACTAAAAATAAAATAATTTACGAAATTTCTGCTTCTAAGAAAAATAGTTGTTAGCAAACTTAAACATTATTCCAAATATTAAATAATTTACAAGGACTATTTTTGCTACTATGAAAAATGGTTGTTAGCAAACTTAAACATTGTTCCAAAAATTAAGTAATTTACAAGGACTATTTTTGCTACTATGAAAAATGGTTGTTAGCAAACTTAAACATTATTCCAAAAATTAAATAATTTACGAGGTCTATTTCTGCTAATAGGAAAAATAATTGTTAGCAAACTTCAACATTATTCCAAAAATTAAGTAATTTACAAGGACTATTTTTGCTACTATGAAAAATGGTTGTTAGCAAACTTAAACATTATTCCAAAAATTAAATAATTTACGAGGTCTATTTCTGCTAATAGGAAAAATAATTGTTAGCAAACTTAAACATTATTCCAAAAATTAAGTAATTTACAAGGACTATTTTTGCTACTATGAAAAATGGTTGTTATAAAACTTAAACATTATTCCAAAAATTAAGTAATTTACGAGGTCTATTTTTGCTACTATGAAAAATAATTGTTAGCAAACTTAAAAATTATACCAAAAATAAAATAATTTACGAAATTTCTGCTTCTAAGAAAAATGGTTGTTAGCAAACTTAAACATTATTCCAAATATTAAATAATTTACAAGGACTATTTTTGCTACTATGAAAAATGGTTGTTAGCAAACTTAAACATTATTCCAAAAATTAAATAATTTACGAGGTCTATTTCTGCTACTATGAAAAATGGTTGTTAGCAAACTTAAACATTATTCCAAAAATTAAATAATTTACGAGGTCTATTTCTGCTACTATGAAAAATGGTTGTTAGCAAACTTAAACATTGTTCCAAAAATTAAGTAATTTACAAGGACTATTTTTGCTACTATGAAAAATGGTTGTTAGCAAACTTAAACATTATTCCAAATATTAAATAATTTACGAGGTCTATTTCTGCTAATAGGAAAAATAATTGTTAGCAAACTTAAACATTATTCCAAAAATTAAGTAATTTACGAAATTTCTGCTTCTAAGAAAAATGGTTGTTAGCAAACTTAAACATTATTCCAAAAATTAAATAATTTACAAGGACTATTTTTGCTACTATGAAAAATGGTTGTTAGCAAACTTAAACATTATTCCAAAAATTCAATAATTTACGAGGTCTATTTCTGCTAATAGGAAAAATAATTGTTAGCAAACTTAAACATTATACCAAAAATAAAATAATTTACGAAATTTCTGCTTCTAAGAAAAATAGTTGTTAGCAAACTTAAACATTATTCCAAAAATTAAATAATTTACAAGGACTATTTTTGCTACTATGAAAAATGGTTGTTAGCAAACTTAAACATTGTTCCAAAAATTAAGTAATTTACAAGGACTATTTTTGCTACTATGAAAAATGGTTGTTAGCAAACTTAAACATTATTCCAAAAATTAAATAATTTACGAGGTCTATTTCTGCTAATAGGAAAAATAATTGTTAGCAAACTTCAACATTATTCCAAAAATTAAGTAATTTACAAGGACTATTTTTGCTACTATGAAAAATGGTTGTTAGCAAACTTAAACATTATTCAAAAATTAAATAATTTACGAGGTCTATTTCTGCTAATAGGAAAAATAATTGTTAGCAAACTTAAACATTATTCCAAAAATTAAGTAATTTACAAGGACTATTTTTGCTACTATGAAAAATGGTTGTTAGCAAACTTAAACATTATTCCAAAAATTAAATAATTTACGAGGTCTATTTCTGCTAATAGGAAAAATAATTGTTAGCAAACTTAAACATTATTCCAAAAATTAAATAATTTACGAGGTCTATTTCTGCTAATAGGAAAAATAATTGTTAGCAAACTTAAACATTATTCCAAAAATTAAGTAATTTACAAGGACTATTTTTGCTACTATGAAAAATGGTTGTTAGCAAACTTAAACATTATTCCAAAAATTAAATAATTTACGAGGTCTATTTCTGCTAATAGGAAAAATAATTGTTAGCAAACTTAAAAATTATACCAAAAATAAAATAATTTACGAAATTTCTGCTTCTAAGAAAAATGGTTGTTAGCAAACATAAACATTATTCCAAAGATTAAATAATTTACAAAATTTCTGCTTCTAGGAAAAATGATTGTTAGCAAACTTAAACATTATTCCAAAAATTCAATAACTTACGAAATTTCTGCTATTACGAAAAATAGTTGTTAGCAAACTAGAACATTATTCCAAAAATAAATAATTTACAATTTAAATACTGCAGGGCAGGGCTGTCGATATACGCCCCGAGATATTTCTTTTACTATCAGAATTTCTGGATTATTCAATAAATAGGTTAGTAATTTATTTTTCACGCCAGTAACTTTTCTGACTACTTAAAAATGCAACAAAAATCCCTCCGTTGAGGTCAACGGGCTTACAGCTAGTTATATATTATAGCGTATATAGTTCCAGGAAATATCAAGAAGAGTGTGTCTAAAAAGCTTTTAACTGAAATCAACAATTAATTATGATAATAATAAAAATGCTCACACAAACTATGACAGTATGGAGAACAATACATGCATATTTCAAAGGCCCAGCCTTGACACTTCAATGCTGCTAAAATAATAAACTCTCCATCGAAATATGCATGACATTCAAGAGTTAATAATATCATGCTTCAAAAGTGAACCAGCCGAATTTGCATAGATTAAAGCCGTAATTGGTAATATGCCAAATCACGACGGGACATTATAAAAAAACATGATTGTATAAAAAAAAAAACAATTGCCTTGTACGACCTTTCACCTCGAACAATCAAGGTGCTGTGTAGATAGCAAACAATAATAAATATTACGTAATTCCTTCACAAAACAAAGCAGAAATAAATATGTATTTATAATATATTAACGCAAGGGTAATCGTGTGGAGAATACTAAAATATTGTTTGTTAAATCGAAAAAGTTGGCTACGTTAGTGGAACCATTTGAGTCACGGCATATAATAAATTAATTAGATGCAGTTATCGCAGGGAAACACACCGCCTAACTCACCTTACAAGATCAATATGTTGACAGCCAAATATGGTTAACTAATCCTTATAAATTTTACCTTCAAAGTGAATTCTGGCAAAGTAGCCACCAAATCAATCAAAAATAATATCATACAAAAGATGATAACTCGTCGTAAAGTCGTCACGTCACGTTGATTTTAAATTTTATCAGGGAATAAAGAGTATTTATTTATACGTATGGAGAAAATATTATAATCGAGGCCGGTTTCGCTCATAGTAATTATTTGCAACTTTTATTACAAATAAAATAAAGAAGTGGGTGCGAGGGGCAGTTCATTACGTCATGTATTGAATTTAAATATGTTTTTGTTGGAGATTTCCATACATTGCAGAGTCTAAGGAAAAAATGTTATAAAAAACGTCATCTTTTGAATAACGGTTGAATAATATAACAAAAGTGTTATTGCTTTAATGAAGATTTCTGATATCACACAAATAACTGTACATAAAATAAATGCGTTAAAAAGCAGTTATTTCAAGAATACGGCGCAGCGTATAAATTTCAAAACTATAAATCTTGCCGACATAGTTTATGATTTATAACAAGTAAATATTAATAATTCCGAATTTTGTTTAAACAACTCGTACTAATATTTTATCCGAATATTCTTTATTCATAATAAAAATATATAAAATGTCTACCTTAGACAAATCGAGAAAAATGTCAACGTACTTAACCTACAAAAATTATCTGTCAAAATCAGTGACAAAATCTACCGCTAGGGTAACGGATTTTAATGGCATATCATAAAACTCTAGTATGTCGATTGCTTTGCGAATAATATTGACATAAAGAGTCACCGTAATCCATTAATTATTAAATTAATGTATGTATGTATTACATAAATGTCAATTTTCTTGAATGAACACGATGAGTCATCAACCATTACGACCAGTTCATTAATAATCATTTCGAAGTGTTCTCGACCATTCAAGCTTAGCATAAAATTGAATACAAATCATTGATAAGCACATTTAACTTGATTATAAATCATAACATATTTTGTAGGTATGACAGCATTATTTCAAAAGATTAGCACTATTATAAGATATCTGGGTTCTGGAACAAATATCATGTCATCATGAATAATTGATGTAGAATGTATTTATCATGATAACCTCATAGCTGCCCGGACATATAATCAACTCTTTAGCTGTTAATATATTACTAGCTGTAAGCCCGTTGACCTCAACGGGGGGATTTTTGTTGCATTTTTAAGTAGTCAGAAAATTACAAACCTATTTATTGAATAAGCCAGAGATTCTTAAAATAAAATAAATATATCGGGGCGTATATCGACAGCCCTGCCCTGTAGTATTTAAATTGTAAATTATTTAATTTTTGGAATAATGTTAAGTTTGCTAACAATTATTTTTCCTATTAGCAGAAATAGACCTCGTAAATTACCTAATTTTTGGAATAATGTTTATGTTTGCTAACAACTATTTTTCGAAGTAGCAGAAATTTCGTAAATTATTATATCTTTGGAATAATGTTCAAGTTTGCTAACAATCATTTTTCATAGTAGCATAAATCGATCTCGGCGCATATATCGACAGCCCTGCAGTTTTTAAATTGTAAATTATTAAATTTTTGGAATAATGTTCAAGGTTGCTAACAATCATTTTTCGTAGTATATATATTTTATTCAACTAATTTTCAAGTATGCTAACAAAAATATTTCGTAGAAAAAGAAAAAGACCCGAGGACATCAGTACGCACACATTTGTGAATTGTGAATTGTTAATTGTGATTTGTGAAAAGTGATTATTTTATCGACTATTAATATATAGATTTTGGAATTTTTAGAATAATCTAATATTCTAATTTTTAGAATAATTTAATATCTATTGAACTTTTTTTTCACTTCAATGGAATGTGAGAAAAAAGTCGGAAAATAAATGGGCAAAGAATTAAATTATATTTATATAAAAAATGCAATTTTCACATGCAAAATATTATAAATTAATTGGACATTTTATCAAAACAAAATTATCAAAATTTTGACTTATTCTCCAAATAGAACTTGTTTTTTAGAATATATATAATGATTTTTACTGATGTTATTTTACTAATCATACTGAAACTATGCTTTCGCCAACAACTAACTATACCACGTATGTATCTAGATTAAAAACAAATCTTGAAATAATTGCGTCTTATATTTATTTTTTGAAAAACTTACTTGGCTAGTCAATCGGATTTTGTTATTTTGATAGCATTTATTTTCATACGATCAAGATGTAATGTGATTTAAAAAGAAAGTTTTCAAAAAAAAAAATGTTATAAACCAAAAAAAAACGCTCAGGACATCCTCAGACAGACTTACTTTCAGTAAGTAAAAGTAAGTCTGTCTGAGGATGCCTCTGAAAGAGGCGAAACACGTGTCACAGTTTGTAGCACAATACGTGGAATAATCTAAGTTATTTTTTATTTTATATTCAAATGAACTTCCAAAAAGTTACCGACGAATCCATCGAAAGCATAAACAATGTATTTTAGAGAAAAAATGATTGAAATTATGCAATAAAAAGGGTGGGTTCAGTTCACTTTTTCCCATCATCCTAACTTGGCTCACTTTGCCGTATTTTAATCTCGTTGACCCCAATCTATCAAACTATTTCGCTTACTTTATTTATATTACTATTTGAGCATAAATTTACCTTGTCATTCATATTTTGACAATATTCCATTTTTGAATCTTTTATACAAACAATCGAAGTCAGTAGGAATCGCAAATATCGTTCCATTTTCAAATTTTTATTTTAAATACACTATTTTTATCGCCTTGATATTTATGACGTTAGCTCAGTTGATAGAGAGCTCGACTGGTAATCCAGAGTTCTGTGTTCGATCCACGGTCGCGGCGTTTTTTTGTATGAAATTTTTTCAGCTATTTGATTTGTTTCGTCAAATAATAAACAGTGTATTTGGAAAATATGTCTTTAGTATGAATAAAAAAAATAATTAATGGCGACAGCGGAGCAGGATTGGGGGGGGGGGAGGAGGACCGTCTTTCTTGACGTCATCGAAAAGGCGAAATCGCGACCATATACAAACGAAAAAAGTATGTATTTGGTATGAATAAAAAAATGGTGACAGCGGGGCTGGGGCGGAGGAGGGGGAGGGAAAATCGCGGACAATCATTCAGACGGACGGACATTATCGAGTATTAATATATAGACTAGCTGTAAGCCCGTTGACCTCAACGGGGGGATTTTTGTTGCATTTTTAAGAAGTCAGAAAATTACAAACCTATTTATTGAATAAGCCAGAAATTCTAAAAATAAAATAAATATATCTCGGGCCATATATCGACAGCATGCCCTGTAGTATTTAAATTGTAAGTTATTTAATTTTTGGAATAATGTTGAGTTTGCTAACAATTAGTTTTCCTATTAGCAGAAATATACCTCGTAAATTACCTAATTTTTGGAATAATGTTTAAGTTTGCTGACAATTTTTTTCGTAGTGACAAAAATTTCGTAAAATATTAAATCTTTGGAATAATGTTCAAGTTTGCTAACAATCATTTTTCATAGTAGCATAAATCGACCTCGGCGCATATATCGACAGCCCTGCAGTTTTAAATTGTAAATTACTTAATTTTTGAAATAATGTTTAAGTTTGCTAATAATCATTTTTCACATGCAAAATGGTATAAATTAATTGCACATTTTATCAAAACAAAATTATCAATTTTCCATGTTACAATCAAATGCATATTTATCAAATTAATCAGAATAAATTAACTTCACTAATTCACCAAACGGAGCTTATTTTTAGGAATATATGAGTCTTTAAGGGAACCAAACATAAAAATGGTGAAACTTTTCCATTTGACTTTTAAGTGCAATTACGTTTTCAATTAATTTTTGTGGGAACTGTCATCAACTTTTAATTTTATGTGAAAGTTTTTTCAATAAATAAGCATAAAAAAGTAATACAAAATAACTTAGATTATTCCACGTATTGTGCTACAAACTGTGACACGTGTTTCGCCTATTTCAGAGGCATCCTCAGACAGACTTACTTTCAGTAAGTAAAAGTAAGTCTGTCTGAGGATGCCTCTGAAAGAGGCGAAACACGTGTCACAGTTTGTAGCACAATACGTGGAATAATCTAAGTTATTTTTTATTTTATATTCAAATGAACTTCCACAAAGATACCGACGAATCCATCGAAAGCATAAACAATGTATTTTAGAGAAAAAATGATTGAAATTATGCAATAAAAAGGGTGGGTTCAGTTCACTTTTTCCCATCATCCTAACTTGGCTCACTTTGCCGTATTTTAATCTCGTTGACCCCAATCTATCAAACTATTTCGCTTACTTTATTTATATTACTATTTGAGCATAAATTTACCTTGTCCAAAGCATAGACTCGTTTACTCGTTATTTAAAACAAAAGATACAAAACTTTTAAATTATCGGGATAAATTCTAAATACCCTCTGTTAAAAAGTAAAATATTTAATAGCCGTCAGCATATGACACACATGGAATATTTGCATTTAACTGTCGAAACTATATTATGTAAAATATACCACATTCATATTTGACAGACGTCACAATCTTGAATAAAAACAATCGAAGTCAGTTTGTGAATCACAAATATCGTTCCATTTTCAAATGCTTGATTTATATAATGTATTTTTATCGCCTTGATATTTATGACGTTAGCTCAGTTGATAGAGAGCTCGACTGGTAATCCAGAGTTCTGCGTTCGATCCACGGTCGCGGCGTTTTTTTGTATGAAATTTTTTCAGCGATTTGTTTCGTCAAATAATAAACAGTGTATTGGGAAAATATGTCTTTAGTATGAATAAAAATATTGCGTCAGCGGAGCTTTGAGGAGGGAGGGGGAAGGGGCAGGGGGAGGGGATATCGCGGACAATCATTCAGACGGACGGACATTATCGAGTATTAATATATAGATTACCAAAGTCAAATTGAAAACTTTTGCCTTTGAAACAGGATATTCACTAAACCAGGAAGGGCAACATTTGTACTACCTGTAGCCTTTTTACAGTACTATGGAGTGTCATTTTTATCGATCGTTGGCATAGCAACCCAAAATATGAAATACATTTACAAATAATAAGAGATCACAATAAAACCGTATATTTGCGGTCATAATTGCATCAAATTATTGTGTTACTCCACTAAAAAGATAAATTAAAAAATATTTATCAATATGTAATGAGCTACGATCAAAAAAATGCGTGACGATTGCAAATTTAAATTACAATATATCAGTGCTTCCCAACCTTTTCCATGCCACGGCCCCCTAAATCTGAAAAAATATTTTGCGGGTTCCCGAAAAAAAATTCAAATGTTTATATTTTATCAAAATCGTATTTGTACTTTCTACTGAACCGGACCCTTTCTCCTTTCGCGGACCCAAGTTGTGGTTTACGATAATATTAACCCTATCAAGAGATAACTTAAGCCAGGTAAAACAACTACCAGCTGAAACTATGAATGCATTCTCGAGTTTGTCCGGACGCGAGCGACATCAATTAATGTCATGAGATATTTAAAGATTTATTTATGGCTGCTTCGCAGAATTGAGTTCCAACTCTCGAAACTGGTTCAAGTGCAGAAACGCGACTGGAGTGATGATAATCTTACACAAAACCGAAGATATAAATAAACAAGACGTTTATCACAGCAACTCAACACTACGTGAGTAAGATCAAGAATGAGAAGTTTTATTTTTCTTGGTGCAGATGAAAGTCTCATTATTTAATACTTTCCACTAAAGGTTCTTAATAAACATATATTCAAACGATTTAAATATTTTACTTTTATTTTTAAATTGTAATTTCAACTAGGTTAAAGAGATAAAACCATAATAAATTAAGCTTCTTAGTACATATACTATTCAAAATAAAAATAAAAATGTAACTTATAATATCTTCGGTATACTGGCATGAGGCGTTAAATCATTAACCGACTGCATTGCGTAATGAATTCAGATAGATTTGTTTGAACATGCTGTATTTTCTAAAAAACCACTTTAGTCGTTTTCTATGTATTTTTACATAATTCAAACATCCGGCACCTCGCCCTTTTTCTTATATACTGGATCCAAATATACCTATCATATTCCAGTATTTTTTAGATTAATTTCACACTGAAATTTAGAATCCAAAATATGACAATTTGTTAATATTATATTCATTGTTAAAATTGTACGCAATTAAAAAAAAAAATTGATGCCAGACTAGAATTTATTATACTCCCAAAAACATGTGCCGTAGATACTACAGCTTTTTTAGTATCTATGGCACTTTACAGATCTTCAGATCAATATTATACGCATTTAAAATGTTTCTCGCGGTAATACTGACGGAAAAAATAGTGCATTGATTTTAAAATGAAATATTTAAAACCAGTATATGTATACATATTTCGATAAGAGAAAAAGACATGTAGCACCAAACTAATTTGAATTGGGAATTCCACTTCTCAAATGTTTTTTTTCTGATTTTTTTCAAGTCAAAATTTCCAAGCAATGACCGCATAAGAAAGACACTGTTTAATTTACTGCACCTTTAAAGTTAATATAAGCAGTAAAGAGTAAGTCGGTGATGAATATCAATTGACATTAATGCCATGGCAGAATCAGCTGGCAATAAAATAATAAATAATTGAATGATATCATTTTAGTTTGTAAACCGTCTTGTATTGAAAATACCACTACATATTTACTAATTCGGGGAAGTCAGAAACCGCAAATCGAGCATGTTACGTGACCGTACATTTAACTCAAAAGAATAACATCGCACTGTCATGCAAAATGAAGAACTTGTTTACTTATCTATTATTTCTAAAGAAAAATAATCAAAAAAAAAATTGAACTTCCAATTAACATTTAACAAAAATATACAGTCATGCAGGAAAAAATACACGGTAATTCCACTGCATGTCCTATGATACCCAAAAAAAGTTTTTTTTAACAATAACAAAAATCATGTAGATTAGTAAATATGTATACAGTAACTTAGTTCAAATTATATTCACTACAGTATGTAAAATATAGGAATTTAAATTTATTTATAATATACATATTATTCCAGGTCTAAAAAATGCGTATTTTTGTGAGGTCCATTCATGGGTTTCATTTAACTGCTAGTTATAATACAATCAATTACTTTTTTTATGTTGAAATTACTCTGTCTTAAAAATAAATAATGTATAAGTAACTAAAAGAGTATTTTACTTACTTGGGCCCTAAAACCAAAAAAATGCCTATACCTGTATTATACTATCGATATCAACCCGGCAAACAAAATATAATATAATTATCACGAAAAATCGCGAAAATCAAACTCCAATATCCGACTGGTGTTGATTTTACACCATTGAATATAAATGTACCTAATGCAGTATCTATTTCATTTGACAGCTAATAATTGTTGACATTTTTTGTAACCGTATTGGCACCCATTGAAGATCTTGGAATATTTCACTGTAAGTTGTTTTACGAGAACAAGTTGATATGTACAATGGAAGGACAAATAATTAACTTCACACTTATCCGTAATTTTGAATAAAAACCCATAAATCAATTGAAAAAATAATTTATGTCGTAGTTATAGTAATTTATTTGCAATTGCTTAATTTGGGGAACATGTTTACGATCCGACATATATTATTGAACTTGAAAAAAACAACATTCAATTTTGAACATTCGTCTCCACAAAAGGTTTGATTATACGTCGGCAAAAACTTCAAAACGAAAAAACCTCCCATTAGCTTAATAATAATACGACGCAGTTAAAAGATGAATATGTAGGTACTTCATCTGACAGGTTAGCAGGCAATCAAAACACTTACCATCCTGTTGTTATAGGAAACCATTACAAGAGTACCGTGACGCTAGATTTATATGATTGCATTTAATTGGGTATAACTTCATACCTATTGTGTAAAGCAAATTATTTAATACGGATATTTTTAGCATACTAAAACGTAAGACTATTAACAATGGAATTAATTCGCTCGACTGACACATTGTTCTGTTATAGATTGCGTTTTCTTTGCAATAAAACTAAAAAGAAAATGTCGTTTTTGCTGTTTTGATAAGAGCTTAATTCTTTTTCGAATTCACTGACTGGGAAGTAATACAATTACAGTAAAGTTTTTGACAAAAAAAACGGTCAAACTTTATACAAAGTAATTTTTTGTGAACGATTTTTACATTTCGAATTAATGGCAATCACGGTCAGTTTTTCCGATGCAGAGATTATGAAAGGTACCCAGGTAGATATTTGAATATATTTAGCACTGATAAATAACAAAATGCACTTGGGTGGTAATATTCATTTTAAATTAATTTTAGGGAGTGGTAGATTTTTTTTCTCAATAAATATTGCGATGATCATGCGCGTAGCATATTGTTTACAGTCACTTCCTTTTGAATTTAACATGGATTAGATTAGACACGTCGAAAAATTAACAATTTTCACACATGATCAGAAATTTTGTCATTTACTAAAGGCTTGTATTTTTCTGGTCAGAATTTAAATAACACTGATCAGAATTTTTATTAAATGGTCAGAATATATAGGTCAGAATAAATAATCATAATTTAAATGAATTTTTTAAAAAACCTAACCTAACCTACTAAAAAAAATTGTTATTAAATATTCTGACCGTTTAATATTTTTATTATGACCGTTCATATTTATATTCTGACCAAAAATTGATTTAAATTCTGACCATTTAATTTGTTTTCTTTACTAAATTGTAAAGTAATATATAACGTTAGAATTAAAAAAAAAAACAAAAAAAATAATGCTTTAAATTAGTAAACAAAACGACATAATTCATTCTGTACGGCTTCCAATTTTGTGAGATATCGTTTTACTTATATAGTGCATGGTTTTGGTTACTTGCGCATCAAGAAAATTTCGATCAAATACATTGAATTCACTCGTAATGAGCTTAACTTCGCCTACGATATCTCAAATATAAACGCACGTAATGGCCAGGCAAATAATAGTGCTTTACCCGTAATAATAACGAATCGTCATTACTATTGTCAAAGAAGACCGGAATACTCACAAGATCGAAGACCTGATGATAATGATTACAAATTACAATGCAGTCACGTATTCATCATTATTAAACACCAGTTAATCGATCACTTGATTTATTATGACCGGTCAAGTCGCCTAGTAAGGAATCTAAGTATTAAGTCACTATACAAAAAAAATGCATCTGAAGTTTAAATGGGTGGGTCGTCGAATTTTAATAAAAAAATAATTAAGTTAATTTGTTGCTTCATCTCTACATGACTCAATATAACGATTTACGATTCAGAATATTTATTGGAATTAAATATGTAACTATTATTAATTATAACGTAATTTGAAAAATAATATAAAATGCTAATGCCTTGTTAGAGAAGAGTATCAGATTGTTGAAATCAATTTACTAATATTTTATGTATAAAAATTGAAATTGACGACAAATTAGTGCAGGTCTATCATATATGTTTTATAGAGGCGCAGTTTTACACCTGAGTCATATATTACACCTGGGACGACTTTTATCTTAACAAGGAAAGTTAATATTAAGAAAAAATACTACAAGAATACTATAATATACATATATAAGTATACTAAAGCTATCGATGAATCAAAATGTGCCCATATTATTCATTATACCCTATCATTGCAAGTACATATACGAATACGTACATACAAATGTGTAAAGAAATTCCTAGACTGGGTATACATTATTAAAGGCATTAAAAAAAATTGGCGCCGTTAACTGATTAAACGTTATGGAATTATTGCAGGAACACTGTTACATTCATTTTACTCCCCAAATATATGTATGAAAATAAGTCAAAAAGTTCTTTCAGTGTATTTTGATCGATTATCCGAGACTCAGGCCGACCGGTTGTGGTATTTCGTCAATACATCTACTCAAGCCAATGGCAATCAATGGATTATTTTTACAATAGCAATGAGATACACAACAACAAAAGCCTGCCAGCGGATAATGTGTATGCATATTTAGACGAGCGCCATAGTGGCTGCGTTATCAGTGGTTGATAAATTAATTTCAAAACATGTTTCTTTGGGGAATATATTTATCAGTCATCATCAAAAAGTAACGGCGTTTACAATCGTTTATGCAGAAATTGCACAGCTGTGTACACAGTGTAAATAAACATAATATCATACAATTTGAGAATATGTTAATCATAATTATTAATATTTTATACAAAAAATGTGTTTGCTAAAAGAGATGAGTGGCCAGGAATCTTCAAATCTGAAAATCACTTGAGATAAACTCAAAAGTAACATAAGATCGACTCAACGAGAGAGAAAAAACTTCACAAACACCGAAGCCTACAGTTTCAAATTGAAAAATCAACATGTGGATTTTACACATCATCATCAATCCTGGTCCTTATGACCGCTAAACTGAGCTTTCGCTCATAAGAAAAAAAATCTGACGTATTAAATTATAATAATAAAAATTATATAGGATACAATTTTTTCAAAATAAATAATCTCAAATTCTTTAAAATAAAAAAAATCTTAAGACTATATTCTGTTGGGTAATGATTATAAAAGAAATAACAGCTCCTCTCATCACTATTTTTTCATTTAAATCTCTCCTTTTTTCATCTTAAATTATTGAACAAATAACTGGGTCATGTATTTAAACAAGGTATATATGTATTGAATAGCATTTATGTATACAAGAATCGAGATGCTTGCAACAGTTGCAACGTTATATTTATACCAATGTAATATGTCAAAATGCTCACATTCGTGTTTTAAGTTCAGTTCAAACTGAATGATAAATTCGTGAAACTGTGTCACTAATTTTGTTTGGATATCTCGGTAAACTTGTCACAGTGACCCGCTGAATGTCACAGTAATAGTTGAGAATCCGCGACCCGGATGACATTCAAAATCAAACGAAACACAGGTAAACAATCGAAATAATGGCAATGTGTTATTGTCGGGCAGACGTGACTCAGCGCGAATCCGCAATCGGCCAGACCTCAAGGACTTCCCGGTGGATTCAATTGAACCAATTCGACGAGAAGGATCGCCGAATAATGCCGAATTTGCATACGAGTTCATTGTTATCTCGCCAACAATAACTGCGGCAGCCATTCCGCAATCAATAGGCATTATTCGATTATAAGCGAAAAAAACCCAAATAGGAAATAGTTTGCGGTGTAAAGCAAATTAACATAATATATTGAACCGGCTATTTGTATAAATAATGGAGAAAATTATTATAATTTGATTGATGGCTACGTTATGATATAATATTTCAGATTATAAAATTAATTATATTTCCACTTTACCTTGGTCGAATGGCTTATAGAATATGTATGTGTAATAAAAAAGCAACGAATAGAAAAATCTTCATTTTGTATTTAAATAATGGAGAAAGATTCGCTTATTTATCAAGATCAACTGACAAATCGCATGCTAAATAACATACGGGCGTATCTAGATTTTAGTAGGTTTTCGAGATATCGCAGTTTTACCAAAATCTTTGCAGACAATAATTATTGAAAATATAATAAAAGTTCAAATATTTAACACTTTGGAATAGTCTTTGTCCCAAAAGATATACATTTCAGTAAGACTACGACATTTCATAAACTCCGAAAATCTAGTAACGCTTGTATGTTATTATTAATCATGCGAAATATTTTTCAAGCTTCTTGAACAATAATAATTGATACACAAAATATAAGTCAATGAATCTATTTATTGTTTTTTAAATGTTCACGTTCTCCTTACATAGATATTTTAACAATTTAATGGCACAAAAATTGAGGACATCTTTATTTCAATATCCAAGGATAATATAAATGGTGACGTTTGTTAAAATTAAATAACCATCAAAGTGTAAATATCAAATTACCTTCGGTAGGGAATTGGTGAAATAAAAAAAGTAATAAAAAATAACACAATATTATTAATAATAACTGTGGATATTAATTATGTTAGTATTTCTTTAATGGGTCGTAAATTATTTCTTCATATGGCAACAAAAACAAAAGGTACTCGACGATCGAAATAATTGACAGGTATCTACCCGCCCTAGTAATAATAATAATTAAGTACATAAGAAAAAATGATATCCTACGTTCTATCTATCATACGGCCTTACGAATTACACGGGTTATATATATGTACTAAGGAAATTTTAATTAAAGCCCACGCCGATACCTTTGCGACCCACATCATATAAAATGTTGTTTCTCACATTAACTATAATTATCAATGTTTTGCATATTACACGCAAATCTATCATAATTCTAAGTGCAAAATAATATAACATGCATATTCCACAATATAAAATATCGCTATTTCAAATATTTATACTGGGATAATTAAAATAAAACAAAAATATACGACGAATTAGGATCCAAATACCGGGCAAGTAAAAAAACGGTATTTCGATATGTCATTATCATAAACAGGTGATATTTATAAATAACTAAAGGTTTATTTCAATAAATTGAAATATGTGATTATTTACATTCATTTAATACCAGAATTGTAGTATTTTTGCATTTTCATAACCGGTATTTGATTATTGAAAAAAAACACCATGAATACCGGTATTGCAATCCCTCCCTACACATGACAAATTAGTATCGTCCGTTACGTCCGGTGACAGATTGACAAGAGTAATGAATTTAATTAGTATTCAAAGATGTAGACTTTTTTTTTACCGAAGTAACAGAATGCGTTTGATATAAATCTATCATGATTAAATTACTCTAACAGTTATATTATATGCAGAATATTTTTGTTCGAATGGGGATTAATAATATTAACCTTCGCTGTATAATAAGAGCTGTTATACAAATAAGGTGTCACATCCTATTTCAGCTGATATGATATATTTATCTTATAACATGTTTATGTCGGCGAATCTTTTCGCGTGACAATTCAGACTCGTCCCGCACACAATCGAATATTTTTTGTTGTTGTATTAATCTGCCAACACACTTATCCGTAAATGAAATTAACATGGATAGGCAAGAACAAATAGACACGTGCTAATGCGGAGATGGGTGGCTGTATGCCGCTCAAGATGGCTCTGACGATGAGCTGTCACCTGCCTACGCGCGCAAACATTATAAATTCAATATGTCGGCTATAAATGATAAAAAATCTATATCCGCGTCTCATTATGTCAAATGGGTGAATTCGAAACGATTTTTCTCGAACAAATTGGCGATTTATTCAAGTCTTTGTGGACACATTAGATAACTCATTCAGATTGCATAAATACATCGAATGAATTTATTTATTTTACCTCGAGTGTATCACAAATATTTAAAAACCGATATTTTTTATTGTTTTATTTTTAAAATAAAATTACGAAATACCTGTCAAATAAATCGACATATTGTTTACTGCCAATGGCGAAGGAGCACTATGAGATACAATGAAACTATAGAGTATGAATAAATATCAGTGCATAAACGAACACACAGAATACTTAATAGGTATCACAAGCACTTTATCAATTCACAATATAGTGGATATAGTTTAAGAAACCGTACCGTGTAGATTTGCATTGAGTCAAAGGAGTAAGAATAAAATTTATTTATTTTCTTCGAGGTTATTTTGTTACGGAAGGCAGCAAGCACATGGTATTACAACCAACTATGGGTCGTACATACTTTACAAGAGTTATTTTTGAATATTTTTCACCCGTTATCAGTCGCCATTTTTTCCTAAGCGTCGATCAAAGTTACAAAATACGTCATTAAATTTGATAAAATCATTGGTGCAAAAATAACACTCAATTAAAAATTGTACTGTATAAAATTAAATAATAAACATTAGGAAGCATCAATTTAATTGACAGTCATTTACCTTTGAAACTTTATTATATACTAGTTTATTATATATTTCGACAACTTAAATAATGTTTATGGAAACAAAGTTAAGACAAGAGCCAAGATAAAGTAAGAATTATTATTCATTAGTACATATTAGTATAATATGTACTAATGAAATATTAAAATGCATGCTTTTTTCTAGATAATACTACTGGACTGTTAGAAATCAAATCAGAGACATAATCACGTCTGTATATCACAGCTTTATCAGATAACAGTTATTAAATTGAATAATTTTCATTATTTTTTTCGCGCTCATTTAAATATTATCTAACGATATAAGCACCGAATTAATTTCGCAGAAACGTATTTGCTAAGTGGTCTGCGTGCGGCTGATTTGGGTAGTTGAAAAAAAACTAATTTCAAAGCAAATGCATATATATACACCTGCTGTAAAGCCGCCATTGTTTTCAAATTATGCACATATTTTAAAAATTATACGCCACGCAAAAAGTTCGAAAACAATAAATTATTACAATACAGAGATACAGTAATTATTCAAATAAGAATCTTATTTACACGAGCTGTATTTTGATCAATGTCAATCATATAATGTAAACGAGTTCATATTTTATAATACAACGAGCATATTACTCGTTTTGTATGCTGAAATGCCATATTCGCCAATTCGGGCATGGTTAAAATAATACGGCTTAAATGCTGTTACGGCATTGTCATACAGCTACCAATAAATTTTCAGCATAATTTCTACATTATTTTATCAAATTTTTAACAAAAACATTAGTAAATTTGAACGATTCAAATTTAATATTGATGTTCCACCAAGCACCTTCAGTCGAAATCTTATTACATTAACATTAGTATTCTACTACATAGTAAATGAAATTCGTAAATAAATTATAGGAAACCAAACAAGGATGTTCATACATATGTGCATCCGTGAAATTAAATGCTCTAAGATCTCGACAAGGTCATTATTACATTTAAATTCAACCAATTTAATTCGATTCGATTAAATTTTACACAAATTCAATTGAATCTAATGTTTGATATCCTAGGATTGTGTGTGACGTCTTGTGGTGTCTTTTTTCACCGAGTTGATCTCAAATGATTTCAAATTCCTTTTATTGATAATTAACAAATAGTCAATATTATTATCACGTATTGGTTCTCCAGCCATTATCACAGCTAAACGTTAACATTATATATCGTGCAATTCTATAGAAAATATAATTTACTTGAAGGACGATAGATTACTAATTCTCTGTCCTAAGTCTTCGAATTGTTTATAACATTACAAATTCAATTCATGACAAATATTATGTTTTATCTTTTCTGCAAGACTTGTAAATTAATAACAATTGAGGTGACCAGATTCTCAGAAAACAGAATTAAGCAATTAAATAAATTGCTTATTACGTTTCCAAGTGATAAAAGTATTTTATGCAATGTATTATTACATACAAAAAAGATTATTATTAAACTTGACAAAAAAAGAAACGAACTGTTTCAGAAATTTTGCTTAGAAGCAGTATTGTTTATTTTTTATGTACCTACGTAAGAATATTATTTTATATCACATAAAGCGTAGATTTCAGTAAAACTAGGATGTGCATATAGAGTGATAAGAAAAAAGACAGCATTCGCAGAGTTGCGTGATACCAAATATAAAAAATGATTTTTTTCTCGTAATTGTTAATGCAAAAATCTTATAATTATGTACATATACATATTTAAGAAAATTTACGATTTCAAGCGATTAAAAATATTAAAAAAATATTGTTTTCCATTGGTTGCGTAATTATATCCAACACGAGCATAAAAGCATCTTTTGATTGAACACGTCCCATATTTAGTAACACTACCAGTGGAAATTTAATTTTTACAATTTGAATTTCGTTTTAAAAGTAAAATTTTAACTGTAGCTTAATAATACAAGCGTTTTTTTTAATTGGAAAGTTTCTTTGAAGTTGAATTTAATATATTTTCATTTAAGATAATTGATTTTAGATATCAGACTATTGAAAAAAATATTGTATAATTTTTACAACATCGAAAAATCATTAATTAACTGTTCACACATTATCTAAAAGCTTTCAATGAAAAGTTTGTTTTTCCTATGCAACAGTTTTTTTAATACTCATTTAAAAACGGTAAACAAAGCACAATAACAACTGTACAATCAAACGGCGGCAAAAACACTTGTTATATCAATGTTCTTCGAAAAAACCCAACGAGTCAATAATTGCACTTGAGGCAACGTATGAATAATATAATAAAAAAAATACATAACAAATTTCAAAGCACTATAATTCAATCATATAATTCACTACTACAGATGTCACGATATCTTTTTTTGGATACCGAGAAATAACAGAAATGGAAAATAACAACATATTATTCAATTCACTTATACTTACAATGAAGGACTACCAAATATGATAATATATAGGGAAAATTAAAAATACTACGCAAGTGTTAATCAAATTATTCTTCTGAATCTAATATGTACCTAACCTCGACGTGCAAGTACTCGAATCTTTATTGTTTTTCAAATGAACAAATATTTTTACTATATATTACTTATACATAATTCAAATCTAGATTTGCACATATTTTTTTATAATATTGAGATGAAGAAATTTGCCACTCATCGAATACAGAAAGCTTTAGAAGAAATGGTAAGTAATATTAGTTAAATCTAAATCAATTGATAAGTTGCCAATAGAAAGATGAGCTTGATTTTGTCAATAAGTCAATTTGAAAACAAACGTTTTTTTCCGTAGAAAAGTATTTTCGATGTATTCGGCGGTAACTTGTGGAAGTTTATTTTTAATATGAAACTAAATTTTATAACTTTGTTACTTCACATGGTGTTACAAATTGTGACAGATTTGTATCCTCTTTAAGAAATCGTATACGCATCTATCTATCGTCAGACAGAATATCGATAAAGGGTTTAGAATGAACCATGTATGGTTTTTGGAAATTAACAAAATCATTATCTGAAATGAAATATTAGTAAATAAAAATTTCAAATAAGATACATGACTAAATAATGTTAAGTTTACTTCCTTTGTGATTTACCTACCCTAATATAAGTTATTAATTTGTAATTACATAGTAATGTCAATTTTTGTATCATACCCGGACTGTGTCTAGTAGAAGATGAAAAAATTCAGACCTTTTTTTTGTCATTTATAACATAATAATTAGAAGCAATTTTTAGTTTACTAGAAATAAACCTTTTGATATTCTGTCTGATGATCCTTTTCAAAGAGGCAAAACACGTGTAAGAATTTGTAACACAACCTGTGTAGTCTGTAGTAACAAAATTATCAAATTGAATTTTATGACAAAAAGTGAATGACGTGGAGTTCACAAGCCATCAAAAATCCGCATTATTAGCATACAACTTTTTAATACAAACTATTGTCTGTGTAAAAAGTTGCACAATCATCTAGTGGGCGAATTTATTATTTATGAATATGGGAAAAATACATTAAATTTCAATAAAATAATTGATGGCTGTAATTATTTTGATGAAGAATGAGGAAACTGATATTGCACGTGTTTAATTAAAATCGATCTATCGCAATAGCGAATTTCAGAACAATGAATCACGAAAGGCTTGCGAATATTAATTGTTTAGGCTCATACTCAAGCCAAAACAATGCACGTAACTAGGCGATGGTGTATTGAATTGTTTCAATTTACTCGAATCACGCTGTGGAAGGCGGAAGGCGCGTGGGAAAAAAACAGAAGGAACTCGATTATGGAGTATTGCTCACGTTCTCACAAAAGGGTACATATCGGCAGTTTCCAGAATGTAATCTGCCTACATAACAACAATAACCCATGCCTCGGCCATTTCTAAGGTATTTCACAGAATTCTTTAAATGTGTCAATAATAAGACATTACATTCCAATGAATAAGTGGACTGGTTTCCATTTATGTTTTTAACGAGAATAACTGTATCACATAATGTGGGCTGGCAATATTAAATTCTGACGTCTTGTCAGTGACAAAATTACACGGCCGATATAAATAAAATGTTGTCTGAATATAGACGCCAGCGTAAGATGATCAATGCATGTGTGTTTATATATAATCGATTAATTAAATTAAATAAATTATTAAAATAATAGTCATCATAAGAAGAGAAAAAATACATGATTTGTTAATAAATATTATATTTAAATCAATCAATGATTTATATATGTAAATTTTCGGCCGACGAGACATCTATTCCACGGTATTTTTACTAGGCCGAGTCCACTTCTGCAATTCGACCAAAGGTAAAGTACAGAACTAATTTAAAAACAACTGTCATAGAAATAAGCACCGAATGGCGTGTCGTGAGATATTAAGTCGCTTAATTGGCAACAAAGTGCAAATGAAGGACTACGGCGCGAAGATACTAGCTTTACAGTTAAGTTGCGGTGAAATGGTACGAATGGGAACGAAGCTAAACTATCGCTGAAGCGATAAAAGATAACGTGGCCAACTTGGCAATACTAATTATGTGTTAACGAGTGACTTTTTTATTCGCAGAAAATATTCGACAGTTCAAAAGGATTCAAGTTCACGGACTAGAAGCTACTCTGTTACCTATTTACGCAGAATACGTCGTGAAAAGAAACAATTGGCAAACTTTATTTTAGTGACAAGTGGTGGAGAATGAAAACAAAAAGTATTATCTTTTTTTCGAACAAGATCTGTGTGAAGCATAACCGAAGAGACTCTTTATGAATAATTGACCTAGATAAATAACTACATTCAGTGACACCAAAAACCTAGATTGTTTATTAATTAAATCACACATCACTTGCAAACTATAAACACTGGTAGAGGGATATAAACAAAATATAGCCCAAGTGTTATTTTTGCACATTATGACAAAGAGTCAAAGTTAGAAATGTAGGATACGTACCTACGTAACATGACAATATAGTGGCCATGTACAATTTGTCATGCGAAATCATGAGAAGATTTTCCAGCAAAGCAATCACGCTGTTCTGCCGCTCCCAATCTATCTATACCCAGCATAACTCATAGCCAAACTAAAAAAAATCGTCTTGCGGTTTGGATACTCAACAACGATTATTAATGAAACGAAAAGTGATACAGCTAGCATGATTATGGTTATATTTATTCGAATGAAACATGAATCATACAGCGAAAATATTAGGATGTCAAATAATTGATAAAAAGTTGTGCGACTGCAATCTATTTAATGAAAAAATACAAAGCAAGCATACCTCAGCTTTCCACAGAAATGCAAAACCATTTGAAAGCATTGGTTTAATAAAATGCTTGATTTAAAGCTTTAATTATTTTATGTAAAATATGTTTTACTGTATTTTTACTTGATGATTATAACTTCACCTTTTATATGGTCACTGTCAATTCTTCGTGGATTGCATTATTCGCATTATTATATGAATCAACACTTTTTTTCACTAATCCTTCATTTTTAAATATACATCAGTTCCGGTTTCGCTAATAACGAGCATTACCTACTGATAAAAATATAAATCTATACAAAGAAGTAAAAATAATAAGGCGTAACAAACAATTGGCAATAGAAATATAAAACCGGTCCAGGTCTTCATTTAAAAATATGGAAATAGAATTAAAAATGTTTCACTTATTTGTAATTGTTAAGTGTTACCAATTCAATTCCATGATTCTCCAGAGAAATCTAAATTTTCTTTTATATAAGGAGTTTGCTGACCCATGACCCAGTTCACACTACCATAGAATGACCAAGTATTTTCTATAAATTAAGAAAAGGCAAATACCAAAACATTTTTTTGCCATACATTTTGTAAATAAAGAGATAAAAAAAAAGACTAAGTAAACATATAAATGGAACAACTGTGTAAACGGTTTTCAATTGAAAAAGTCGCACGCAGTCCATCTTTGAAAATAAAATTTAAATGTTACATGTTTTATGGATGTGTCAAAGCACACGGCAGTGAATCATTCTAAATAAACCGTGGAATTGATGACATAATTAAATCTAAGCATCATTTTACATTAGACAATTAGCGACTTAAGAAAAACCAATAAACAAATATTATTGTCACTTTTAAGGTGTTAACTGTTAATTCTTGGTGAAAACTGAAAAGGCATTATATTAAAACATATAAGACTTTTCTACTATTAGAAAAACATGTAATTTAGACCAGGACCAGTTTCATGACATGTTTATTTGAGGTAGCTGTTTGAATCCCGAAATGACCAATAAATTATATCTTTCGAAAAACTGAATTGTGTGATGAACTATCATTTCATTATGCTACTATTTCATATATCTCAAAGAAAGAAAATATCCAGTCAGATGATTAACAATCAGGACAATCATATTCAACAAAATTTTGATCTTTAATGCTCTCTGGCAGAGGTAACGATATCACGACGACACAAAAGTTTACAAGAAGAAACTTTATATGGAACTTAGCTCAGACGTACCCTCTGCGACTTTTACCTCAATAATAAGCTTGATTCTTTTACGATTTTATTAAATTTATAAATGTAACAAATATAACGAAGAAACTTCTGTATAAACAATATTGTATCAAAAAGAAACGTCAGTCGTCAAATTTTATCAAAAAATCAGTCGAAAACATGTAACAAAACAAGCTTTGGAAACATTTTGAAGACTTAATTCAGAGAAAGAAGCCTTAGTTTGAGTCATTCGAACTTCTGACTGCAATTCCAAAGACACTCAGTCGTAACCCATGAACTTATTCATTCATCATAGCGAATCAATAAAGAGGTGTCATGAACTCCCAAGTAGTGAAGCGGAGACAAAAAATAATAAAATTCAGCCGGTGCATCTCACGCAAGTAGACTGTCACTTGACTGCCGTACATAATTCAGGCAATAATGCTCGCATATGAAGTAATCACAAAACAACACTAAAAAAAACGTCGCTGAATGAACCGTGTGGGATGTATTATATCATAGGAGTCAGACCGATTCATTCGTGAGTGGTAAGATCAGACGATGGGCAATACCGAATCGCATTCACCATTTTCTACGCGTGGGAACACTGTAAACAATAATACAACAATGGAAGAATGAATGGATGCTGTGGATGCTGGATAAAAATATTGTAAATAATGTATACAAATAAAGACTATCCAAAAACGCGTATTTTATGTCGCAGTAGACCCGGCATGGTGGATAGCGGAATCGTTTAAAATACACGCAATCGGAACACAGTCACAAGATAAAATGGGTTTTTATATACGAAATATGTTTGTGTGCTGTATGGTGTGTTTGTAACATGGGCAATAATTTTCATTTGGAATATTTTGTAGAATTTACTAATTATTTTATATCGATGTAGCTTATTGGGAACCGAGCAATTTTACCATCTATGTTTTTTTTATGAAGGAATTAGTTTATTTTATACATAACGAAGAAGATAACATATTATGCATCGCATGAATACAATATTATTGAGATTTTTTTTTCGTGATAATAATATACAAAATAATGAAGAGTTTTTGTTATTTATCCTTATCTATCAATGATCACAGCAGCAAAAATAAATATATAAAAAAATTGAAGTAACGAGAAATTATAATAATATTGACGCGTGTCTAAAATTCGTTCTCAAAAAATATGTTACGATCGAATATATTGAACTTTTGATTTAGGTTGTACTTGAAAAAAAGTTAATTGAGCTTTGCATCACAAAATAATTTTGCAAACACAAAAACGTCTTGCAAATATGTAAGCAAGAAATCTTTACGTATATTTTTTTTAAGTAATGACAATTAATTAATTAATCAATTATAAACAGATTGAAAAATTTCGAAATTGAAAAATCTTATACATAAGATGTTTTTTTACTAGTAACCTTTGTTTTATACGTAATTTATGTTCACTCAATAAACATTAAGTGATAAATAATTCCAAGTTGCTTGGTTATAATTGATGATTGATATGATCACAATAAATAAGCATCATTATCCTCATAAATTAAAAAATCAAATTTAAGCGTTTTAATACGCATAAACATAATTAATTAATTCTATGTATGTAATCGCTTGGTAAATACAATGGCATGTACAGTAGAATTTCGGTATATTGTTTTAGAAAGGATCAGATAAATTCGGAAAACAAAGAAAATAAAATAAGGGAAAAAATAAAAATTGCTTTGTTTAAAATAGTCCTCAATTTTTTTTTAATACTAGCTAGAACTATTTTTTTATACTAGCTAATTTTGAATGAATGATTTTTGAATTCTAACCGAACTGTGTATGCGAGAAAACGGCAGACCGAGAAACGATAAATCAGAAATCTAGTATGCATTTTTTAATTCTACACTTTTCCTAGAAACTTGATAAAATAATATATTGATTACACTACTTAATGTGCTATAGAACCAACGAGCCTTTTGAATAAAAATAAGCCTTCACTTGACTTAAAAATGATCACAAGCAATAACTACGGAATAGGACCGGTTTACACGCGAAATCACCTGAGTAGGATCCCCGAGATCCGGTGCTGGGCGACACCGCTACAGCTGGCATCTTAGTATTCCTCTTTGAGCCCTGACAGGAAGGTGGACCTAAGAGCACTGAATCCTTGGAATTTCGGTCGTGTCGTATAATTATATACTGATGAACTTCAGTAATGGTTTACGAAGTTTCGTGACTTTTTATTTATTATTTTTATTATTCGTGTCGTCCTATCTGATGCTGCTTGTGCGGCGGACGGATTGGAACTGAACCGGCCGAACTCTTGGCTTGGTCGTGATGCCGGTAAATGCAAACGTGTAAACATTGCAGCGACAATCGCGCAACTTTAACGCTACATTACGTACGTACTTAGTATTATTTGTCTCTACTCTGCGTGCCTCCGTTACTATGACTGGAATCCTTAGTGCCATCTCACGACGAATGCTTTCGTGCTACTCAAATCTCCAGATTCATTTGACAATTAAGCAATTATATGAAAAATATTTTCAGCTAATTACCGATATAATAACTGTAGCGAAGAGCTTACATCAGTATCAACAAAAAAAACAAGTACTTACATTATATTACTTTTTATACACGATAGATACGTTCAATTAAAAACTGTGTAAAAAAAGTTGTTGAAAAATAAAATACTCACTTGCACTAATTCCACTTTTATTAAATACGATGAGAAACGGTTTCATTTTATCCTTTGAGTTCCGAGCTGAGTCATTCATATTGGAGAATTCTTCTTATTTAAAACATTCGCTGAATTCCAATAATATCTAGCTGATATTTATTGTAATCTTCAATGATAAATCAATAAATGCAATGCAAATATAAACTAATGATCGTCATGAGCGAAACCGGACCTGGTCTTATCGAATATAAATGGAATTTGTGCAAATGAGCATGTTATTTTTTAATATAATCCCTATCCATCAAGTGAGGCACCCTAAAAGAGGTAAAAAAAAGTGATAGAATTCATAGAAAAATTGAAGATTGGTTCTCAGAATTTAAAAAACCGTATTATTTGAAAAAATAACAACATCGTGGTAAAGAAAATCATGTAAAAGGGTAATAATGCAGACTTAATAAGTAAATTACAAAAATATTATTCATAATTTATTTTAATTATAAAAAAAATAATACTATTCATTGCTACTTGATTATATACGGGGACTTTACTGAGGGACTGCACATAAATTGCTTTCATCGCATAAAATGTCTGACACGTCCTATGTGTAAGGATTTAATGAAGCCTTTTATTTGTTATTACTGTCTTATGTTGTTGAATGTGTTGTTATTATGCCATCCGTTATTCTTATGTGTTATTTGTTTTAAGTGAAAGGTACATGATTGACTAAACAACTACACATAGAGATATAGTATTCAAGCAAAAAACACATTTTTTTAATAGTTATATTTCTACCAGTTTTTGCATCAAATTATATACGATTACCTCATAGTATATCATACATCGTCATTAGATAAAAAAAAAAAAAAAACAACTTCAATGATAGTGAAAACATAGATAATAATACTAAAATATCCGATTTATCATAGTGCTCTACTTTTGTAATGCTATAAAATAGTGTAACGCTATTTTGAGATAAGATTTGGTTTATGGGAAAATATAGCAAAATAACTCTTGAAGTTTTTTGTCATGTAACCGTTACTATTGTATTTATAATGTTACACAATATGTATTGTATTTGATTCAACTATGTAAATTCGAAACTATTATAATATGTAACACTTGTTTACAATTTAAATAATATTATCGTATTAAAATATTTCAAAACCAATAAATGACGTCATTTAAATTGCTAATGATAGTCATACATAGTAATATATTTAGAATTTGATATATGAGAATTTTGATAAATTTAACGTCGGTCTATAAAATTTAACCACTTTCTAAGAATAAAATAATAAGTTTAAATAAAATATCACGTTTTAAAAAATAAATTCTGATTAATCCAAGTATATAATGTAATCTACTACAGTTGACACTTTTTTGCGGTAAAACATCTGACATTGAAACAAAATACATTTAAAAACAATGTTATTATTTCCACGAATAGTCTTTGAAAATGTGCGATTAATGTATGAAATGTGGATGAGGTGTGGCCTGCAGCACGTAAAATCATCGGCCGGTACGCGATTAAGCTGCTGCAGTTCACGTGCCAATAGTTATGCGCAGAACATTATTAAAGAGCAGTGAAAGATCTATAAAAATCATTTTTCAATCAGACATTTATTTCGCAGAGATGAAATGTCTAGTCCTTCATAAAAGTATCCGTATATAATCAAGTAGCGATGAATAGTATTCCTTTTTTTAATTATTATTTTTGTTATTTTTTTTCCACGTTTTTTTGTGCAACGTTTCTACCGTATAAAAAAAGAGTTGAATGTATAAAATGCCTGTCATTCGCAATAAGACAGGAATAATGTTGATTAAATGTAACAATTTCAAGTGGTGTTAATTTTATTTTGATATTAAAAATATATTTTCACAAAGTTACCGCCATATCTAAAGATAAAATTGATCATATTAATTTCAACGCAAATAAACCTCACTAGAGTACGCACAGATAACGGAGGTATTAATATTAACGAGAGATTAATATCCTGGCAGTTATTATGTTGCGAAATGGAGCCAGTGAAAAGTTTTTTATTATTAGGTAATTGAGTGGTCGCAGGAGTTAAATGATACAGTTGCTATGGTAACATATGTTATAATAAGCTTGCATATAATACTTAATGAAAGGTCACGGTCTAACTTTGAGGACCATAGTTGTTAATGCATAAAGCAATTAACCTGTTGTAACCATGCAAAGTTCAACGTAAAGATCGCTAATATAATTGAAAACAATCGATAGCTATGGAATGAAGACATCAATCTTACAGGAATATTATTGGTAAGCAAATTTTTCTAAGCGAAAGAAAGATATATACATAAAGTCAATCGAATTTTCACGTGGTAGATAGATGCCTTCCACTCATTTTTGATTAAGTAACCATTTCACAAAAATCGAAACATTTTTCAAAGCTGAAACTTTCGCGCGGTTTTATTTAAAAAAACACTATTATTTTTAAAAAAACGAACCGACGCGACAGAGTTTCTAAATTAAATTTATTACGGATAAATTAATTATTTCCATTGTTTGAGTAAACAAACACGTATTGGAAAATCTGTAAGCTTTGTATGCTGCCGGCGTACCATTTTCATAGAAAGTCAAGAGTGCCGACCGCAGATACTTTTTACCCTACAAATAATTATGTGAACGATAAGATTCACTTGGTAAATGTACCAGAACAACGGAACCCACTTTCACAAGCGATGGCTATTAAAAGCGCTGAATATTTGCGTTATTGTACGATATATTATATTTTAAAAACATATATTTGTATTTATTTTGACATGAGTAAAGACAAATTTTTACGTGACCAAATACAATAGGGGTGGGCTGATGGAGCTATAATAGAAGGGGCTCGCCCGAATCCTTTCTTAAATTTGACTTAAGCTGTTGAACTTATTGTTTAATGAAGCAAAAACAATATTCTAAAATCTATGTGTTATATATACATTTGAATAAAAGAATATATTTTTATATTCATATACAGTGGAACCTCTCATAACGAGTTTTATTCGTTCCAGAATCTTACTCGTTATGTGAAAACCTCGTTAAGCGAAACAATTTTTCCCATATAAAACAATGTAAAATACAATAATGCGTTCCTTGCCGGAAAAAAAAACAATTTTTATAACTTAAAGTAAAATTACATACTTATAAATTGTTAAGGAGCGTAACAACCTGGAAAGCGAAAAACAATGCAACTCCATAAGCTTTTCGGTGGTCAGTTCTTGACTGTACTCTTTCAAAAGCTCATCATTTTTTTGTTATCCACCTCCAGTCTCATGGTATTGGCCAAAGATACAATCTCGTTGACTGTAGACTTCACAGGTACTGTTTTAACGCTCCTTGGCAAAGCTTCTACCAAGCTGAAGTGAGGGTTCTCTTGGTAACCCCTTCCCACGCCTTGTCAATAATCTTGAGGCAAGTAATGATGTGAAAGTGATCTTTCCAAAACTCTGCATCACTCGTTATGCGAAATGTCGCTTGTTAAGGGAGCATTTTTTTCACAATCTCTTTTGCTCGTTATGCGAATTACTCGTAATAAGAGGTACTCGTTATGACAGGTTCCACTGTATATGTTTCAACAAAATAGTTTCACGAACTTTATAAATATCAATTTTAATTTACTAATCTAAAAAATGTCTGACTTAACATCAATATTTTTTTTGGATATTAAAAATATTGCAATGAAATTTGCTATTTCAAAACCACTTCATGGTATTTTGCAAGCACGAATTGAGTAATTTTGCAAAAAGAAGTACTGCGACTAACGCCTGACTAATCCTTTACTTTATATACGTTTTTGCACTAAATAATATGGTTATTATAGTAAAATATAGTTATTAGTTTATCGTGGAAAAAATCGTAAATAACAGTTAACGTCGATAGCATTATATTACAAAGTAATTTTACCTTATGTTTTTTTTCTTATCGAGAAAATGTATGTAATACATATGTATTTGTTAACATATCCGTGATATCGACTCTCCAGGCTCAACTTAATGGACATATGTTGTATTCAATGTTTTAAATTAATTATTTTGTTTAACGTATTGTTGTGATAACGAAGGTGCGTTTGCACCAAAACAACAAACACACTCGAATGGGCGTGTCTTAACACACGGCAAATCATCAGCCGACACGACTTAAAACTTTATTATGCTTCTTTTTTTTTGGGCACTGATTTTTGTTTAACAATTTTCACATTTTATCAAAAAAAAATATCCGATATAATTATAACTATAACGTACATTTACAACAAGTCTAAGAAATTACAATGTCATTCATTATACAAGACGGTTGTTTCTTTGATTTAATGCTATTTTATACAATATAGTTTCTCATATTCATAGATGATGACAGAATAGATCTTTTTTCCATTATTACAGAAAATATCTAATACAAAGGCGGTTGTCTCATCCGATTATTTTTCTGCATTTGAATTTATTGTTGTACAATGCTTGAATAAAATAACAATATGGTGTGGGCAGATTCACGAACCTGGCAAAAATGTCAACTGCGCAGTTTCCGAAATGGAAAACACGCTATATTCACTAACATATATTTGAATAATTGGTTTATATATTATTTACTAAGCATAATCAGCGCAAACCACAAATATATAAAAAGATTCAGTACGGCACGTAAAAATCCCTAAGTAGAGCTAAAAAAAAAAAGCCCAACAGCGCTGGATTCACTGGCAGGCGTAATTTTTTTAAATAATTAAAAAAGGTCTCACACTTTTGAATAATTGTGGAAACTGTCAATTCGTAACTTTTTCAAAGAAAGGAGCTAAAAAAATGTAAGTGATTTGCAATATTTTAAAAAACTTTTTACTAATTTGTATTGGAAATATCTTAAAAGTTTAAAATTATCGGACACCAATAATTGACATTGCTGATTGGAGAATGATATAATATATTATACATACATATTTATCAGTACACAAATAAACATATTTTTGTTTACCTTCTGAATCGATGAGAAAATATCATGTATACGTGATTCGTGAACAATAATATCTAGTCCATGAGAAATCACGAAAAAATATATATTTACACTATTATCTGAAAAAAACTTCGCAATATTCTGAGCGGATCTGAAAGCAATATTGCATGTTATTTTTTCTCTCGTTTGCATTCACAATGATTGTCATGGTAGAAAAAATACCGTGGGAATCATTTTTATTATCATACCATTTGGCGATTAACTATTCACTTAACCACAACAGCTATCACTTTCCAAGGAAATAAGTACACACAACATTTTTTTACACGGTATATACGATCCACAAAAAACCGTGTATAAAAAAACTGTGTAAAAAATTATAAGAATTCAAACAAAAATTAATGATTGGTTCCCTGAAGTTAAAAACCGTTAAAAGATTCTCAATAAGTAAATTATACAAAATATATGTTTTAATTAGGAAAATATTTTTTATACTATTTATCGCTACTTGATTTATATACGGGGACTGGACATAAATCGCTTTCATCGCTAGAAACTTCTGACATTTCTAATTTTATAGGATCTAATGAAGCCCGTTGCTTCTGGAAATCTTGTCAGAACAAATAATTAGTGTAAAAATATAGTATTCATTATTTTTAGTGGATCGTGTTATTTCAAAACAGTGCAACAAATTGAATAATAAAAAAACATGAACAAGTCAAACAAAGGCAGTTTTCAATTTAATAGTATTACAAGACACCGGGATGTAAAATTTAAAATCATATAATTGTTATGTTAATTGGTTTGAGGAAAATGCTGCTGTTCTTTTTTTCTAAACGCAATTTGTTTCTTACATTTTGTTATCCGTCCTGAAATTCTGAAATAATTTAAAACGTTACCAGACGGAATTTCGTAATTCGTATGGTTAAAAAAATTAAAAAATAATGAAGATATAAAAAAAAGCACACCAATGCACGCTGTATTTACTTTGTATTATGTTAATGAGTAGAACGCAATATATTATATAAATCAAAAAAATAGTGAGCGGTGGACAGGATTAAAAAAATATTATGACCAGATAGACATAAACATAACAAACATCGAACTTACTTTGTGTTATTTAAATGTCCAAGTAGTAACATAAACATTGTACAAAAAAACCGTAATAAAAGACAAAAAGTTTCTTTTGAGATTTAGCTGTCAAGGAAATACTGCCCCAAGACGGAGCGCAATTGTGTCATAAGAAAGAAATAAAATTATTATCATTCACTAATGATCTGTCGGTTGTGATTTGTGACAAGATAATACACAGGTGAAGTCGAGTGTGACACTAATTCTCGAAGAGCGAATAAACATGAAAATAGATGGGCGCCATTGATTGACTTAACTTCGTAACAAGCAAACAGACCAGAAGAAATACAATATGTAATTGATAAATAACGAACGCACTTAGTCACGCGAGAATAAAAAACAAGATTTTTTTTAATAGCTCGATAAAATATTTCAGTTATATCATCAGTCTTATAACCCAGTGGGCAAAATATGTTCGAAATACACCCTTACATTGGAGCAGATTTAGAAGAATTTTTCGAGACTTCTCTATTTGAGGGTGAATGAATATTAAGCCTGGCATTATTCAACTATTTTTTCTGACATTTCACAGTTTGAACGCTCTAAGAGAAATGTACCAGGTCATATATTTTTTTGCGGCTCAAATAAGGCTAAAATAAGAATTCCACCATTCTTTAGAGTGTGAAACCTAATGTCCCTGATCTCTTTTTGAGAAATTGAAGACTAAAATTGTTTGTTCTTACTAACTGTAGAACCAGCCTGTCACTGAGGGAGCGGTGTTTAAAAATATTACCTCGAATGTTGACATATTCCACGTGGACGTGAGCGAGTTCAGTTCAGACATAAACTATGTTTCATATGTTACAGTGGACTTTATCGGAGCTTAATCGGTTGACTTCCTCGCCAATTTCTAATGATTATTTTATCTACAATATACTATTCTATTTGTTTTACAATATTTGATATCTTTTTTACATTGCAAAAGAAAAAAAAATAACAATTATAGTTACTTTTTTTAATTTTTAATTTTAAAAAATATATTTGGCATTACAGCTAATGCCAATGGGTGAAATATTTTAAAGTTGAAATATCATACGAGACCAACTCGAGGAGAATTGACATCACAAACATCCACGTCTCATTTCTCAAATTGAATTTGAAAAGAAATCTAAATTTGTAATTGACCTTACCGGGAACAGAGCCCAAGCCCGCCTGATCGGTAGAACAAGCTCTAAACCAAATAGATACTAGGCGGCAATTATGAATTCAATCATATTAATTAAATGGTATGATTAGCAGATGCTATGCTTGTTTCTCTGCAATGAAAATCTGGTTCTTCAAAAACTAAAGAGGAAACGGTAAAAAAAGACTACAGGAGAACCTCGTCTTTCGCACCTTTGACTTTCGCACAATTCGCTATTTCGCACATTATTGAAATTTTTTTTTTTTTTTTATAATGCAAAAATGTTTTGATTCCGTGCAGTAATTTCCCTGTCTTACAACGAAACGCATATGAGCTAAGTTAGTACTATCAAAAGTGTTACGTACTGTTCGCACATATGCATTGACACACGAACGCGAGCGGGTCCGAATGCATCCGAATGCATCTGAACGCATCCGAACACTCCCGCCTAATTTTGACAGGTTTAGTCTTGCGTCAGTGCACGTACAGGTGCATTGTTCCGCGAGCTTTGTCACAAATATTTCTTACCCACATTAACATGAATGGGAAACGAAAAAACAGTGAAGTAGATATGGCAAAAAACAAATTAAGAACCCATTAACTTCATACAATCGAAACGAAGATGGCTATAATAAAACGATCTGAAAATGGAGAGTCTTATGCTTCAATTGGTCGTTCGTATGATATGAACAGGTCTACGATATGTTCGATATTAAAAAATAAAGATAAAATCAAGGAATATGTAAAATCTTGTGGAAATGTATTATCAAAAGTTCTTTCCAAAAGGCACGGCATAGTGTTGGATGAAATGGAGAAATCTTTGTCGTATTGGATTAGTGACCAAAATCAAAAAGACGTACCTCTAAGTACTTCGATGATTCAAGCTAAAGCTCTTAGTTTGCGTAAGGATTGAAAGGCTAGACTAAAAGATGATTCTCACATGGTGTTTCATGCAAGTAACGGCTGGTTTTCAAATTTTAAAACAAGGTATTCTTTACACAATGTTAAATTCACTGGAGAATCAGCTGATGCGGATAAAGATGCTGCAAAAGACTTTATTTCCTCATTTTCTAAAATTATTGAAGATGGAGAATATACCTCTGGTCAAATATTCAATGTAGATGAGACCATCAAGAAATCATCAAGACCTTAACAATAAAAACCATGAACGACGCTTTTATGCATCTCGAGACATTTTTGAATATTATGGAAGAATGTGATCCTAATGGAGAACGCATATCTCAAGTGCGTAGGGCGATCCATAAGAGTACGGCATGTTACAGAACTCTCTACGAAGAAAAAAAAAGTAGTAAAACACAACTAACGCTTGACAAATTCATTAAGAAAATATAATTTTTATTTAGTATGTACTTAGTACAATTTTTGGTGTTTTTTTTTTACTTCCCTCGGCTTTCGAACATTTCAACTTTCGCACAAAGTCCAGGAACCAATTAGGTGCGAAAGTCGAGGTCCTCCTGTAATTGTATTCTTCCAATATTTCCTGTTGCCCACACCATCAATCGGACAAGTTACCACTTTTCCATTCTGTAACCAAAATAAAGTTCAACTGAACAATAATTCCGAACAGCTAAATATAATATCTGTAAAATCAGGCGAGATATCGTAACTATGGCAATAAATTCATACGACGTGATCCGAAATTTACAGTTTCTTGCAACGGTTCCAAATTTAAATAAATACCAAAAAAACCTGATTTTCAAATTTGGAATATGCAGCCACCTACATACATAATATTATTTTTTATATCCTACTTTCTTACCAGATTTTTCAATTAAGAATATTTACGGACTATTTAATTAACAGATTTTTAAAATATTATGCTCATATTGAATTCTTAATTATTATTAGAATAATAATTAAGAATTCTATATCAAAGTGTCTTTTCACACAATTTACACTAGCGTTTAAGTGCATTAGTTACTTTGAGCCATTTAGTTTGAAATATGGCCGATGTTTTTGACACATCTAAAACGGTAATGTATAAATTCAATAACAAAAAATATGATGCTTATTTTATTTTAATTTGATTGACACAAAATGAGGTTTCTTTACAAAAATCCCACGTGTTATAAAATATAAAATAAAAACAATAGACAATGATATGATCATAAAATAATTAAAAAAGGTAGGTTTGTTAAGAAATATAACTAAATTTACAATTTTGCAATGTAAAATAATATATAAATTACACAATTAGTAAAAGGAAACCTTGAAAATATAATAAAATTCGTTGTCTCGCAAGAATAAAATATTGTGTAGGTAACAACTAATTAATCTTTTAAATGTGCAACAGTGTTTTACATTGTTTTCTCATGCCGAGCAGAACAAAAAATATTTATGCAAGATTGAAAAGTTCGATTCGGACAATACGAAACATCTTAAAATTATGACCAGTAAAATGTGTATTAAATAACCAAATTAATCAATATGTTAAAAGTAAAATATAGCTATGAATAAATAAAATGGTTCTTATAATTCAAAGGTTCTCTGTTGAAAGACGTTTTTGTTAAGTTGAGATAACTTGTTTATAAATCTACTGATTCAATTTGCATTAAGAAAAAAAAAATAACTAAGTATTGATTGACAGTTGAGGGATTACTGTATTGCCAGTGTTCAAATTTACTACTACATGTTTTTCACTTTCAAAAATGCATAGATTAATGAAAAGTGAATATCCATAACGTTTTAAAAATATAGGAGATACTTGAACAATAACTTTCATTGGCCATAAAACCGGAGCCAGAAAGGGTTCGCGAATTCAAAAATCAAAATAATGAATATTCACGCACTTTCGAACGTGTTTTAAATAACACATATTATACAAGCGGCGAGAATGTTTGTTTACTGTGATCGATAAAATTAAACGACGTTTTAACCATTTTTTAATCCGGTTTGCCCACAAGGGACAACAAAACATAACATACACCTAGTTAACGATATTATCGGAAGAGTGTGGGCAGCAGTGTCCTGCTGACACACATTTCACATCTCCGGCAAATAATTCGCGGGATTCAACCGGTCATAACAAACAGCGGCGCAATGTCCAAGTATATAATTTTAACAATCAAAATACAAACGGACATACGTCCATAGAAGTAAGACACAATTAAAGAATGCTACTCTTAGTCAATTTCATAAACAGAAGTAGATAATAATATATTATTTTGGAAGTTAACTGTACTGGTGCACAATCGCGATTTCTATGGCGAATCGAATAGATAATTTTATTTTTGGCCATGTTTAATCCTGCACTAGAAAGTTTATGACTGCAGTAGTGTTTGAACAATATAAATGTGTATTGAATTGAACAATAGAAATGAATCTTGATTTACGGTTTACTTTCGTATGTGGACGAAAACGGTAAAAGAAAAGATGATCAAAAGAGGAAACAATATTATTATGTATTTAATATTTTTAACGTTTTAAAAATAATTAAAATATAAATATTTTACATTTACGCCGTGCTTACTTTATAGCTTTATTATTGAATTGATTATAATTAAAATTAGGTGCTGAAAAGTTAGTTAAAGTTAGTGCTGAAAAGATCGCCAAAATTTAAATTTTAAAAGAAGGAAGACGGTTTCGGATGGACACAAAAAATGGGATATTTCACTAAGTCTAGATGAGCAGATTAAAATTTTTAAAAATATGTTTTTTTGCTAATGAATTATCTTCTTTTTTAAATATATAAAATGCATTTCAACATAATCTTTTTTGACGATCCTGTTTTCTTTTCTTCATTTTTAGTTATACCAGCGTAGACACAATGTGTGAACTTTATAATAGAATATGATTTTTAATATGACGTGATTTAACGTGAAAAAATAGAAAATTTAGCTTGACTGTTTTAGTCCTTTGTGTCTGGATAACCTTGTAGGTAAAGATCAAGTATTCTTGGTTTTTTTATAAAGTCCAATTGAATTGAAAGAGAATCTGTGTGATAATATAACAGACAGCGCCAAAGGAACACGATGAAAACAATGTTGTGACGAATCTGTTGACCTGGAACGACAGTGGACACGAATTGTCGTTTAAAAAAGAAAATCGGAAAACAAAAGCAACACAATGACGTCACGCATGTTTGTCGATGCCAAAATCTTGGCGAGCAGTGTCGACGTCGAACGTTGACACCTGAGAGATGTGTTGGATGAATTGTGTCACAAATATCTACAAATCCAAAACAAATACATACATGGCATTATAATATATGTATCAATCGTCTTGGTGACAAGTAAGGATTTCAATACCGGACGAATGTATCAATACCGGTATTTCTGTATTTTATATTAAATACCGGTATAAAAAGGAAACAAAAAAATACGGGCGAGTAATTCAAAACCCCGTCATTAAAAAATAGACGATTTTCATAATAGCTTACTGTTTTTAAAACTAATAATAAATCACTGAAAGGTTCATCAATTCTGGAACCCTTCAACTCTTGGAAATTTAAAATAATTCAATTCAGCGCGAACAAGTTTTTTGAAATATGTAATGATTTATATTATTCTAAATACCGATTTTTAAAAAAAACAGGAATACCGGAATCTCAGGTTCGGTAATACTAGTTAAGCATGTCGTGATTTAAAAAAAATAAACACATACTTTAACCACATCCGTTTGCTATTTTTAGTACGTCAATTCCAAATGGGGAGACAGTGTCAGCTGTGCGTTTTGTAAACGAGGAACGGTTGTGAGTCAATCATTTTATTTTTAAAGGTAAGAACTGAAATATTATATCAGTCTGTTTATAACAAATTGGTTAGTTTGATATTTTTTGCTGTGTATGTATTTCAAATAATTCTTGGCTCTAATGAGCTGCAGTAACAACAACTTCGCGGGGCACCGGTTGGTAACAGCTGGTCTATATAGGCAAGCTCTAATCTCCGAAGATGAAAATTAAATCCCATTTTGATGTATATATTTTTTTTTTCATTCGTATTTAAACGAAAAACGGGAATTTACAATTGTAGATGGCGCAATTCAAGTGTCATTCGGTCTTAAAAATTAAGTCACTATTTATCAAAATTAAAAAATATATTGTTCGTGAAAAATTCTTGTAAATTTGTAAAAAAAACATTCAAACCGAATATGTACATACAAAATGCCCATGGCAAAAAATTCACCGCAAAAATTACAATCATAATAAAAATCAAATGCGAAAATAATATCACAATCACACCAGAAAGCTTTCATGGAATATAGCGGTAATCGCAATTCGAAGAACCGAAAGAACTAAAATATCTGTAGCATTAAGCAGTCCAGTAAACACCATTACCATTGATATGTATGTACGAAGTTAGTATTTCATTTAATATTCATAACGAGAGAATGGTTGATCATAAGGCCTCAATCATAATAAAAGAAAAATTTAGACCAGCGCAGTCAGATAAATTTAAGTTTAATGCGATATAACAGTGTTAACAACTGTAAAATTTAATTTTGTCTCAGGTCATTGCATTAAAATTTGAAACAACTTTACTATTATAGCTGAATAATATATTGAATCTAGTGGTAAAGTGGCTTAAACTTTACCCATCGGCTATCCAGCAGAAGATATTTTGAAAATAATATTATGTGCATAATTCATTCGCGTTTTTTTTGAAAACGGAACGTATGGTGATTTTCTGAGAAAGAATTATAATCTTTGATCCGTTCATTTTTATGAATATAATATTCTGAAGCAGCAGCAGTTTACACGGTAGATGAATAAAGATTATTCCATAAGCATTGAATTTAACAAGTCAAAAACAAACAATTTGCTATAGTCTTACAAATATGATTTTATCATAATGATAATTGCAAATTATGAAAAAAAATCAAATTACTTTAAACTTACTTACTTATTACTTAAAACTTATGTTAAATTTAAGAATGTATTATTTTTTCTTGCGTTTTGTAAAATATATAATTGTAGACAGTATTACTTTTCCTATAATGTTCAATCAAATAAGTTTTTCTATCATTCATGCTTTTTTACTTTAGTAGAAAAGTGTGTTTGTGAGTATTCAATTTCATAAAGGAAGTACAACTATACATTTATATCCTAGACGCACTGATTAGTATTTTTGTCGTGTACATTAACTCTATGGATTTCACTATCTAATATCAACTATGGAACGTGCTTGCCGTACATCGGCCGCTCTCTCTCGTCCCACGAGCCAAAACCTTGCCGATGTACCGGGTTTGATGTACTATTCAGCCTGATCGCCCCCCATGCATAGTAATTAATATTCAATTGAATCCTATCAAAGATGGACAAGTGCAATATCACGAAACAATCATTTGATTATTGCGATACAAACAATTGGACCCACGCTGCCACGGCCAGTTCATTGACATCGATTCATCGCCGATTCGCACGTCCCGGCCCACGTGTACTGTTCCCCTAGTTTGGAGTGGTAAACAAACGTATTTGCAACAAGTTTTAATGAGGTGTTGTTATTGATTAGCTATCGCTGAACAGGAATTAATATTTGCATTATAATGTTCAGTTGTAATCGTAAAAAGACGTACTCACTGAAATGTTTTTCAACTAAATTCGTATTTTCTTATTTTATATTACCGATGACAAATTCTGACCGATCATTCTGAGCAAACAAACAGTTCGGTTCATCAAAACGATTAGTTTGTAAGTTAGTAAAGTAAGTAGACATGTCGATCAATAATGCCATTCAAGACCAACATCAACCGGAGGAGATACGACATCACAATCACTGACTTCCTAGAAGCTCAAATATCAAATTGGAGAAAAATATATTGCTGTCGACATTCCAAGAACATTTGTAACATTCTGATCGCTGAGCGGATTACTTACTGTTTGGCTACTGAGATCGATGTAGCAAAGTGACAACTACATAAATAGAAAGTATTTTTTCAGACGAAATATTCGTAGAAAGTTAACCCATTATTAATGCGACTAACTAATATTACACACGTGTATGATACGTCAAGACGGTTTATATCATACTGTGAGAATTTGTCAGTTGGACAAGCTAAAATGTTATGAGTCCCTCATTAGTTAACGAATAGCTTTCAATAGTAACTAAGAAAGTATAATAATTATAAGAAAATGTAATTATGTAAATTTGTCTTCATTTGATAATCGCGCTGTTATTTTACTCTGTTACCAATCGCAACGATTCACAATTTAACGAAAAATTCCAGTACAATGTATGAAAAATGCGCTTAATGGATTGTGATTGTTAATCTGATGTTTTTAGTCATTTTTTGGTAATGCGATAGACGATAATCCAAAAAAACTGTGGCATGATGCCCGTTAAGCTCTTGAAAAAACCTTAATTCAAACATAAACAAAAAAAATGCATATCTTTAACAAATCATTTATGTATATAAACACGGATGTAAAAACTGTAACATTGATGTCATTTGTTAATCAAATGAAGTAGGTTTATTATAACTCTTATTAAACAAACGATCATCCAAGTAAAGAAAAAAAAATAGTGCATTTTTTTATAGAAGTTATCCATAAAGCCTTTTCACATAGGGTAATAGTTTTCAGCATAAAGGTAATAAGGAGGTATTTTTCTAATTAAGCAATCGTTTTTATTTCTTGATATAGTCACAGTTTCTTTTTTTTGAACGGTTAATAACTTGAACTTTTAAAATAACAAAACCGACTCATATATTATACTTATTTCATACTTTTTTTCCCATAGTGGAAAATGAACGTCCAAACACAGTTCGCTCATCGATCGAACTGTCTTACAATAGCTTCATATATATAAAAATAAAATTATATCACATCTCATAGCGTATATTTGATTATATTGCACACACGCCAATGGAGAGACGATCCGATCCGATGAAGACAAGTGGGCTGTTATTTACCGGATACCCGAGGCAAGATTCTGTTCACTGTTTTTCATAATTGATACGAATGTATATTTAACATTTTTTTACCAGTATTATTAAAGTCGTTTAGCACAAATTCAATCAAAAACAATATTTACGACATCAATTATTTTACTATTAGATCGAGAGATAAGAACGAATCAATTGCATTCAAATGGTGTCATGATGTTTTTATTAATCGTGCATTTTGAATATATCCTCACTGTTTACGAATTATTAATTAACAATAAATTTGAAAGCGTAATAATAGAAAAAGAATAAACTATATGCTTTAAAGGTTATTTTAAAAAACATTTAAATTCTGAAGGGTACCTGTATCCACCTAATACTGTCTCTTTGGGTAAGTTGTAAGAGCAGCACCATAAGGATCAAATTCATCTACGGACTCAGGCAAAACTCAATGTTCAGTTCTCTAATAACATTCTAATCTCGAATTATTTAAAATATCTGGAGTCTTGACTAATATTAGATGTGATGCCAAATATATGTATCTTGATTGTAAAAAATAACGTGTCCAATAAAACCGAACAATCATTTGAATGGCAAAAAATATAAACATAAGTACTTATACTTATATGAGCTAGAAAGTTAAACATCAAATATAAATACATGAATTAAGCGGAAAGGATTTCCGTTTCATGATACCGGATTCTAGAAGCCAAAAATTTATTCATGCCGGCTTTTTATATAAGCCACATTTAGAACGACTATTACGTCATCTTCTTTTAAAAGAAATTTGATGTCCGGTAAACGAGATTGTTATTTTTGTAATACACTATTCGTATTGCGGTTGTCTTTATAAAAAGGTAGTTCTAATTTTAAAATTCTCCACTTCCGTTTCTGAAATATGTGGACGGATTGTAAAACTATCATGAAACTAGATAAGTCGTGACAAATTATATATACATAAAAAAATCTCACATATTCAATGAGATATTTTAGTATACATACGTTGTATATTTGAAAAAAAACCCATATCGGCTTCTTGGATGTGTGTGTGTTATATGATGTCAGATTGTGGGTCATTCGCACATCACATAATTTGGAACGGTATCGAACATATACATTAAAAACTATATACATTCAAACAAAAAAAAAAATATTTTGTATAAAATCATAATTAAGTACTTTGATTTTTTCAATACAGATATGGATTTTTTAAATCATCTTTAAAATAGGGGAGGGTCATTGAGTCAGTGAATTAATAAATAGTGTGACGACTTTTACATGAACCGCGGCAATTTGCCGAACTAAAATTCTCCTTACCCTGGCAATACTTCGTTAAGTTTGACAGCGCCACGACACTCGATGTATTTTTTTTCGCACTCTACCTATTAGTTATTTTATAGTCGATTACTTTTATTTTTACCCGCTCCGAAAATAAGAGGTTAGGATAGACTAAACAATCACTATTTCTCGCAAAAACAATAATGTCAAGTCGATTGATTGATAGATTATCTGCTACACATTGAAAGCCAACATGATTGAAAAAAAAATACACTAATCAAAACGCTTTAGGCGCCTGTGATATAAATTTATAAAAAATAGTCAAGGGAATTTTAAACAGCATCTGGAATTCAAGATAGACATCTATACATTGATTTCGAAGCAAAAATCGAGGGCAGAGGTCAACAATGGTACCGAAACGTAGGCGGTAATCAAGCCTATAGCAGTAACAACATAACTCCAATCGCCACATCTGTAATAACTGTTACATTTCTTAATATGTATTTCTTGCATAAAATATTCCCTATATACAATTTTGAACACATTCAAAATTATAATTTTATGGTGTCATGAAATTTACTTAAAAATGGTACGGGGAAAAGAATATTAATTTTCACAACGTATCGACACCTAAGAAATGATTTTTTCTGTCCACTCCCGGCGTTGAAAAATAATGACTCTCAATGAAGGTTATTTCAGCAGAAGTTGACCTAAGTAATAGAACACTTTTAGGGTGTTCACTGTCAATACTTGGTGGAAAGGCATTATATTAGAAAAAACACAATCAGTTGACGATGCTCGTAATGAGCGAAACCGGTCCTGACATATTAAATAAAGTGGAATGAAGTACAAAGGATTATTGTGTTTTTTCTAATAAGTAATAGAACAGTCAGTTATTAAGCTACTCGACCATTATTTTAAAGAGAAATTAAGGAAAGGGTAATAGGGCTAGGACAGGACTAGTGGTGAGCAAATCGCTCTCTCTCTACGATGGAAGAGGATTTAGACGTCATAGACAATCATGTTTCGGTCACAAATGCATAAATCGGTTGAATAATCAATTTATGAAACTGTCCGTACAGGAATTCAATCCCTTCGAACACAGCAACCGAAGCTAACGACCTTAACAAAGTCGCAAACAAATGTTTGATAATCACTTTAAGGAGCATACTGTCAATTATTGGTGAAAAGGAATTATGTATATTAAAAAATAAAAAAAACTGTTGTGTTCCACATCTATTTATTAAGAATATAACTGACTTTAATGATCCTTTTCGATCTAGTTTTCAGTTGAAAATGCTCGTAATGAGCGAAACTGGATAAATGTAGAATAAGCGAATTAATGAATAAATGTAGAATAAGTACAAAAGAATGTTTTATTTTGTAGTAAAATGTTCAATAATATAGTACGCATCATTATTCTTGTAATAATATTAAATTAATATTACCAGATTTTTATAAAAATATAGATTCATTTGCACAGTCTTTTTAATAGCCAAACCCTCTGAGCTGACAATACTCTCAATGATTTATTATTTGACACAACAATCTTAGGCTGAATTGATTCCGAGTTACCACGTTCTGCTTCGCGAACGGCATAATTTCCGCTCCAATAGGTAAGATGTCAGTGGCAGCACTAAAATAATTGTCACGGTATCACTAAAATTCATAGGCGGTCGGAAAATATGCGGCACAGCAAGTATGTGAAAAAGATTTATTGGAATCGCGTGGGTTCGCAACGTGAGGCATGTCAGGATTAAAAAAATAGAAAATAATAAATCGCATTAATAGTAGTTTATATTCGTTAATGAGCGGTTGTAAGGTGTTCCATCCCAATTCCCAATGGTATATAATGTGATTCCGTAATATTTATATTTGCGTAGGTATTCAAAATACGTATTGTCATTTGAATAATGGTTGACATAAAAAAACAACAATATTTACATATCAAGCTTCAAATTCAAAAAAAAAAAAAACTCAAAATTAGAATGCAATACATTACTTACGCAAGGTTTGAAGTTATTGTCAATAATTCAAAGACTCGCAAACCTTTGGATTCCCGAGAATACCGTACAAGGACAGAGAAGTGGCATGACAGCGACAATATAACATAAAACTGGCACAATCGTCTTATACACGTCACGGATACACAAAAAAACACGTAACTAGTAGTAACTGACTATCATGTAGTTATCGACTTTACGCCATTGGCATAAATATCGAATTCTTGCTTTGCTTTTATTACCTTATTACGGTGGAGTTTTACTAAGTAAATGCAATTTCAATCCATTGCTATGTAACAAGTTTGCGGTTGCTCAGCCAGTCAATCCTAAAATGCATCATACATATATCCACATAAATTATCAAAGTAGTAACTATGTTATGTAAGTATGAAGCATTTAGTATGTTAATTTTCTTTGTGATCAAAGCTTACGGTTTGCCAGCTAAACATACAGTTAACACATGGGTATAAATAAATGTGTGTAGTGATAAATATACTGATAATACTGATGAAAAGATATTTATTAAGATACACAAAAGTAACACCAAGGTGTAACTAACAATTTTATTGTTAAGAGAAATATAAAAAAAAGTTAATTAAATAATAAAAGAATGAACTAAATTATTCATAATTAAAATGTCCAGTTCCTCTTACAAAAAATGTATGTTCTGATTTGTAATCACAAATTACACTGAATTATAAATCATTAAAAAAATAAAGGTACATTTAATTAATATCAAAAATAATTATCAAAATTAGCAATGGTGACTTTTTACAATACAGGTAATTAACTCCGTTAACAGCTAGAAAAAAATAAAGTTTTTTGTCCCGTAAGCTATCAATTTTCTAAAAACTAATAAAGGAAAACTTAATATTCATTTTGTGAGTCCTTAAGAGATGTCGGACCCTTTTTCAATAATGCAAACTCTAAAAAATATTTATTGATGTCGTAATAATGACAACACACTGGTGGGTAGCGTGTGTGGTTAGTAGGTATGCGACACACCGGTGGGTCGTTAGATTTAGAGTGGTTAATAATGTTTTATGCACAAAAAAACTACTTTCCAAAAGGAGTCGGAAGGATGAGCGGTAAACGTCTTAATTACAATACAATGTTGTTAACGAGTTAATTATTTTTCGATCGTTTATTAAACTAAGCAATAAATTATGCGTGAGAATGAATAAATTAAAGAGAGTTCCCTCCTACGCCCGTAAGCTTAAAGCAGTATGCATGATTGTCATGACATCAGAAGAATGATAAAAAAAATGGGACCGCACTCTTAATGCTCTCAAAAACTGAAAAGTCGAGAGTTGAAGAGGCAAATATGGCAAGAATGGATAACCATGTGCATTACATTTAGTAGATCATCCGCGAACTTCCGACTCCGCCTCCAGTACTGCACTGATGCAGAATTGCCGTGCTATGAATTAATTTCCCCACTATGAGAAATTACGTTTGACATTTTTTTCGACATCACTACTGAAGGTTGACATTTGGCAGTGGATTTCATCTTTACACCGTGCAACCAAATGCTAAGTTTTTAATTTAATCGTGATACGAATCTTAAAATCGTTCATTGAACTTGTATGCTATTATGACGTCAATTTCAATGAATAAATGTTTTTCAATCGATTATAAATGTAATTTGATTCAATTTCTAGCAGCACTAATGTACATTTTGCGTGGATTCGAGCCAAACCTATTTAGTAGTATAAAAATGAATTTAAACAGTTTACGTGGCGAAAAAACTGGACACTATTCTTAAATCTTTTTTAACACAGTTAATACGTTCCACAAAAACCAATGTATAAAAAAGTCTAAAAAAATTGATAGAATTCATAGAAAAATTGAAGATTGGTTCCCTGAGTGTTATTTGAAAAAAGAAAAACATCGTCGTATTGAAAGCCATGAGGTAAAGGGTAATAAAGAAGACTCAATAAGTAAATTACGCAACATATTGTTCAAAATTAAATGTATTTTAAATTAAAAAAATAATACTAGTCATCCTTACTTGATATAAAGTATTCGTTATTTTTGCTGGGCCGTGTATTTAAAAAAAAATCTTGTAAAAAGCGTGTTTAAAAAAGAGTTGAGTGTATTCGAAATCATGAAGAAGTTGATAAAGTCACCCAATATCAACTGTAAGATAAAATAAACCATTACACACGTTGGTATGCTCCAGATTTAATTGAAAAATAATCACTTATATTTTTAACCTTGCCAGGCATCGAAAATGGACTCAATCACTTATCGCAGTTGTTGCCGCTAGGCTAGAGGTCGACTCGTAAAATAAACCTGCGAATCATTGTATGTATGTATGTACCTAAATTTAACACTTGATGTACCTAATTACGGACACGTTTTTGATGTTCGTATAATTTTCTACCCCAGGGATTTATTTGTATTATGCGTGTTAGCTCATTGTTCAGATCATTTGATTCTTTATACCAGCTAAAAAAATAACAGAATTGCTGCGCAATAATTATTCATTTTAAGAGCAATCGTATATTTAAAAAAATTGAAACAAGGATTGAGAAATTCTTCCCTGATTTTAATAATTTTACAAAATACTATATATTTATCAAATAGTTTAATTGTTTTTAATCGGGTCAAACCTCTAACATGTGTATGCCTAGTAGCAGTTATATACAAGAAAAAAAGAGTTCCGAGTCGTTAGTTTTTTTTATACACCGAATGGCTTGATCGCAATTATAATGATACTGATAAAATTTAATTCATTGCCATTTTTTTTCAAATTATAATAAACAGTATGCTGTTATACGATGAAAACAAATTGATGCGAACGATGAAATTGAACGTAGAACGCGATTTAAAGGTAGACCTCCATGGAGCTAATGTTGGACCGAAATAAGACATGTAACGATAGAGAAACAAGATTCATCTAAACATACAGCCATTCGTGTCATATCGGCGTAAGGGGTTAAAAATGAACAGTTGCAGTAGGTAATATTGTTATGCAAATATAATCAGCACATCATGCATACAACGTTGTCTTGTTTTGTAAAACATAAACGTTAATCAAACAAACGATAACATGGGTCACGGAGAGACATCCAAATATTTGTTCGGAGACATGGCGACTTTACGAACATACATCTGAACAAAACTATAAAACAAACTGACATGACAATAACGTGCATATTTCTAAGCAAGCGTGACATTTATTTGCAATCGTCGTAGTTCAGTGAACTAATTAATGATATTATTATTACAGGAAATATTATAAGATAATAAGATTTCAAGACGATCCCGACAATGATCTTTATTGTAGATTCACGTGGATGGTTAATTAGGGATTTCAGCTGAGTTTTCGAATGTATCCGGCACTTTTTTTATATTCCTATATTTGATGATTCATTAGATTAGAATATTATTCGTTAATATTTTTGATGCATTAGTGCAGTGTTTATCAACCTTTTTGGGAGCGTGGCCCCTTTTGAGTGTCTTTATTTTTCTGTGGCCCCCATACCATTCTTTTGTCTTCCCATGAAAATTATATTTTCAAAAACCCACCTTTTTTATAGCTCTTCCGAGAATTTCGAATCTAGAATGCCAGATTTACAAAAAACAGCTGCGTGACGTCCGCCATTATGCTCTTCCCTGTATCGTTTTATCAATACCCGTGGCCCCCCTAAACTGTGTTGTGGCTCCCCAAAATAAAAATAAATCTCTGTGGCCCCCTGGGGGGCCACATGGCCCACCGTTGAGAAACCCTGCATTAGTGTACCACTGATATAATAGACAAAGTCATCCGGCATTGCATTATATTTTGATGTAACCTATTTTGTTTATTTAAACTCTATGATAGTCATTCAAATCCCGCGTTGGCAACTAGTGTGTGCTAATGATTATTATGTTTCGCCAGAAATATGTAAAACAATGAATCCACCGTGATGAAACTCATACATTACGTTATTCGAATGCATTTAAATATTCGAACACTACAGGGTTTTAATATTCGATACTCGAATATTCGAAGTCTCTGTAGGTAGATGACGTATTGAAAAATAGAATGAATGCGGTGGATCTCTGGGAGATTTATAGTTATGAAGAGATTATAGGATGTATCAATATATTCAATATATTATTACCATCGACGTTAAACAAAAACAATAATAAAGCATTATAAAATGACGATACTTTTTTTGGTTGGCAAATTGATTGGCTATGCTCGCCACTTTTAATTCGGTCCGCATCATAGATTTAATATACGATGAAATTTTGTGTAACGTGAAATTTAAAATATGTTTTTCTTAATAATATATATTTTCAATTATGGAAAAATAGCACCAGTGGGATGTGGGAGTGGAAACACCAAATTTTAAATGTATGATATACGACTCTCATAAATTATTAATTATATTTTTTTATTTGTTTTACCATCTCAACTCCCAATGTGAAGCACAATGACTTATTATTGAGTTTATCCGAACATATTTTTTTCTACGAGATATGTTTCTTATTAAATCGGCCAACTTCTCTGTTTTTCGAAAAGTGTAAGGATGTGAGAATATGGGGCTAGGACAGGACTATTAGTGGTCTGATCGTACCCGCTACGTACCGTTTTTTACTGAATATGGACATCAATGCTTTAACACAAATTCATAAGTGGATTTACATACATTCGTAAAATATTGTTTAACTTTATAATAACTTATTTTATGAGGAATATAATGAGGGACGTCCCTCTTCAGAAACTCGCCAACAAGACAACCGTCACGAAGTAGTTATATTATTTTAACAAAGATATATAAAATGTTATCAAAATGTAAAATTTAAGGTCGTATTTAACGCGTTACTGGACAAGTAAAAGTAAAAAAGTAATGAGACCGTTTCGGTTTTGGCTCAATTACACTCGAATGCTAAAGAGAGCTGACAGGATATGGCGAAAGCAATTTAATAGTCATCAGTATTCTGAGAAACAATGCAGTGTTCCAAGTTTCAACACTCAAAAATGGAAATATGTATAACTTCTGACATGATTTTATTGTAAATGAAACAATTATACAGATATGTTCAAAAAATGCCATCTACACAATTTCTATTATTTTATTCCACCTTCGTTCTTTTCGCCGTTACTAGACAGTTCATCTCCTGCAAAAATCATTACGTTTATGAACGGAATAGCCGGATGACACTATGCGACGCATTCATTTAGTGGTGGTAGTGACGTCATACTATAGAATTATGACTGTTAACCCTAACGTTGACCGCTGAAACAATATTTTTTAAGCATCACGTAATATAATTACCTCCAAATATTTATATGTATATTTATTATTCAATAATCACCGAAAACCCATTGAATCAATTGAGTATTATTGATGTTGTCAATAAGCGGTGCTATTCCCACGCGCATTCACTTATTTTGAACTGTCTGAAATACTCAACACAATCACGTTTTGAGAATATCAGACCTTCTGACACAATCATGTGTTGATTATTTTAGAACGTCCGAAAAAATTGTATTCACGCGAGAATATCTCCGCCGATTTGTTTAATTTTTCAAATGCGTAATTCTGTAAACTTTTACAACTTTTTTTAAATAATATCACAGCACGCTTATGAATTATATCATTTTCTGCCAAACTGTGTGCCGCAAGAAGTCAAAGGTGTGCCACGAAGAAGACGCCTCAAAAACTTTTATTTTAATAAATTCAGCATCCACGTTTTCAAATAAATATTTGTCACATTCACATGTAGTAATTGACTCTACACATTTTCCATATTTCCCTTTTAAAGGTACATTTCCTTTTTTAAAGCATTTTTATGTGGTGTGCCGCGGAAAAAATCTTATTCATTAGTGTGCTGAGAATTTAAAAAGTTTGGCAGACACTGACTTCTATGGTCCTACGAAAACGTATATATATACTGTTTGATGAAATCTAAAACAGATTGATAAACTAATGATAATTAAATCAAAAACTATACAGTATACTTAACAAGTACATGCATCGATAATAAAAAAGATTTTTCAACGTATCTAATATACTAGAAAAAGAAAACCTATTTTCTTTGACTTACCATAGCGAGTCTGGATTTTATTACGATAAAAGAAGTACAAAAATGTTATGCGCATTCATAAAAATTGTTTTTCTTTACTTTGTAGATTTATGTTTATAACCGATAACCAAAATAAAAATAAAACTGTGGCGTATGTGTGAAAAATGGGTGACTTCTTACTAGAGGTTTGCTCGGGCCCGGGCCTAGCCCGCGGGCTCTTATCCGACCCGGCCCGTGGGCCGGGCTCGGGCGGGTAAAAAAAAGGACTTTCGTAGATAATTTGCGGAAAAGTATAGCAAATCGAGGATTTCAAATTCCTCGGTGAGCTAAAAAAAAAAGGTACTTTCAGAGATAATCTGGGAAAAAATATAGCAAATCGAGGATTTCAGATTCCTCGGCGAGCTAAAATAAGGAGTTTCGGACTTCGGGTCGGGTTCGGTATTAGGTAACAAGTGCGGTATTAGACTCAGGCCCGGGCCGGGTCGGACGTGAGTTTTTCGGGCTCGGACCGGGTAGTTTTGTAAAATTTTGGCCCGTGCAGACCTCTACTTCTTACCAAGCGATCTATTCAATTAAGCAAGTCTGGTTGTCACAATGCGAATTTTCAATACAAATTGAATTTCCCGAACTGTTCAATCATTGTTAACGTTTAACAATCCCGATCGATATGTAGACTATGTAAATCAAAATATGTTAGATTATTTTTAAGTAGTTATTATTATAGAACAATACCTGCGAATTAAATCTAAATTCTTGCAAGTGGACCCACATGGAAAGTAAAATAAAATGAATTTTCCAATTATACACCTTTCATAAAAAAATGTTTTTTTATAACAATATTCTGTACGGGAAGTACAGATCGTTATAACTGTTATAAATAAACATTTTAAATACCAAGGAAACTATCAGATTACTAATTACAAAATTAGCTGCTTAGCCATTTCCAAAACGATACTTTTACGACACCGTAAATTTACATTTAATCAGTTTTATTTAAACAAAACCTGTTACATTTTTTTAAACTGAATTTGAGGCTGATTTTTAGGGTAAATATTTTAATTCGTCATAGCTCTTATCGAGTGGAATGAACTTTCAATTTGCAAACGCAGCTTCAACCGGTATCTACCTAACCTAAATAAATTCATTGCAATAACCGGCATTCTAGATTCCTGGCCCGGTTCGATGATGACTCATCACAATATTTTTAAAACTATATAAAAAAAAATGTTTCTCGATTTTATGATATGTAATATCTAAAAATAATAATATGATACGACCTGAGGCAATGATTGCCTCTTACCATTTCAACATTTAATAATAACGATAAAGTTCGTGAATGAATAGTAAAAAATATAGGGTTACCACTTTTTTTAATAGGCATCTGTATTTAAATAAAGTTTATTCAATTTTAGATAAAGAAAATCTGTCACTGGTAAGACTAATTAGTGAGCGGTTATTTAATTAGAACTTTATTAATCATAATTACAAATAATTCGTCGTCCTATTTCCAACGAGTATATATATAACCATATTTTCTAAAAGCATCAATGATTCAAATAGATTATATTATATTTTATATATATATATATTATTTAAAATAGAAAGCAGGATAATTTATATTTTCAATTAATCTAAATAAAGCCGAAAAGGTAGTGAATTAATTAGGTTTATTTTAACAAAACATTTATCTCTTTTAGTTTAGTTATTGTAAAGATATTCCTGACGGTACGCTATTTAAATTTATTCTGTTATGCCAAAATGAGTTATTCACAAACTTCATTGTTTTATTTTACAATAGGTATTGTGTATTTTTTCTTATGTAGCAAACAAATTTTTATAACACTTAGAAATAAATCTAATTCTTTCTAATCAGAATGATATCTTTAAAAAGTGTCGTTTATAGTGCAGGTTTTGTTTCAGACGGATTCAGTCGATATAAAAAATATTCATGAATTACTTCATCATCATGGTCACAATTTACTACGACTTTTAAAAACAAATTAGTCCTGTAAGAATGAAAACAATTAATATAAAATTTTCAACTGCGGTTCCTGAAAAAATATTAAAAATATTAACACCTGGAATAAAAATGAATCAATTAATAATGATGGATCTGAAAAAGTGTAGATTATTAAGAGCGATACATTCTGAAATACAAAGAACATGTTATTAGACGTTAGTGTTAGTAAATTAAAAGTAAAATAAAAAAAATTGACTGACTAGCTTTCGGGGAGGTGGGCAGGGCTGGCTTCGGTGTTTCAGACGAGCAGAGGCGCCCGATCTTGGTGGGCGGCCTCAACCCAGAAGGGCGCACTGCCTTCGGGGCTGCCGGCTCAACATTTTCGACGTTTTCACTCATTTTTTTAACAACACTGTATCAACACAATAATTTCCACATCACACTACACGGCACTGTCTTCTTCGCGGCTGCAAAAAACAAACACAATTAATTTAGACGTGTACTGTAGCAATTTCGATATAATTCATGTTTTTAGTTCACTAGTATGAAAACATAGCGGCATTGGTGAGAAACGAAAATGTAAGCGTTGTTTTACGACGCGGCACACAAATGCGATGCTCCAATTATTCAAGACGTACAGTGAAATAGTACCGACTATTGCTAACATCATGGGGGAGTATCACGCCATGGAGATCGCACTTGGTACAGTGATGTTTTGAATACACGGCGGCCAAGTAGCCTGATTGTATTATTTATTATTATGCAGATTTTAAAGAAGATTAATTATTTTTTCTTAACACTGAAGCGTGAATGCTATGATTTGAAATAATATTTAACATTGTCGGTAAATGATATATGGTTGCCAGTCGTCTCGCATTTTTAGCGGGATTGTTTGAGAATATAAAGATTATTTTAGAGTCGAGCTGCAGATGATATATTACAGCGGTGGCCAAGACGTCGACCACGTAGCCGTTTCAAGTCACCCGCTTGTTGCGTCGAAATAAGAATTGAGTGTTTATTGTATTATAAATCCATTTTGTGTCTCTTTTATACACATTATATTGTGCTTTAAATTACTTCACTTTTTATGACTTACGGTGTTCGTATATCGGTACGATTGATTTCAGTATGAACATTTTGGCCACCCATGATCTATTGTGTACAGGAATTATAGAAGCAATAATTTAACGCAAACTAAATTTATTTTATCATCCTTTTAAGGACAATTCCAAAAATTCTCTTGTGGTTAATAGTGCTTTAAAAAGCACAGAAATTTCATTTTCTCTGAATCATTTCAATTTAAGAGTAAGTTTATTTTATCCAAATATAAACGCATTACGACGGTTAAAGCGGTGAACGGCTAAAAGGTACCGGGATGACCTTTTTACAGGTAATTTATATGATGACGGATTTTGATGCCGTTTTCTTTTAGAGTTGATAACGAGTGACTTCATGAAAAGACTTATTGCATTTATCTCGAAGAATTATTTGGCACATTGGAAATAAGCGACATTTTTATTTCAATGGGTGTAATAATTTATTGTCTCTATTCTCGGGAGGCTTTGTGAAGTCTCGTTGAGTTTAACTTACATAAAAGTATTAAAATCAATCCGGAAACACGTGGCAACCCTATTTAATGAACACAAGGATGACGCTCGAGAAAGTGCACCGGCGATTATAATTATATGAAAACGTAAACACACTTGTAATAACATAAGCGCGTTGCTTTTCATTATACAACATATCTAATAATAATCATTATAATGTCAATAAGAATAAGAATTATGTGTCTACGTCTGAAATCTAAAATGTAGATTCTACGTTATATTGGCAAGAATTACTGTTATTTTATAAAGTGTCTATGGATACAGAAACAATTCTTTATATAATTGTGTACTGAGAATACTACCAGAGTATATACAAATTTATAATCTGAGCATAGATACCAAGGCTGAGGCTGTGAAAAACCTGTAGAGTCGTGAAACAGGCACTGACTCCGTGGTTCAAAAAGGTTCGACTCCGACTACTATTAAAAAAGGTGCAAAATTGTATATATTATAATCATAGCGTATTTTTTAAAATCTACTAATATGCATAGCGTTTTGCATTGAAATTATATATAGAAAAAGGAGTCCCTGTTTTTTTATGTCTCTGACTAGTTAGTAAACATTAAAGTTAATTGATGTTGTCTGAAATTATTGTTATATTGGAATGCGTCCACGTTTTCATGTTTCGGTGGTGTTTTTTTACTATATTTTTTATAATGGAAAATATTGATTTCCGACATAAACATCAGCATCAGTATTTAATGAAAAAGTCTTATAAAATGTCTGGTCGGTAGGAATAGTAAATCTCGTGAGTTACTAGTCTAGTCTAGACCGATGGTAAATTATTCACATATACAGATTTCAGTAAATCAAGTCTCCATGCATAACGCAGTAAGTATAAAGTTAAGATCAGATAAAGGCAGATTGCAGTCGTGAAATCAAGCTAACGTATGGAAAACTGTTAAATACGCAATGCTTGTATATCGTCTAGCAAAAACAAAATCTACAATAAATTGCTTCAATAATAACGGAACCCTGAAATTAATAAATGTCTTTGACTTCAAGCTATTATATCCTACGCATCCTCACATCTCATTGAGGTATAATTTGAATACGAGCTATGTATATAAATTATTATGAATTGTGACTTTTATGAACATGTATGTAATACTAATATCATTTTAAGACGTGACTACATTCATTGCAAACATCGTTTTGACATTAGTGCCCAGTCAAAATGGCGCATGAATTTTCATTTACAAAACAAACGGTTAAAAAAAGAACACAGATTTTATTTGAACTTACTTTCCAATACAACTGCAAATGAGTATTCGATATCGTAATTGGAACGGGATCTGTCACTGTTCACTAATACACTTTTATTCGCAAATTGGTGTAACAAAACTGCACCTAAACTATTCGCAAAGATGGTGAATTAAACGCACTGACGCAATTACCATGAACTCACGTAAATGTTATTTAAATAAATAAAAAATAAAAAACAACGCTTGTTCGATGAGTTCCTATTGACAACTGGAGGGGTTTATTTTGAGTATACGGGATGTGTCGGGCATCGGAAGAAAAGTTTGAGTCTGGATTTGAGCCAAATGTTACACCAAAACTTTTGTTGGGATAGAGTCCCGTGGCATTATTATTATTATGCGATCTTACACGAGTGTGTTTACAAAAGCGTCGCAAAAATGCGAACTGTTGCGAAATATTACATAAAACGATGCAAGCTACAAGCAAAATATTTTTTACGCAACGGTATCGTGATTTGAGTTGTCCGTTCAGTATTCGTAGGACTGAAAGTTAATCAAGCGAGTAGAGATTCGACTACGGACTGAAACGGACGGAGACCTAGTTTGATTATTTCGCCTGATGTAAGTAATAAAATAAATGAACTAAGGATACGTCCCAAAGTGTTCCTCAATTTTATTTGACGAAGTTTGCCGTTCAGTTCACTACCAGTACAGTAGAAGATTACTTTAATTTTACGTATCGAGTATCGTTCAACTAAATTAAACCCCTTTCTTGCGAAACTCTTAGTGCGAAAGTAAACTTCTGTTTTCACTGCTAGTTGGTCGAAGGCAGGTTAAAACGGATTTCTGGAAACGACCGCCTGGAAACACTGGGAATGCCAATTACATTCCTCCTAGTATAGAAACATTGTTTAAAACAATGCTTTTCAATTGTATTATGACAAGTCAGCACATTACTAAAGCGGTGGTTTGTCTAAGATGCAAGTAATAAAGAATAAGTAGAAAAGGCAGCAATGATTGCGAGGCATTTTGGTATCGAATAAATAGCGATAATTCAAACAGGTTGAGAGCCGATGATATAATGCATCATTTAAAGCTATGGCAATGACAAAAAACCTACTTACTTTTAAAAATATCTTTCATATATGTACTGCCACACTGGTTAACACATAAACGAGCAACGTTATTTCCTACTTCATATAGTAGATTTTCGATCTATCTTGTATTAGTAGATTAATTTATTTAAAGATTAACAAAAGAAAAATATTTTATTCATGGTCTGTCAATGCAGATGGTTTTTTATATTTCGAATTTTGCAAGGTATAATATATATGCAGCAGAAAATATGGAAAACTAGATACAATTTAAAAGATCATTGCGGAAAAACACGATGAACAGAAAATGATCTCAGAGATGATGCACTGTAGTACTGTACTAAACACTGATGAAATGAGAAAAATTTTCTTTGGCATACTGGCGAGTTATGTAGATGTAATGTACAAAGGTGCCACTGATGCAACATAATAATATGACAGGAAAATACGCTTATCTTCTCAATAATATCAAACTTATATTTAAAGAGTGGCTTTTATATCAGAATAGTTTGACAGTATCATTTTGCCAACTGGGTTAAAGATATGTGGGTGTACGTTATTCATAGTCGCATACCTAATAATAGTACGCATTAACTTATATTTTTTCTCAGCTTCCATTTTATCGTTTGTGTATTTAGAAGATAGCGGTATAAAATAGAGGTAAATCAGAGAAATAAAAGACTAAAATAATTATTACTCAGAGTTATAAGGTGCGAATTTTCCAGAAGTAGGTACATCAGTATTTTTTACAATATTATAATAATACATTTCCTTTCCCACAGCGGTAGGCTGCCAATGCGTTAACAAAGGCACGCTTAATCTCAGCTACGCGATGTGCAGGTGAAGGGGTGATTTTTTTAAATTACTCATCAAATTATACGTCATTATTATTGAACCAATCGATCGTTACTTAATGTGCATACCTTATGTTAAGATACGCAATAAAACTTAGAACAATTAATATCGATAGCTGAAATAAGTACCTACCTATTTCACATTGCAAGAATGAAGAGTTAGAATGCATAAATAGATTGGTACTGTTCTTTTTGCTACAATTTCATGCTTCAAACGTTATACTTTCGTTGTAAATAATATTATGCATTTCAAAACAGGAAACGGTTTGACCTAAGGATATAAGGTTTTTTCTTCGTCATGTAAAAATTAGCGAGGGTCTCGCGCGAGCCGCTCCGAGCAACCTCCAGCCCTCCCCTGCTCTTCCATATAATTATGCGATGAATCAGTCTACTTGTCTTATACTCTTCTTGAAAAAAAAATCCACGAAAAGTTATAATACAATCGTAGTATGTACACACTACTTTGTTTTTAAATAAGCCAATATTTCATCTAACAATTACGTAAATAAAGCGGTTTATCGGACAAAGCAAACGCGCCATACTGTTTTGTCTAGATATACAAAGTTAAATAGTGAAAAAAAAAATCGGCGAACGGACGTACCAATCATATTGTATCGTTCAATTTGAACATTTTTACAAAAATCATTCACCATGTATTTGAATGAAATGTACGATTACCTGCATTACGGCCGACGACTCCTTTTAGATAACTAATATATAATTAGAATTGAAACACAAACTTAAGAGCTATCTAAATACAAATTGGAAATATTCAAAGTAATAAAAATTCACTACACAAAAAAAAAATGATAATAGGTACAACGAACGAATGTCATTCGAAATATTGTATAAACACTTCTGTTTGGAATGAATTGATTACAACTGAATCGAAGAAAAAAACGGAAACAACTTAATGATTGGAAACTTGGCCTCGTAGAAGAATAGAATATGACTTTTAAAACGAAAAGATTTTTCTAACAGGAAGAGAGTAAAATACAACGAAAAACGTTCAGCCATTTCCGAACGGTACCGGAAATGCGTGTCAAACGCGTATCGTAGGGCAGTGCTTGCCAACCTTTTTCATGCCACGGACCCCTAAATCTGAAAACAATAATCCGCGGACCCCCGAAAAAAATATATTTCACATATTCATAATTAATCACAAAAAGTGTTGAAAGAATGAAAATTTTCGCGGACTAAGCGCGCGAAAAACCTGCGGACCCCAGGTTAGGAAGCACTGTCGTAGGGTATCAACATTCGTTATAATGCTTTTCCTGCTAATAATCAGATCAATATAAAACGAGTCTACTTTAATTTCATGGGGCAATTTGTGGATTATATGAAGCCATTTTCTGTCGTTACGTTTCAGGGAAAGGATATTATCGTCAAACTGTTTCTGGATCAAGCTCACGCCCATCCATGTATGCTGTTGTAGTACAATTGTTTTTTCTTTGAGCTGCCAATATTTTCGTCGAACCTGCTGCTCTTGAGTTTCTAATTACGTATTATTAATTGTCACTATGCAAATGTGACACGACAATGTATTTTTCGGAGGTATTTCATTATGTCGAACCTCGGCTTATATTTGTTTTTATAGTACACATGCTAAATATAAATAACATATGGGTGTATCTACATAGATTTTCGCTGCCATGAAATATTGACATGGAACGAGTTATAGGCCTAAGTTCATACTACAACTTTTGTGATGACAACTGGCAGACATATAAGCGTTTAGTTAAATTAATTGTGTTTAATTTTTTTTTTTATCATGTAACCAGTAATATCGATTGTTTTTATTGTTTATGTCCGTAAATGGCAACACTGTTTTTTCTATACCCGAAGCGATTTTCGTTTTTTTCGTCCTTGCTTTTTGGGACGTGGAACGGACACCACGGGTGTCCGTGCCTCCCGGTGCTGGAACCTGGTTCCATTGGCCTTAAGTCTTAACTTAATTTGTGTTTTTTTTTCTTTGTGGTTTTGTGCGATACGTAATTAATAGAATGGCGTATCGGAAGGCTAGACATCCGAGATGGAAGAACTGATCTTTTTCTATCTCAACGATAATTAAAATTAATTTTGTTTTCTGTCGCGCACGGACTTAAGTATAAAAATTCTTAACTTTAATAAAATCGTTTGTGCGAGCCGGGTATTAATGGTGTTGTAGTAATGCAAATTCAATTTGTTAAATATTTTGTGTGGTTCAAATTAAATGATTGTAAGTTCCTAATAAACATCTCCGTAACAGTTGAGCAATGTTTTTCTTTATTCCTACCTACTTGTACTTCGACTTATCATTCAAACTGCTGTTGGTCGTAATGACTTGTATTAGTGGGGATTTATTCTTGGGGTATAACATTAACAAAAAATACAAATTTCTCACAATAAATGAAACTCACCCAAAAATAAATTACGAATCATGTCAATATTTCTCTGATTTTTTTAAAAAATACGTGATTATCATTTTATAAATGGGAAGGCAAACAAATCGAGATTTAAATTTAAACATTTTCATGGCAGCAGGAAATAGGGTCCAATTTTCTCAAAGTAGCAACGTAAGGAACCAAAACCTAATTTTAATCAATTGGTGAAGACCATTGATTGGGAAGTTAAATAATAACGATAGAAAAAAAAATAAAACAAAAAGTCAATCTGTGCAATACAGTATCTATATTTAATTATTATTTAAATATTTATAATGACGCTAGTTTTTTGGGTAATCTGCCAATGCCAATGCCACCAGGATCGGTAAAAACAAAGTTTATAAGTGGTTCGAACACGTCTGACATTTATTTAAAGCGGTTCCTGTTTAATAAGCCATGACATTCTGTGGCCATGATTACGCTGACACATTCTCTAGAAACCTATAATACGTCGGATTACATCATGGTGACCAAATATCTCAACAACAAAATCGTGATCTTAAATGAAAAAAATCGGCATGATTCGCGGATATACTTGGATTGACTTCATTTGTTTTCAGAAGAATTTTTAAATAATTTTACACTATTCATCAGACTAGTATGGTTTTCGATCGAATTTTCCCATAACAGCTGCTAAGTACTTATATGTTAACACCGTTTTAATATTACATCTTATAAATTTATTTACTGTGCAATAAATCCAAAATATTATGAGGATGATAACGATTAATATTTCTAACCATTTAATGATGAACATTTAGAACTTGATAGTTGAGGGTTGAGTAAATATAATAATTTTGATATTGTTACTTGAGTGAAATAACAAATCATTTTAGTAAGGGAAAAATGCACATTTTCTAAAATCCTATGCCAAGCTTCGGTTTTATATGACGTGAATTGTGTTTGTATTATTTGTAAATGTTATTATCTGTTTTGACTTGATTGAAATTGTATCATGGTACATATTTATAATTGATTACTATCCAAGTAAAAATATTATAATTATACAATACATGGCGCATTGGCGCTAACTTGAATTGTGCTGTAATCTTCGTATAGAATAAATAAATAACACTAGTCGGCAGGATAAGACTGGTGGAAGAAGACCATTCGCTTAATTGAAATTTTACCAAGTTGTAACTGTTACGAATTTATTCAAACGATTAACATGAAAGCTGCAACAATCTTTCGCTTTTTAAACTTACGCAAAGAGAAATACTCTTGTTCTCTGAGATACCGAATATTATATTTCTGCACGCTATTTCATGACCAATTATCTCAAAATACACATAATATTATGATAATGTATCCATTACCGATAAACGTCGCATATATTTAATTAAAGAGTTTATTATAAATATAAAATAATTTATTATTGATTCCCAATAACATAAATAAATCAATTGTTGAACTGCTGAAAAACTATACGAATAGTCACCTTTTCATTTTTAATTACATAATTATTTAGACTTCAGATACGATCATTTATTCAGATTCTATAATTTAAGTGCACTAAAAAATAAGTTAAGAAAATAAAATTACCTGTTTTGGAAAGACACTGTTTTCTGTAAGATGTATAGAAACTAATGTTTAACTGATTTATTTAATTTATTTACAGTTTCGTGTACTGTAACGGAATTTCATAGAAAAATCACTATGAGTTAACACTAACTGCACGTCAGAAAATACACATAAACTATAAATTCCGTGATGTCATACACAATTTTGCACGATTTAACATTACCAAACTTAGCAGGGAAATAACGAACAATTTACGAAAGGTTTTATTTTATAAAACAAACAAATTGAACGATTAAATTAAATAATTATTAATATTTTGACACATAAACATCACACGGTGTTCAAAAACATGCCAAATATGGCATAAGTAAAAACAAGTTCCAAAACGATGAAACAGATTTTTAAATGTTGCAATGTTATAAAAAATCTTTCGTAAATTAGGTGGTTACTGCAAATATCTTTTTGAAATACCTATCATTTATAAGAACGTGAACAATTCGAATATATTGATTGCTCGTATCTCAATAACCACAATTTATTTTTCATTATGCATGTTTTAGTTGTATACAGTGATTTATAGATAAAAAAAATCATTTGTTATTAATACAATAATTTTAGAAAAATATTGTTTATTTATTATGAAAAATACAACTTAGATACACACTATAAAAGATTAAATACACAGTAAAGTTTATTAATGTAAGTGTTTTATTGTTAATTCGGTACAGCTTTTTTTTTCTTTTTTTCAATTTGCTTAAACTTAAAGTATATACAAAGGTAATGAAAATAAAAATGAATACAAATTAATTGTTTAGTAGTATATATTAATTTTTAAAACAAAATGGTTAAATTTATATGGTTTAGTCTTTTACAATCACGATTTAATTTTTTGAAAGTCCAAATATAACAACGTGAAAAAATTACAATATTTTAACACTTTTTACTTTCTAATCGTATCGAGTTAATTTATAAATTTTAAAGAAAAGTCTATGGCTGATTTTCAAAATGAGCGGGAGTGATTCTGATGACACTTACTGCAGTGAAATTACAACCGAACATCACATAATGGGTATAAGGATTCACTTAAAATTCTTATATATATTTGAATAATTACTTTATGATCCCTAAATCCCTTCCCTTACTTTCCCTTTTGCAGTATTTTTTTCAAAATACGCTATACTTTGAGTGGTTTAAGCAATATCTTATATAACTGATGTTCTATCATTTAATTATTTTGTATTAAATATGATCTGCAATTGAATTGATTATAATCATACAAAAGAAAATGTTCCGTACAATATATTCAACCAAGGGGGTTCAAAAATATCCATGAATAAGTTCAGAATTTAACATCCAACATAATAGTTTGTTATAATTTTCTATTTTATTGCTGAGTAAAAATAGGCAATTGTCAAATTTAATTATTTACATTTTAACACAGATTTATGGCGAATTTTTTACCTTCATTAGTTTCAGGTAGGCCCAAAAATAAAACTAAACAAAAAAATAGTAATGCAATAATGAGAAGATCAGCACGAATCCTAAAGAAGAAAATAAATTTTACTTGTAATGACAAAATTCAAAAGAAAACTGCCAGAAAAAAAGGAAAAAAAGCAATACTAAAGCCAAAAATAATTAAATATGTAAGTTTTTCATATAAAATAGCAACCTAGCTCAAAATACTGCTTTGTATTTGTCTTAAGGAGTTATGAGAAAAACGATTACAATATATTTTTTTGATATCTATGACATGTTTGTAGATCAAATTTTATTATTTGGAGTTTTTCAATAGTAGTAGAATTATATTGTTAGAAATAGCATTAAATTAGTAGAAATTCGTTATAATAAAACAAAAATAGTAAAGTATTTAATTCCATAACTATTTCAAGATATAATTAATAGATACTTTGGCATGATGCCATTGTCAGAACCAGGGCTTCAAACCAGAACGAAACCAAAAATCGTTAAAACCGTTATATTTGTCAGAACAAAAACTGGAACTGAACCGAAAAAAAATATCGGGTTTTTTTTTCGGTTCACGCTGGTATTTTGGGTAAATTGGTAAATTTCTGGGTTTTTGGATTCGAGCTGATCCGAAAATCGAAAAAACCGTTATTTTTTCCGGGACAAAAACCGGAACCGAACCGATGTATATTTTTTTACTTGAACCGGAACGAAAAAAATAGCAGTTTGAAGCTCTGGTCAGAACTGTTTCAATTTTTTTTGGTTTTTTTATATTCATATACTAACTAACTCTAAGTTAGATGATAGTTTAAAATTTCGACTGAAGGTGTTTGGTGGAATTTCAATATTAAATTTGAATCGTTCAAATTATGTACATTCACACAAGTTTTGTCACTTACGACCCGGGTTTTGCTTTTCAGTATCTTCAGGTGTTCAAGTGCACGAATGAACTTGACCTGACGCTCAGTTCAAGTTCATCCATGCCGAAAGGCGAAACCCAGGTTATTAGTGACAAAACTTGTGTGAATGTACATAACCTGAGCGATTCAAATTTAGGTATGATAAGTCAATACAACATAATTTTCCTTACTCTTACATATTGTATCTATTTAAATATCAATTATTCAGCACTTCATTGTTTTGCTTCAGGCACTGAAAAATGCAACGGTCGTCGGTGCACCACCAAATCAAGTTGGTCGACCAATTTACCAAAACGATATTAAAAACTGCCCTTTTTTATGCGTTATCAAACATCGACTTCACAGCGTTAGTCATGCGATAATTATCGCAACGTGACCATTTATTGTTTCTTCAAAACATTAATAGTAGGTACATATGTGTATTCAAGACAACAAATATTTCTTCTTAGTTTTTATTTATAGAATTGGTCACAAAACATTATCAGTGTTCCATTTTGTTACTTTTTGTGGTGCGATGTAGTTAGAATTAAATGTATACTCATCAAATACTTCTGAATCTTGGTTATAATGTACTTGACCGATTTTTTGATTTATTGCGATTTTGAATTGTTAATCAGGTAATCCTTTTGAAAATACATAGGTCATTTTAAGCTCTGCTTGGAGACAACAGGATAAACTATCTAAAAACAGGTTGTATGGTCACATTTCATATTATGTGACGTGTTATATGGAAAGGTTTCACTGTCTGGCGTAAAATAACGAAGTGCCAATTATTCAATGCAACAACATATAGTTTAAATGTAAAGTTATTTCACTTATCATCCCGATATTCACCACTCATGGAGATGCAATAAATTGATTATTCACTATACATGCTATTTTTATTTGTATACCTTTAGACATTACATTTTAGCTGCCACACCATACGCTTCATTTGTAATAACACTTACATAGGTATTTTCTTTTATCTAGACATGCATATTGAAAGATACACTTAGTGATATGAATAATGTTGTTTATAAACATATATCTAAAAAACAGATCATAACAAAAGGCGACGCGGGAATATTACTAAATAATCTGAATAAAATGAAATCAAAACAAGAGAGTAACTTTGACGATGAAACATATCAAGTAGGTATTGAATTTTAAGTCAAGATCCAAACACATTACCTCTTAAGACTTTAAAAGAAAACATAGTAGTATGAACATGAAAATAGAACTATTTTTTTCCTCATTTCTCATCAATTTTGATTTCTTGTAAAAATTATAAATTAATCTGTTGCTTGATGTCTGATGTCGGCAGTAGCAAACAAATAATTTAAATTTGTTATTGATTAACAAAATTGAGACCTACTTACCATAATCAAGATTGGGAATTTTAGCATAACCTCGTACATATCTGGAATATTTTTTATTTATTTTATGCCATGTCTGCTCCCAATGTGTATTGTATAAACGCCTTGTGGAGTTTATCGCAACAGAAGTTTTTCTACGAGAATTGTTTTGTCACTCAGTCGCTCAAGCTTTCTTTTTTTAAGAGATTAGGGGATAGGACTTGATTTTAAATTATTATATTTATTAATTATAAATTACTTACTTAATTAATACTTACCGTACTTGATTTTTTATGTGACTTTTATTCCAGGTGTGGGAAAAGCTTGTCCGGCAGTTTAAAAGTATTACATGTAGTGAAGAAACTAGCTATGACTCGCATGAATCTTCTCGATCACACAAAAAAGGCGTTTATATATCAGAAATTATTACTAGCAACGATAGTCAAAGCTCTCCTTGTTCGACAACGCCTCACATCCAAAATGATATTTATGAAAGTGTTTCTGCAGTTCAAAGCAATGATGGCAGCACTTCATGTGATGAAATCATTTCATCTCCACTTGATGAAAATTCAGAAAATATCATTGGGGCCATGAACAAAAAAAAAACAAAGGTCACAAGAAATATAAAGAAGATTAAAAGTTTGATTCCAAAGGAACATCTTATGAAATGTAATTCATATTCAGCTGGCTTAAAAAAAACTCATCGATCAACAGATCCAACTATTTTGCATGATAATAATGTATCAAACGAAAGAATCAAGTGCTATAAACAAAAGGAAATTACTCCTTCAATCATCATTATCGAGAAATCAATACCCTCCAACACAGTAAAATATCAAATTGACAGTGATACACTCTTAGAATCTCAAAGTATATTGATAGGTTACCAAGAACACGTTACATCAAATAGCATTTCTAATAAAACTTTATCAAAAACAGATTTGAAGATTGGAGATAAATCATTTTCTGAAAGTTTACTAAGTAATAAAAGCGAAAATGATGCTACACTTCTGCATAATACTACAATAACAGACTTAGAAATCTTGGGATCCAAAAAATTTGGTACTACAAATTATAATAGTGTTGAGAAATTTACAAAAATAAGAGCCACCTTGTCACGTGTAGGGGATATTGAAATTGTCCATGATAGTTTTTCAGAATCTGAGAGCATTCTAATTGACGATACTGCCAGAATAATTCAAAGTAAACAAATCAACGTAAACGAAACAGCAGTAACAGATCAAGGGTGTCTTCAAGATAGAGAAATCTTAAGCAGAGATATTAGTTGTGTTATACCTCCTAGTAATGACCTTAATAACAAGAAAATTCTCATAAAAAATACTCGAAGGAACAAGAAAAATTTACCTGAAATTATTATCAACAAGTCCGTAAGACAAATATCAAATTGTATTGACATGGATCAAACGCAATATTCAAACAATAATTTCATGGGAAATTCTCAAAACGATGACATATTTTTATCATCTGAGAATAAATATGACACACCACAGATTAAGGTTACTTCAATGGCTACAAAAGTAAATTTACAATCGAAAAATTCTCAACAATCATCTTGCATGTTATCTGATTCTGCAAGAAATAATGGTGACATATTATTCAATAAATACAACAATGAAGATAGAATGGAAACCGTTGTGTATAAAAACACAGAGATGGAAATCGCTGATATGGAAACGGAAAGTATTTTGAATTCAATGAATGACACTTATTTCAACAACGCTCTGTCATCTCCAGTTGAACATTCACAAGTGACAACCCAGCAGTCGTTCAACAATTCCCACACCAAAATAGACATATCTTATGATGATGCACACAGAGACAGGGTGCATAACAATACATCTCGATCATTACCACTTTCAGAAACAAATGACAACAATAATTATCATTGGTTAAAAAATATTGACAAATTTAGGAAGATTGACGAAAATGAACTTATTTTAAAAGACACACTGCCTTCATTTTATTTACAGACAGTATTAAAAAATGTGCCATTAGAATTAGACAACGAATTTAAATGGTAATGTTCTAATATTTCTATCTTTATAAATGATTTAATTTAAAAATTCTGTGGATCATCGGTATTAATTTTGTTGCAAGTCAAAGTTGACAAATTTTATCGAAGAGTGAAAAGTTTTAATTTCACTGCTCTCGTAACCGCAATGAAAAAAAATAACCATTGAATAATTACATCATTTGATAATAGTTCAAGAATAAGGATTTTGTTTTTAAATATATTTAATAGTGAGAGTTGTTTTAAGTAAACTTCGGGTACCAAGCATTCCCTTTTATATTCAACAATATTGTTTTCATACAATATCCTTCTATCATGCTTCCTTATTTCAACACTAAATAATATGTCAGATAATACCATACCATGACCCGAGTACTACAAGGTTCTAAGGGTAGATTTTTGGTAAAATAGAAGTAACAATGCGACAGTTTTCCGAGTACCATTATTGGTATACATTGTTATTTTTGTTTTGTCAAAATTTTTCACATAGAACCTTGTAGTATTCGGGTCGGGATATATTGAATTTAAACAAAAATAATCGGTGAGAATTCTTGTACGAAAGCATCTGTTCACCATTTTAAGGACAAACAGTTATTTACATCTTGACATATTTTAAGGTAGAATAAAGTGAACAGATTAATTTTGTAATTGATACTTATATATATATGTCACAACGTATTTTATATGCTTTTCCAGAACCTCTATATTTCTAGTGTACTTTAAACAAATAAATATTTCACTTTTCTGTAGTTATTGAATTTATTTTTTATGTTGCTAAATATTCATAAAATGTCCAAGTTAATCCACTTCTTCTCTTTGTTACAAAAATCCAAAACGCCTGTAATAAAACATGAACATAATATATAAATTATCGTGTAATAAAATGACAACAGTTTTAAATTCTAGCTATTATTGTTTCTATTGAAATTTCAGAGTTTGATTATTATAATATATTAATGTTTGAATAAATAAAACTCATTCATTTTACCATCTATGAGTTGACTTCGTATCGTGCTCAGAATGCTCGACGTCTTTTGCGTTTGTATGTTTCTGTTGCTTCTGTATAGCCGCAATGCATTTTTCTAGAGGGTCTAAATCTGCTTCTTTTTTTTTAATCTTTAAAAACATATCCTCAATTTCATTTACATTTAAAGCTTTGAAATTATTTGGCTACAACCAAACTTAAAAGTACAACAATATTCATTAACCATTAAAAGATATTTTTAACTATCACTGCTGTATACTATGAAAAATATTATAAAATTATTAACTACGATTCATCATGCGAATCTAGCAATAAGAGCACAACCGGTGCCTGATGTTTCGCTACCCCAAGCGAAATTGTATTTTTCCACTATAATTATGAAGGTTAAAAATGCCACAGGCACAGGCAGGTGATTGATGAAGAGTAAGATTTACCATTAGGATTTGTGACACATTGGGAGATAATAGAAGTCAGCGATCAAGACAAGTTCTATTCAGCTAGAGCAGTGGTCGCCAACCAGTGCTCCGTGAGAAAGCTTTGGTGGTCTGCGAAGTTATTACAGTGTTGTCATTGAGGTTAAGAATCGATAAATCCTTATTTCAAACATTTAACAACAAATATATGAATTGATTTGCTATTATTAAAAGAGCGTGATACCAACGCCAAAATATAAAATTTTGATAATAGCTCTTTTATAAATGTTTGTACTGCTTTTTTTTTTTTTAAATTGCTAGTTGTCTTTTAGCTTCGAAAGGTTGGTGCCCCCTGAGGGAATATACTTACATCCTGTCTATTCTTTTTATTCTCTGTCACACTCGATTGAAAATTTTTCATTTGCTCAGTCAATTCTTTTTCTTTTACTTTCAACAGTTCAATAATTCCTTTTCTCTCATTCAGTGTTGTGTGTTGTTCATTAATGTCTTTTTCATTTTGTAAAATGACAGAATTTTTGTTTGCAATTTCCTTGGACAAATTTTCATTTTGTGTTTGAATTTCAGCTAAGTAAAATTGCAGACTCTTTATCTATATGAAAAGTAAACCAATTATTGAAATGAATACTACAATTTTGTTATTCTTATGAATCAGGCGGTGTAAGAGTGACATACTTCTTGATATAAGTCTTCATTACAGTGATCCCGGTTGCTACTTTTTTGCGACGTTACATTCTTCATTTTTTTTCTAAGCATTTTAATTTTATTCTCGCTACAATATAAATAGGAAAAAAATTATTCTATACACTATTATCAAATAAGTTTCATTTTAAACAACAACGGAGATTAAATGATATTGAAAAATACTTCAGTGAATACCTTAAAGTCAAATCAGTTTTTAAATTGCTTATTTGATCCTGAAGTACTAAAATGAGTTTTTCATTTGATTGCATTTCATCAGTTACTCCTTTCTCTATATGCTTAAATAAACAATATATTATTGGACAGAATATTAATTCGTGTTACTTACTAAGTCTTTTGGCTGTATCTGGTAAAGAAAGATTTAACATAATGTGGTAATAATTCAGAGAAACATTTTGACTACTACTTAATGAAGATTTTTTATTTTTATTCAAGATATAAAAAATGTTCAGTGTATCCAGTGCAAAATATGTATTAAGTTCACTCAATGAGTTTAAATGATCTTAAATTATCACAAATTATATTTTGACACCATTGGCAAGCCGATGGTCCACCCATTTTACCAATCAATATAAATTAGTTCTGAATGAAACTCCAAAATCTCTTGTATCCATTCAAAGATATCACAATAATGCACCCTAGCAGTTATAATTTTACTGGCTATTTGTTATGTTCGTTTTCATCAATAAAGTTATCAGTGACTTGTTGCTACTGAACTAACTATGCTAGCATAAAAATCTTGTTATTTAAACCTTAAACAATGAACTTAAAAAATTGACTCATACGCAAGTAGTTGACATAGTAGTTTCAGAATTGGTATGGTGAAATTCTCCTTCAGTTAAATTGAAGCAGCTTTCAATTTCATCTGAAAGAATATGAGAATTGATTCTTTTCATAGTAATACAAATCTTATGCAAATTAATAATTCAATCAAAAGATAATGTTTATTTTGGTTACAATGATATTAAAATGTAACAACCTTTTTGCAAACTTTTGGAAGATGCACTATTTTTATCGAGGCCGTCTACGGAGAAGTCATCCTAAATTTTCAATTATGATTAAGGTCAAAGAATTTTCTTTAATACATAACATTTCAAGAAAGAAAAAGCATTTTTTTTTACTGCTAGGTACTGTGCGTAAAATATAACATGACCTCAATATTACGGATATCATATTTAACGGATAAATTTCTGGTTAGATTTGAAAATTCACTTAATTTTATTATAAATACATTAAGTCTTTTATTTTCTGAATAAATAAAAAAATCAATGAAGAAATAGGTAAGATTGAGGTTGTACTATATATACCACATATGGGCAACCTCCGGCCCGCAGGGCCATTTTGTCCGGCCCTGACTACCAAATCGGCGAGCTGAAAAAAAAAAAGAGGCTTGCAACGTTAATAATTTGGTCCAACCCTTGACTCGGAGTCTGAATGTTAATTTGGCCCCAGGCCTAGGAAAGGTTGCCCATACCTGATATATACAATAAAACTATAAAGATAATCTAGAATTTCGACTGAAGGTGCTTGATGGAAGTTTAACTTTAAATTAGAATTATTTTCATAAAGTACTTTTCCATAAAAATCCTGGTCAAATGCGACCCGGGTTTCGCCTCTCGGCATCTTCCGGCGTTCAATGCACTTGCGTGTTTGTATATAGACAACACAAAACTTCCGCTACCTGTCAGTACGAGTGCATTCGCGCATTGAGTAACGCCGGAAGATGCCGAGAGGCGAAACTCGGGTCATGTTCGACCAGGATTTTTATGGAAACATACATTATGAAAATAATTCTAATATAAAGATAATCATGTAAAAAAATATTTAGCAACACTATCAATAAATGATTTCTTGATCAATATAATATAGTAAGGTGTTATTCCGGACCTATGAAATTTTATGCTTATGACTGGTAAAAGGTATATTTTATACTGTTTTTTTTTGTTCATATAATTATTTTTATTCTTTGAGAACACAATTATATTTTGTATTCAACTTAACTTCTGACAAACAATTTACAATCCATATTTGAGTTACAGAAAAGATAAAAATTAGTACATTATGGCTGAAAAGAATACTTAATAAAGTATTAAGTTTCAAAAGAAAACCTCCGTGCAGAGCTGTTCAGTCCTTGGTTGAGCATCTAATGAATTTGATTGTACGTCTAGTTTCACTTGTGTCCTGTTCGTGTTGTCTTCGAGTTCAGTACATTTATATTTTACTTCATCATATTTTGTACTGTTAATTGTTACCATCTGGATGAAAAAAATACTTTTATGGTATTAACTACTGTCAATTTTTGGTGGAAAGCTACTAAACATTTGAAATAACACAATACGTAGTTATTCTTCCACAAAATTTCTACAACAAAAAAGACAGTTTGTTTTTATACTTACAGATACACAGTTTTGTACTTTTTCGCAGAGATTTTCAATTGATTTTTTCACTTCTGATAAATTAATTTTTGACTCTGCTGTAATGGTTGATAGCAAATTTTCCAATTCAGCTTCATTAACTTTCCATTCTGTAATTTTCTCATGGACATGTTGTAAGTTACCACCTGCCTGTAAAAATGAAATTAACATGTCTCATATTTAATGATAGTGTCACATTATAAAAATGCATATGTTTAATTTTCACAACATTGAATGAAAAATATAGTATTACAAAAGCACCATGAAAATTAAAGCATAATAGTTTATACTGACGTGTATTTGATATTACCAAAATATTATAAATTATGTCAAGAATTATCGATCACAAAAGTACTGTAAGTCTAATCAATTAAAAGATTGAAGTACATTCAAAACTGCCTGTCGAATCCAATTAATAGCATCGGTATATTTTTTGATCACTTCACGACAGAACAGTAAAGATGACTCTGTTAATTCAGTTACGGTTTTCATAAGCTCTTGAGTGTATTCTGAAACATATTTCAAATAATTAAGTTTGAGAATAAATTAAGTCATAAAATCCATCTACAATCTGTCTATAACATAGGTTCCCAACCTTTTTCGGGTGGCGACCCCGTTTTATAAAAGCAATGTGACCCGCAGCCTCGATGCAATTGAAAAAGGCATTTTTTTTTCAATAAGGTAATTTTAGTTGACTGTAGTTTTGTTGTTCAAATCCAAAATCGAAAAAAGTTGGCGAACCCATAGGATGGGAGCCCGTGGATTATAATATGAATGATTAAAAATTCACCAAATAGAAACAACAATATATTTTTTCAAATAAATTATGCATATTTTATGCAATTTCACTTTCAGGAGTCATTTTATAGATAGACTGTCGAAACCTAATGTATTATTTGGTTTTATATGTGTAACAAGGTGAGGTGCAAACATAAAGGTCCATAATTGCATATCTTCAATTTTTTCACTGGTCTCACATCAAAGTCCGATTGCAGTGTGTTCTGAGTTCTGCCTTAAAATGCATGCATGACACTTGCAAACTTTTTTATTTTATTATATATTTTTTAAACTGTAAATGGATACATTTAACCCGTTAACAGCTACGAAAAAATATGGTTTTTTTGTCCTGTACGCTAGCAATTTTCTAAAAACTAAAAAAGGGCAACACATTGGAACTATTCACGTGATTTATGGCTTTAGATGTTCTCCGTCCCGAATAAAAGTAATCCCATGTAATTAACCATACCACAAGGCTTGTAGCGCGTAGAAACGATTCCTCAATTAGGGTTGACACACACAATTTATAATAATATACCGTTTTAGAATTAATTTTAGAACAATAAAGTTTAATGCAAAAAATAAGATATTATATCCCACAAGTCTCGAATAGTTCACACAATTAGAAATTAAATGATGCTAGGGTTGTCACAAAAAAGAATTTTATAAAATTATTGACATGATAAATAAAAATATGTTCACAAAAGTGTTTTATGGTGTTCATATAACGTACGAGATATATTAAAAAATAATTTTTGTGTGGTATGTTTCAAAACACGGCACTGCACATGACACATCACATTGTTTACAAAAGAATTTTGTAGATGTTCTTTTTTTTAAGCAGCACATACCACACAACGCTTTCTATTTATATTTCTAGCAAAAGTAGATAGCTCAGAGGTGGAAGTGGGCAAAAAATCCATAAAGTGTGTGTTTGCTCCAATACGGGAATGTAATGCGACAGACTTACGCTTACGAGTGATTGTTTTCTTATGACTGAGGGTAAATGTTATAAAAATGCATTTTGAATATTGGGATAAATATCGGAACATGTTGAAAGCATTAACTACATGTAAATAACATTTCTCATAATATAACATCAAAAAAACACATGTGTGCCCAGACCCAATTTAACCTTTACAGAAAACGGCAAAAAAGTATCATGTTACCTAACATTTTTTTTTGTGATGCTTGCATCTCAGACTACCGCCCCTGCAAGCGGCGGAGATTGTAGGATTAGTCATATAAATCAATGTTGTCAATGTATGTTCAAAACGCCGCTTAGCTAGATGACTTTCTACCGTCGACTGTTTTACCATGAAGAAATATTAACGTATTTGTACAAAGACATCAGCAATTCGACAACCCCTGCCACCTGTACGATTTTTGTCGATTTTTTCTTAAGAATTTAAGAATAATTTATATTTATTCAATTGTTTTGAAACCTATACACATGCAAAATAATATTTACGCATATGTTATGATTATTTATCAAAAGTTGTGACAGCCCTTACGACCTCTATTCACTTTTTGTTGAATTTCTCTTACGAAAACTGTCAAAACGAAAACTTTATATTCATTTTGTGAGTGGTTAAGAGATGTCGGACCCTTATTCAATGACGCGAGCTGAAAAAAATATTTATTGACGCCGTAATAATGAGAACACACCGGTGGGACTATAGCGTGTGGGGTTAGTAGGTATGCGACACACCGGTGGGTCGTTAGCGTTTAACTGGTTAAAAAAATATATTTCATTTAATTTTATTACTGATATTTTTTTATCATCCTACAATGTCTACACAATGATTGCCTTCAGATGCAATCATTAAATCCAATAATATAATACAAAAGATGAGGAAAGAAAAAGAAAGCAGATTTTTATCTACTAGAACCTGACTTACATTGTCGTATGAGTTATATGGCTCTATTTTATTTAATCACAATGGTATGTAAATAATATAATATTATATACCTACTTACCAAGCATTTCAAACAAATCATTCTGTTCACTGTTATCTGCCTTAATATGAAAAGTCTTTAAGTCTGATTTTGACCTATTGCTTATTTCTTCCAATTGAAAATCTGTAGCAAAATTTCCAGCATTGTGTCCTAAGGTTAATATTCTTTCGTGGAGCTGCTTTAAGTATATGTGAACTTCTTTTATTGCAGTCTGTCAAGGTAAGGAAATTCAATCAGTGAATGAATTTTAATTAAAATTAAAAATCAATGATTCAATTAAAAATAATGCATACCTGCTTTTCTTCTAAATCCTCTTTCAGAGTATGAAATTCATCATTCATGCTTTCATAAATTGTTAATTCTTTATGTTCGTCACCTATTGCAGTAAAAAAATACGCATTCATGTAGTAAACTTTTGAGGAAATATTTATTATATTACTCTTAACTTTGAATTATCGCAGCTGACTACAAGTTGTTTCCTACAAAAGAGCTTATTTATATGGTACATTCAATTATACTCTTTGCATTGAGTACATTATAACAGAAAAAAAGCAGTGAAAACAAAGATTCAAAGCTAAAATTGAATATCACTCAATTGTGTACCTTCTGTCGAAATCTCATTGACTTGATTAGGTTTGTTACAAAGTGCACTGTGAATGTCATCAGCAGTTTTTATATTCTGAAAGTATTTCAAAAAAATTGTAGAATATGAAAAAGAGAACTCTAACAAAAATATTGATATGTTATTAAATACTATTATGGTAATACATACTGGTTCTAATTTGGATGGATGGTCTGTTACTTGTTCATCGCTAGATCTATCATGTACATTTTGCGAATTATTCTATAAAGAAGAAATTTCATAATATGTGTTATAAATGTAATATTTTGAACAAATAAATTCATTTAATAAATAATTTCACTATTGATGATAAATCTTAATAAACAAGTTTCTCATTTCAGTCTTGGAACACATTATAGAAAGCCATTATTTATGTCTGTTCAAATAATTATATCATAGTGGATACGAGTTGCGAGGAGCTGCAATTATTAAATCAGATTTTTGATATATTTGGGGGACCACAAAGAAATCAATTTTTTTAACATGCCTTATTTGAGATTGGTCTGTACCTGGACACGAGCGCAACAACATCTGCTTAAGAGTTTCATTCGATAGTAGTATTCTTAAAGGCAATATTCGTTAAGGACAACATGAGCAAGCCGGAAGCAAACGAACAACACATAAGCCATTGTATGCAACTTTTTACGATCAAAGCTGAAGTGCAACCAAGGCAACCAAAACTATTTTTGAAGTTTATGGAGCAGTTATAACAGTAAACCGATGCCAGTTTTGGTTTTTAAGGCTTAAATTTGGTGAATGAAGCTTAGCAGACGCTCATACAATTTGGATGATGACCATTTGAAGGCCACAGTGGAAGCTGATCCTCGTTTGATTATCGATGAATTATCAAAAAACTTACTAGTTCATGGTCTACAGTGCGAGATCACTTTTTAAAAAATCAGCAAATGTAACCGAATAGGTGTTTGGGTTCCTCACGCGCTTTCTAATATGAACAAAGATGTGTGAATGAGCATCTGCGATTCTTTGCTGCCAAGACACAAAATAGTTTTTAAGCTTTTTCGATCGATGGAACAATCACTCAGGGGTAAAAAAAAAAAATGTACTAAGTAGAGGTTGAAAATTACTTGAATACACATTTCAATTCAAAATCTGGAAGTTTTTAATGGCAAAGAGTCCTAGATAACGATGGAGATTATATATTATAACAAACTAAATAATTTGTTAAAAATAAATCAGTAAATGTTCATAATGTTAAGATAATGGATTTCTTTTCAGTCCCCCTAATATATTATCAAAACATACTTTTCCCTTCGTTGAATCTATTGAAGACAACCTTACTAAAGGACTTATTATTTGTATGGCTGGTTTACATAATGATTTGATATGCGAAAGTCGTGCTCTACTTGATTTAGTGCTTCTGGGTATTGGACAAGGTATACTACCTGCAACAGAAAGGGAAAATGATACGAATACTTTTATTATTTAATTTATTAGATTTAAATTTTAAGTTTACTGAAAAATTATAAATGAGACCATTTCGCTTAGTATTCACTTTAATTTCGTCCACGCAAGACGTACAATTAGCAACTGACTTACAATCAGTTAAAAAAAATAGTTAAATTTACTCTTATAAGTTTATGTTCTCCACATATGTGTAAGTAGTTTAATATAATCATATTTAATTAAAAATAACCACTTTTAGGTATTTTATGCAAAATTAGTAATTTTTAAATGTTGATAATGATATATTTGAATTTTGTACCAAAAATACATACTTGTCATATCTCCAAGCTCTCGCTTTTGAAAAGGTTTTCTCAAAGACATTTTTTCAATAAAAATATTTTTTTTATATTCACTTAAAAATTTTCTTCAGCCAGAATAACTTAAGTTTATAAAACAAAGAAAAATTACTATACGAAAACAATAAGACCACATTTCAAAGGGGATATGGCATTTGTTTTTTTTTCAAAGTTATATCTTTCTACAGTAAGAGGTATTTACAAGTTTAATTATAGCTGAAATAAATTATAGTAAATATATTTATAAGCATTTGAAATTATTATGTGAAAATGTACGATAATAATAAATTTCATTACATTCACTGTTACTTGTAAGTATAAAAATCAAATTATTTAAAGTGTGTATATTATAATATTGCTTTTATTATTTTTACCTGCTTTTGATGATATACATATTTTAAGCATCATCAGTATTCAATATTTTTTATGTAATATGTGAATATTTTTTTATGAATACCCACATTTATTTTATTTTGGATTTTATCGGGTAAAATATATTTAGTAGAATGTGACATCGCGCACGTGTGTATTTTATATATGGCAAGCCTTTACAGTTCAATCTGTCACAGAAAAAATCGGTCATGATAATGCTGTTCAATATTTTATAATAATGCTGTTGAATCATAAAACGATCTTTTAAAATGAAGCTCGTATTTAAAAGCCTGGAGAAAGATGGCACAGGGTAAGTGGCATTCTTATGAACTAGCTAAAAGCTGCACGGGTGTCATTGAAGTTTTAAATTAGCTTGTCTACGTTGATGTATGGTTCTGTTTTAATAAAGTTATCTAAATATATTTATGAATATTTATTGACAGGAGCATCGGCCTTATTCCCGAGGATTCAGAAGATATGTGGCATGCATATAATCTGATATCTGAGGGTGACGTTGTCACTAGTTCGACCATAAGAAAAGTTCAAAATGAAACCGCCACAGGTTCGTCTACAAGCAGCAGGGTCAGGACGATTCTTACGATTAATGTTGAGACTATCGATTTTGATACACAGGCCTGCGTGCTTCGTCTCAAAGGTCGGAATATACAAGAGAATCAGTATGTTAAGGTTAGTGTTTACCTACTTTATACCACCTTCAATAACCTTGCATTCACTCCATGCCATGAGTGTTTAATTGAATTTTCCGATTTTTTCGTTGATACTCTTCAAAAATGCATCACTTATTTAACCGTGAAAAATAATTATTACAATACAGTTATGTAGGAAATTTAATAAGAAATAGGAAAATGCCAAATTATCATACATGGGAATCAGGTAAACAGATAATTTACGCAAAATACGAATATAATAAATAAAATGAATGGAAAAGTCACTTAACATGTCAAATAGAACTTTTGGTAAATTTGTCTTATAGTGTGTCATTTTAGTATGAAAACTTCGACATTGTATATAAAATGTTTCGGCTTCGTTCCTTTGTCCACATCTCATTTACAAATCCTTGCCAGTTGGAGAAAGTAATTATTTTTTCGTTACATAATTTTTACAAAGGGGGAAAAATAGATATACGATAATGCTGTGCATTTTGGAAATAAATACAAATACAATACAGGTGTCAGGATATGTGCTCAAATATGCAGTACTTAATCGACATTTAAAAAAACCATCTGGACCGATTTCGCGGCGAAAATTTTCTTTTTAAACGGAGTTTTAAGTGTTAATGTATGATTTAAACGCAATCATCAAGTCCTTAAAAAAAGATTTTAAATCATGGCGTTGTTTTTAGCTTACAATGTGAAGTTTTTACCGAAATAATCCATGACACGCTATAAGAAAAATTTAACAAACTTTTTAGTACAAACCATAGAGTGAATTTGAATTATGAAGACAAATTTTTGTAAAATTTTATCACCGATTATTCATAGAAAACTAGACAGTATTTATTGAGATAATTCAAAAAAGTTTACTAAGTGATCTTATTATGATTAAAAAATAGTGTGTATAATTATTAAATCCATTTTATGTTTTATCGTATTTTTAAGAAGGATTGTTTCAATTCAAGAATTGCCATTCTGTTTATTTAAATTATTTTAAATAATGTTTTTAGATGGGAGCATATCATACATTAGATTTAGAAGTGAACAGAAAGTTCACGTTAAGGAAGTCATTATGGGATTCGGTTGCACTAGAACGTGTCGACATGGCCTGTGATGTCACTCAGAATGCTGATCTTGCTGCAGTTATCATGCAAGATGGCTTAGCTCACGTCTGTCTCATCACGGCTTGCATGACTCTTGTACGATCGAAAATAGACGTCACCATACCTCGTAAACGGAAAGGATTTGTTCAACAGCATGAAAAGGTTTGGTTTGAACTAATTTTTTATAAATTTAAAAAATAATGTATCCACCCAAATATAACCTAGGTCTGTTGGCATGTTCAGGGCTAGAAACACGTCTAGTGCCTTTACACTGGGTATAAATACCGCTTTACGTGCATTATCTCATCTATTACAATTGCTGCTTCTCAAAATATCTGAGTATTGTTTCACTGTTGCCCTTTAGTCCTCAGCTCGGCGTTATTTCTCATCATGATGGATTTCTAAGTACAAATTGATGTCATGAAAATTTTGTAATCTTAATTTATTTTGGGCTATAATTTTTACTTTCAATGTTTTGCAGGGTTTATCAAGGTTTTATGAGTCTGTTATGCAGGCGATTATCCGACACATTAATTTCACCATTGTTAAATGTGTGATATTGGCTTCTCCAGGATTTGTTAAGGATCAATTTTTCGAATATATGATACAGCAGGCTGTAAAAACAGACAATAAGTTGTTACTTGAAAACAAAGGCAAATTTATGTTGGTGCATGCTTCGTCTGGTTTCAAACATTCTCTCAAAGGTAAGAAATCGCTTGACATATTTGATTTTGTTAATTACAGTAAAACCTCCCATTTACACTAATGTCGGGAACGTGTAATTTGGAGTAGTGTAATTGGGGGAGTTAATCTCATGCAATATTAGGGATTTTGTTTTTTGCGAAAAATGCAAAATTAAGATTTCCCTTAGTTTTGCAAAAAAAAAAATATGGACGAAATATTTAGTTACTAAGTGGTAAAATGCAAAGCGCGCGCAAAATCCACCACACAGGCAGTCACCTGGCTATGCATGTATAGCCTGGCACGTATTGACTACACAGACACTAGCCAACATTTGACTGTATGCACCGCACAGACGGCCGCCTCGTAGCAACGAGAATGGAATGCGGCCGTTGGGGGATTTGTGGCGAATATTTCAAGCCAGCGTGTATTTCCGAGTAGTGTAATTAGGTGTTCCACTGTATATATGATTTCTAGATAACTGCCTAACTGGAAAATAAAACATGATTTTGGGTTTATAATTTTTTTAATTAAAAAATAATCTCAATCTGTTAAAGAAAATTATAAATGTTTCTTTAGTTAGAATTGTGCCGCTTGTATTCTGATAAAATTATTTAAATAGTCATGCTGACAATTTTCCTGTGAATACAAGTAAAATATGATATTGCACGATGAATATAAATATATAATATAAGCAATGCTGTATAGAGATACCCTTGTCAGATAGTTTTTTTTTGATTAAAGAAAAATCCACCTTTTTTACTTGTGACTATTTTATCAGGCAATGCAATATGCATATATCATTTCGATCACAAGGTTCTAATAACAATAATTACTCCAATATTCTAATTGTAAACATAATCTTTTTACCTTTTAGAGGTTCTTCAAGATCCTATTGTTGTGGTGAGGATGTCTGATACGAAAGCATCTGGGGAAGTACGAATTCTTGAATCATTTTATACAATGCTCCAATGTGAACCGGCCAAAGCATTTTATGGAAAGAAACATGTTGAAAGGGCAAATGAATCTCAAGCTATCGAAACACTTCTTATATCTGATAAACTGTTTAGGTATGTATGGGACGATTAATACTTTTTATTACATATTAAATTTTGTAACAATATTCCATTACATCAAGATTGTAAGACTATTATGTTTATCATTTATCTATTCTTGAGATCCTTACGAATATAGTGACAAATTCGAAAATGTTTTTCGTTTAAGAAATAACCAGAATTCCAACTGTATCCAGCCCAAAAAAATGTTTTGCAAATGAATAAAGTTTATATAAAGTTGAGATAGCGGCGTGAGCAGATCTATCAGAGTTTCCAAAGTGTTGAATATGGAAACATTTTTTATCATCAAAATGTAACAAATTTTTAATCTGACGAATACAGAAGCTTATGTGTAATTATTTTTCTGTTACAGGTGTCAGGATATTAAAATAAGAAAGCAGTACGTAGCCCTCGTGGACTCCGTCAGGGAAAACGGAGGAGAAGTTAAAATTTTCTCAAGCATGCACATATCAGGAGAACGTAAGAATATTTTTTCAATTTTATAACTTGTGTTTCAGTATTTCCAGCAATATTCAACGCCGGCTGCGTGGTTAATGTCGTTGGCTTAGAACAGGGCTTCCTAATCTTTTTTGACTCGCGTACCAATTGGTAGTACATTAAGCCAAATTGTACCACCGTCAGTGTTCCCTCTAAGCTGTGCGCGTGCACACAACTCACCGAGTATATATATTTTTTTCAAATCACCATTATTTTATATGTGTAAATCATTTAAGATTTCGACTGAAGGTGCTTGGTGGAATTTCAATATTAAATTTGAATCGTTCAAATTATGTACACTCCCACAGATTTTGTCACTAACGACCCGGGTTTCGCCTTTCGGCATCTTCAGGCGTTCAAGCGCACGGATGAACTTGAACTGTCAGTTCAAGTTCATCCGTGCGCTTGAACGCCTGAAGATGCCGAAAGGCGAAACCCGGGTCGTTAGTGACAAAATCTGTGGGAGTGTACATAATTTGAACGATTCAAGTGTAAATCATTCATTCCTGTATGTCCGTTCACCATTACTGATTTTTTTCGCTTACCATGGATTGGAGAAACCCTGACTTAGAACATGGAAGGTCTCTGGTTCGGATCCTACGGGTTTTTATAGATTGTTTTTTCAATCGATTTTCTTTTCGAAGGCATGGGTGTATCTGATATCTTAAATTCCCCCCTCTTACCCATCTTAGCCAAAAAAAACAGGGTGTAGCGAAAGCGTCTGTCCTGTCCTATCCCTACTCTAAGAGATTGAGCAACCGAGTAACGAGCGGTTCTCGTAGAAACTCTTCTGTTGAGACAAATTTCATCAGAAGTCCATAAGCTCCAAATGAAAGCGGACATGGTTAAAAAAAACAATATTTAAACATTTCTTATATTCTACAATACTTATATTGATAATTGCATTTCTGTTAAAGCCCCAAATAATTTTCTACTACAATTTCTAAAATGTCTAAGTTACCTTTCCAATTATGGCAATCGCTGTTTATCGCAATCAATATGCAGTGCAGTTGATTTCCAGGTACACATTTTATGGTGACGTTATGACAGTGTCACAGTATCCATTCATTCTAAGGACTCCCTTACTTAGGTCCTATTCAAAAACAAAAATAAACCTAGGACGAAAAAGACAATAATTCATCTTAAGTGAATAGATTTCGAAACAGCACTTGTCAAGGCGTAAAAATGAAATATTTAAGTATTTTCGTCTGACTATATCCACCAGTCCACATAAACGGTAAAAATATCCTTCCAATATAACCAACTGTTACCGAAAAAGGTATTGATACTATTCTCATGCATAATGTGTTGACAAGTTTATAGTAAACTTAATATATTATGCTAATTCAATAATATTGAAATTTATTCCAGAACTCGATCAGCTGACTGGAGTTGCAGCAGTCTTACGGTTTCCAATGCCAGAACTGGAAGACAGCAGCGATGAAGAAGGAAGCCATTCTGATTGAAGTAATTTTACCATATTGACTTAAAAGAAAAATAAGAACATCAACCTCTACGATGCTGTATTGAAATATCTGAACTATGTTGGGTTGCTAAATTTAATTGTAAATGAATGTTTTTTTTTTTTAACCTGTAACATTTTGAATGTGTTTCTGTTTAAGACTCCTATTTATTACATAAATAAATTATTCTTTACCAAGGTTTGTACTTGTTATTCTGTTGGTAAAAGTAATATTTATAGGACAATAAAATTTATTTCCATAAGGCATTGTGTTGTATGTATATTTCGCTAGTAAAATATTTATGTAAATAAATTGTTTTTACAAGATGAGGGTAAAATAATTATTGTAAAGATTTTAAGCTATCGCTTAAATTCGGTATTTATTCTTTTTGTATTAATTACTGTTACAAAGTATTTTTTATTGTATATAAAGAATAAGTTGTTTTTTTAGATATTTGTTTCAATAAATACGGATGAGGGCCAATAATATGACTCATCCTCTACATATCTATCTGTGGAATTTCTCTTTGCGAATCCTATTTGATTACTTCCCTATGGTTTACATATTGTCAGAAAATTCTCAATTTTTTCATTAAAAAAACAATATACGATGATTTCCGCATGTATGTAACCAAATATGACAATTCTTGTTTCAAAGCATTATGTGAGCGACTATAAATGGATATGCGGTTCACGTCTTGACCACCCATGACTTAAGTGTTCAAGATATTTTGAACACTAATACAATTAAAATTGGTAAACACCCGCCCCAAAACGCTTAAGCTTGATTTCAATATAAAAAATAATAAATATCAAGCTCATTCAGAAGGGTGCATTTTCTCATCTAGATAGATATCTCAAAATCAAATTGATGCATAAATAATATAATTCATTGAAAAATATTTCATATACAGCACAACTAACATGAACAACCAACCACCTTATGGTTTTGGATGTTTGAAATTGTTTTCAATTTATGGATTTTTTACAACTATGTATGTTGTAACGAAAGTGTATTTAAGGTTTTACTACATTTTCGTTAAATCAAGCAATGAAAATGTATCGTACAATAGATTTACAAATTTACTGCTCAGCAGTTAAACTATATTTGACAGGTCAATTTAACCTAACCCGATATTAGAAACCTCCAACTGAACTAGAGGTCTGCACGGGCCCGGGCCTGGCCCACGGGCTCTTATCTGACCCAGCACGTGGGCCGGGCTCGGGCGGGTAAGCGCAATTGAGTCGGGCCCGGGCCGGGCTTTGGAATATAATCTGGAGAAAAATATAGCAAATTGAGGATTTCAAATTCCTCGGTGAGCTAAAAAAAAAAAAGGACTTTCGGAGATAATCTGGGGAAAAGTATAGCAAATCGAGGATTTAAAATTTCTCGGTGAGCTAAAATAAAAAGTTTCGGGTCGGGTTCGGGTAACAAGTGCGGTATTAGACTCGGTCGGGCGTGAGTTTTTCGGGCTCGGACCAGGTAGTTATGTACAATTTTGGCCCGTGCAGACCTCTAAACTGAACACAAGAATTATATGATTTCATGGTTCGGGTAACAAGTGCGGTATTAGACTCGGGTCGGGTGTGAGTTTTTCGGGCTCGGACCGGGTAGTTTTGTAAAATTTTGGCCCGTGCAGACCTCTAAACTGAACACAAAGATTATATGATTTCATGGTTCACAAATGCTAAGTTTGGTTTCAATTTTTAGATAAAGAAAATATTAATAAATTTTTAAAGTGGTAGTAACGTAATAAATAAACCAAGCTGGTTCATTATAAAATAAAACTGCAAAAATATATTCTTTTGAAGTCCTTCAGGTCGAATGTTGGTTCGAAAGTGTTCTATTACAAAAAAATTACAGAATTATTTCTCTTAAAAACCAAAAAACTTATATTGTATATCTCGTATAAAGAGAGAATTAAGTGTAATTAAAAATAAAAAAAAAACATTTTAATTGTAATATTTTTATTCTTGTATCCAACATGTTAAAAATTGATAATAGCTTGTTGAGTTCAAAAGCTGAAGTGCTCACAATTTGATGATTTGAAAGATTATTTTATGATGCTTTGACCTTGACGGCCTTTTTAGTTTCCTTTTCTTTCTCGTCGTGGATCCTTCGTTTCTTACGCAGCAGCCAGATCTCCTTCATTCGCTTCTTCTTTCCGTCCATCATACTCTTGTATAGGCGTCTGTGTTTTTTCTTTATCATCTTTTCTCTAAGCTGGAAGTCTTGTTTGTCTTGACGGTTCTTCTCGAATGGAATTTCTTTTTCGAGTTCACCGGGCACAACAGCCATTCCCTTTTTCTGGAATAAAAAAAAGTATATATATAAACAAAAATGAAGTTAACACATGTCCAGTTGTCTCTCAGGTGGTAGGGTCTAAAAGAACATAATACACACCATAAACTGCATTAAAAAATTGGTAGCTCCTCGTGGAACATTTCAAAAAAAGCTATTTTATATGAGATCTAGCTGTTATTCGGATGCTCAACTTTTCTTATTCAAAGGGAAGGGTTGCAGGTAGGAAAGCACTAGTGGTCGGCTAGTCATTTTCCCTAGAGATAGTGTGTGAACAACAAGTTCGTTTCCCACCATCAATGATTGTGTATATGTAGCCAATGTTTAATTGCAGCCTTCCACGCAATCAAATTAAAAAAGGAGTCTATCTCTCTAATTCATGGCTAAAGCAGAGCTGCATGGGACTGTTTTTGAAACATGTAATAGTGCTTGAAAAATAAGACTAGCTCCACTTAAATTAAGTTGATAAGTATCCTGTGTATAATCTGTATACAGAGCTTGTATTATAAGAGTTTATTAACTCTAGTGTGGAATCAAGAATATGATACCCAGATAAATTAGCAAATAGCCAAGAGCGTTGACCAATCAACTATAAGACCAACATAAGTTTTTAATCTATATAAATGACGATATTGGATGGCAGATAAGTGGCTAGGCTCAACAACCCTCAATGACACGACGTAGTGTCGAATTTAGTTTACACATATATTGCGGATGCTACAATGGAGCCTGAATCTTGCTTCTTTTTTACCAACTGTATGAATTCAGAGACCTTAGAAGGCAGCTGATGACCACATTCAATGTAGGAAACCAACACATTATCAGGGAACAGAGAATCTTCAGAGGCATTGTAGTCATACAATGGATATGTGTGTACCTTTTCTTTTTTGTTTTCCTTGGATTTTTCATAATCATCTTCAGAGTCGTCTTCCAATGAGTCCGAATCATCCTGTATTTCATCTTTGTAGGCATTTTCCAAAAATTCACCTTCTCCCATGCTCTCGTTTTTAGAAACCTCTTGATCCTCATCACTGGCTTCTTCAATGTCAGTTTCAGAATCATCATTTGTTTTTTCTGTAAGAATAATTTTTCATTTGGTTCACTAAATTAACTCAGATACTGTTACGTTTTATGAAATGTGTAAAAACATGCCTTTGCATACAGAAATAGCAACTAAAGAATTTGATTTATTGACTAAAGAAATTAAAGAAATTGCCACTCATGCTATAATCACTTAATACAGAGCACATAGATAGAAAACGCATATTTAACCCTCCAGTTTTTTTAAAGCCATATTGAAGTCACAGATAACTTGTTACTGGCAAAAATAAAATACAAAATTGTTGCATGAAAACCCCGCGTGACTATATTGTGTAAGGAAAGTAGCAAGGACGAGTGTGACCGTATGGTCACACAAACATTCGAGTTGAAATATAGTTAAACGTGAAATTTAAAAAAATATTTACAATATGACCTCTTTAGATTAACCTAATTTCAATACAAATATATTAGTAAAAGTAGTAAATAATTAAAATTTTTGATAAAAGAATGATTAACAATTTCAAAAAGTTCATTAAAGATAAACGGAATTTCAAAAAATTGTATGTGCTTTTGGTAGTTGTTTCCGTCCCCGCAGCTGATGACTAGCTGAAGTCTGTATCCTTCTTCTTAACCAAAATTGTTTGAAGGCAACGATATTAAGGTAGAAAAAGGATGAATAGTGGGATCAATAGACAACTCTGTTTACTGATAACATATGGTCGCGCTTGTTCTTGGGGGTTAAAGATGCGGTACTGATATAAAAATTAAAGGCAATGTGGCTGTGCAATGCTTTTTAAATAAATACATAATAATCAGTAAACAGCTCAACTAACCTGCATCAAAGTTTCCTGCTTCGAGTGCTCTGGCTTCTGGCGGTATGTAAACTTGGTCTTTCTCCTTATCGATGAACGGTGACAGATGGGGTGGCAAAACAGCGCCCATGAGGTATTTGCTGACAGGCAGAAGAGTCCTAGCATTGACGCTGTCGAAGATCCACTGTGGCTGCACGTAGTATCGCGATATATATTGCTTATCCACAGATGGTCTGTCAACTACGTGATGAGTGATTGTTTCATCAGTCTCATCAAAGGTGGAGCCTACGAACGAGTTCTTGTCCCATGAGACATCACCTCCAAAACATCTTATCAGAAACACCATAGATTCTCGAGGCACTTCACGGTTTATGAAAAACTTCAAGCCTTTAAACATTGTTTTTAGTTTTACAACTTTGTCTGCTTCTTGTTTGGCCTCCTCTAATTTTTGAGGATCTTCGTCCGTCGGAAACTGGTCAATGGTCGCTTCGTCGTCATTTTCAGCACCGATGTCCAACAATGACAACGGTACATTCATCGCTGCGACTCTTTCAGCAACATATACATCCTCGTCAATCAATTTTTTTTCCAAGTCTGTACTTTCTCCAGTTAGATTTGGTGGATATTGCAAATTTAATGAATGAAACAGTCTGAAGTTGACGAATCCTAACATGACAGTGTAAAATTCAACAAATGTTGCCATCAGTTTGAAATCTACTTCATCTTTTGTATGAGGCTAGAATAATAATAAAAAGAAACATTAAGAACTCGTATTTCAAATAATCTATGTGAAGAATAAGATTACATAAGGTAGAATAAATTCAAGTTTTTATTTATACTAACAGTTATAGGAAATGCAAAGGATAACAACTTGAGACTAGCAGCAAAAGACTATTGGGGAAGCCAGTAGTAGTCATAAAAGAAAGATAAATTAATAGCAAAAATGTTGATGATATCATCGGTATACTGGCAGAAGGCGTTGAGTAAAAATTAGGCTGTTTTGAGTTATAAATGCAAATAGATAGATTTTAACAAGCTGTATTTTCTGAAAAAACAATTTTAAGCCATATTTTGTGTCATTTTAACATAATTTGAACATATTATACATCAAGACAATTTCAATTAAAGTTATTTTTGGCAACAAAAAAACAATGAATAACATAAAGCTTTTGAATATGTGAATCGAATTTGTTAATCATTATCGAATTTCATGAAGTTTTTAGAATGATAAGAAATAGCTAAGTGCATAAATAGAGATGTTAAAATTTCATGATAATGGAAAATAACAATTATCTCAAAATAAGGTTTTTTGACTTATCGCCGTCTGCCAGTATACTGAGGATGTTTTTTTTTTTAAATCTATTTATGAGCAATGTTCCATCTAAGGCAAGAGGTTAGCTGCGTGGAAATTTCAAAGGCTGCGCGGACCGATCAAATATTAATTGACCGACTGTCTTGTAGTGTGCGCCAACCCGGAATGAGTGCACGGCGGCTTCCCAACTGCTGCGCGGCTTAGATGGAACGTTGTTAATGAGTATTCGAAAATGGTAATAAAATTTTGTGATTGTAAGAAAAACAGCTGAAAGGTTATAACATTAACTGTTAATTATCATTGTTTCTGTATCATTGAGGAGATATCGTCTTCGGTGTGATGCAGAAAAGAAAACAAGTTTATCGAATAAAAATAAAAAAAAACTGTTAATTATACAGATAGTAATTAGTTAAGTTAAATATTTTGATACAAGATCTATTCTGTGTATGTTTTTTTTTATTTAATACGCAACCCATTAAGATTACCAAGATTTACCTGGAATGCAAAGTGGTGAGGTACTATCCAATTGATAGTTTGACCTTTGATTTCAGCCTGATAATAATATCCTTTGATGGAGACGAATACTTTCCTCAAAGCTTTGGCTGCAATGACAGCGTGCATGAATTCCACGGTAAGTCTTCGGCAGAGTATCGATCGGTCTCGTGGGACATGTTTTATGGATGGGAAAGTGCTGAAGAGGAAACATAGTGTCAGGCAGTCATCCAAGTCTCGGAGAGCATCTATAAATGTAGGATATCTCTCTTTGATGATGTGATCGATTTTTATTTCAGGATAATTGTTTAAGTATCGCTTTACAGTTTTTTTGTCCCCAAGACTTTGAGCGCGCTGGATTCTTCGATAGTATATCTAAAAGAAATTCTTTATTAGTATAATGTGAACATAACATATAAAAAGCAAAATTTTACAGGGTGAAATAACAATGAGGGGAATGGACATTAGTTGATCAGATTTAAGGGTCCCATAATTCTTAAGTAACTTTAATAGTTTTTCATGCTCAAAAGAAAATCTTCATACATAACAATGTGGTAACAAAATTGTAAAACATTTTAATTTCTACAGTGAATCATTTAAAATAGACTGAAAAATATTCAATAAAGTATATAATTGGTAACTGAGAAAGACATGTTTAATAGGGCTTATCAGTTTTCAAACAAAATTTGCAACATTTGAAATTTATTCAACTTGGTAACGCGGATTCAAATATTAGAATTGGTATTAATTTAAGATTAAAACTACATGAAATAGATAGTTGAATAGTCAGTAACTATCAACGAATCCATTCAAAATATTATATTTTGGTATATTAAAAAAAAAAAGTTGTTTACTTCGGCTCGGATACATTTCTAGAATACGGGTTACGGGAAAAGTGGGTTACTCAACCGCCGAATAGGAACACTGAAAAATGCATATTTTAAAATCCTATGGTTAATAGTAAGCAAAGTTTTTTTTTCAAAAAAAAACTTTTGTTAATGAAATAATCATTTCGTGAATCTTCAAAAACCTGTTTTAACAGAGTTGTAGAAAATATTGGAATTCGAAAACAGGTTTTTTCTCAAGTCGGTTTGAGTATAAGCCTTTATGATTATTGATGTAGACACTACTAGCAGAAATAAAACAAACCTTGACATCTCTCAATTTCCAAATAATTGGTTCGTGCATCAAAAACATTATGTCCTTGGTGTGGTAGAGAGTTTTAATTCCACCTAATCCTTTCTGCGCCCTTTTGCGATTACGGGGCTCACGGGGGTAAATACCTTTGAGAATGCATAACCGTCTGAAGTCTTTGATCGAGAGTTGTAGACGTTTTAGGGCAGCTTTTCTTGTCATAAATTGAGCTCCCTCTCCGGTTGAATACTGAAAAATATCTCATATTATTATTTGTTTTACACGTGCCATAACCCTACTTTCGAACGATGTACGATAATTGAAGATTTCACTAGACTTACCTTCTTTTTCCTTTTGGCTACCATTGTGAATCGTCAATATATTATAAGTAAACTATATGTGACGAGATATGCAATGACAACAAAGCTGTTATCAAAAATAGTCGATAAAACCACGAGTCTAGGTTGACATGCCTGAATTTTATAAATTAAAATGACAGCTACACTGTGGAGTTGCTAGTGGCTGCATTATTTTTAAAAAGCTTATTTGTTTAGCGAGTATACTAAATATGCTGAATACTTGGTCATGTAAAAAACCTTTCAATAAGAACTGTGTATTCATTAATTTTGGCTGTACATTTTTTTTCAAAATATTATGCACGTACCCATTATTTTTTATGTTTTTCTACATTTATTTAAATTTTAAAAAAATAATCAAATATTGTAATTTTAGGAACTATTAATTTAAAGTTCTTAAGTAAAAGTAAAAAAAAGCCTTAATATACAATTTCTTTGTTCGTTTTATTTAATTTATGCCTTAAATTACTCGTTCACAATCAAAAGAAATCATGTGCTACATTAATTTACAATAAGGTAGAAAACTTTAAAAGAAATCTTACTTCTTCATTGATAAAAATGAATAGTGGTGTTGCGTTATGCCAATGTAATATTAGTAGCCGCCCGTGTGGTCAAGTGGCCAACGTTGGCTTCGGTTACAGAGATCACGGGCCCGAATCCCAGTACGGACAGTTTTATAAATTGATTTATGAATTTCTGTTCGAAGGCATGGATGTATGTGATGTATTGAATTTAACCCTCCCACCCCATCCAGTCCTATGAACGGGGCGTATCGAGAGCGATTAGCTAAGCACTAGTCCTGTCTTAGCATTATCCTTCTATTCCTACTCTTTTTGGAAAAAGAGAGACTGAGCAACTGAGTAACAATCAGTTCACGTAGAATCTTTTCTGTTGAGATAAACTCTATTAGGAGCGGACATAGTAAAAAAAAATAAAAAATACATAGATATATTAATTAGTATATGTCACAATTTACAATAAGCTAAATACATACACAATGAAACCCCGATTCTACGTTTTCCAAGGGACCGTAAAAAATCAACGAATAATGCGGGAAATCTCAAATAATACCAAAAATTGTTTAATTTTCAAATAACTTCTTTTTATCAATTTTTCACATTTTTTATTAAAGATTTTATAAATTGATTCTTTAATTGCTTAATACATACTAAGTTGCCTATTTGTAGTTTGGTATTTAAACTTTGACAGACACCCTTCAAACACCCTTTTTTGCTATATACATAAATGTCGACTCTTTTTTCTCCTAGATTTTTTTAACGTCTTAAATTGTTCTCAGTTTCTTAGTTAAAGTTCTAGTTTTCTTCATTTAAGCATTTTAGTTTCGACCTTTGAGTTGAGAAAAATTCACGCAATCAGATGCGGTGTAAGACTATTTATGAGCGAAAAAAGAAATATTCAACAGTATGGTCAATCGGGATAGTTATTGGGAAAGGATGGTAATATTTAGATCAGGGGGGGGCAAACTTTTCGGGTGAAGGGCCGAATTCGGGAATTCAAAATGAGCGGCAAGCCGAAAGTAAAATACCATTTTATATGTACACCATTTAATATTATGAAAAAAAAAACAATCTAATGAGAGGAATGGAACTGTTTTACGTATTTTAACATTTTTTTTAAATTCAGATTTAGATGATAGATCTAGGAAATCTGTATATTGGGGAATGATTAACGTGGAATTATTACATATTATTTTTACGGGGTCTTGGTCAAGTAAAAAATAAACGATTCATGCAAAAAACGAGGATAGCGAGAACGGACGATCGGGGTTCCACTGAAAAAAACGCGAAACGAGATGCGAGGCAAGACTATTTACGAGAATCCAAAACGAACAATGCGAGAATAGTAGATCGGGGTTCCACTGTATATTATATGTACATTAATTTAATACAATATAGTTTTAGAAAAAAATAAAAATATTAAAGCCAATCAATTATGTTCATTCACAATGTTTTTTTCAAAAATTTTTGTGATAATGATATCTCATCTAAGCTTAAAAAAAATTCAGAGGCAAAGTAATTGGAAAATGATTTACATATATCATTTTCATAATATATTATTGGAGGCACCCCAAGATTAAGAGAAAGTTTTATCTATTGAAATAAAAAAAAATAAGATAAGGACATTCTACCATGTGAATTTTTTATGAAAATACTAGGTATTTGAGTGTTTATCCATTTTAATATACATATTCAAAAGCTATATTTATTTTGTTTTCTTTAACCTTTTTTATTAAAATGTAAAAATATAAGTATTGCGCGCTAACATTGCTGCTCTTTTATTGGAGGCTTAGAGTTTCACCAATTAATATGATTATAGCCAGTGTCGTATAAGAGGTCTTGCCGCCCTCAATATTTCCTCTATATTTGTTTTTAATCACTTCTTCTATTTTTTAACCATGAACTAGGGGTTTTTATTTATAGGTGGCTTAATTTTAGCCCCCAAAAATTTGCCGCCCTTTTGGCGGTCCATCTCTACCACACCCCTCTTAGTACGCCACTGATTATAGAATTTCCAAAACTAAGCTAAGCTAATCACGCATTTTCGCAGCCAGGCCCTGTAATCTTAAGAGTCAGCGCACACACGGTCACCAAACGCGACCACTAGTGGCTGCGTTCAGCTGTGGTGTAATTTTTCAATGAGTTTCGATGAAAGCTCTGCATATGAGGAGCTCGATTGGTCACATTTTTATCAGTTAAGTACAATAAAAAATGCGACTACAAGCGGCGAGTGCCAAAGTTTGCCACAGATTCTGAAACGAACGCTACCACTCAAGCGCCTCGTGTTCACTGAAACCCATTGAAAATTGTACAGCAGCTGAATGTGGCCGTTAGTGGTTGCGTTTGGTGGCCATGTGCACTGGCTCTTAAGATTACAGAGCCTTACTACAAAAATGCGTGTTTAGCTTAGCTTAATTTTGGTAATGCTATAATCATATTAATTGGTGACGCTTAGTTATAATATATCATACATATAAGCAGTGGTGTGCTGCTTAAATTTTATTAACCTGTTCGCACCTTGGTCGTAAGAATTTACTGATACCGATTTGCCCAAAATTTCAGCGTAACTCGTTTTTTTCTTTTTAGCTCTCAAGAATTTCCGAATCCAAAAACCCTGGAATTTACGGATATACTAATAACTTTGACGGGTTTAGGAACCGGCCCTCCGAGCCGAGACTATTTTAGGAACTGGCTCGGTGGAGCCGGTGCGAACCCATTGCAGCACACTACTGCATATAACCATTTACAAGATATGGTTGTCATACACAAAGGTAAACTATGTGTTATACCAGGGATGGCGAACCTTTTTTGCAAGTGGGTCAAATTTGATTTAAAAAATAAAAATAAATCATGTCGCGGGTCACATAGATTGAATAATTAAGGCTTTAAATAAATACAATCATTTCTAAAAGTTCAAGCGGGTTAGATAATTTCTCACATTTCGCGGGTCCCTTGTTCGCCATCCCTGTGTTATACCATAGTGAACTGAAAACTATGTTTTTAAGAGACCCTGGTAATCCTAGGCCCCTAGCTATTTGATAGCTTACAGAATTCTCCAATAGAAAGTATTGTAAATTTATATTACATGCACATAATAGTTATGAATAATCAAAAGATTTCTTCTTACTAACTTTCAGTTTATTTAAAATTATGGCTTCTTCAATAAATGCCCATCTTTTCTTAGCTTTCCTTCAAAAGAAATTTGACAGCATAATAATGCTAACAGAAATAACCGTAAACAAAAAATGGATTTACCTAATATCTTTATGGGCCATGATTTAAAGTTATGGTTTCAAAAACGGTTTTTTTAGAAAATTACACTATAAAAAATAATTATTATTGGACAAAATAATATTTAAAGTCAAATAAATCAATCCATCATAGGATTTTGTTCTTAAATCTGGATTTCCTGCTTTGAAAACTTGTCTGGTTTCAAAATCCTTTCTATATATCATTGGCAGATCCAGGGAGATGCCCATGATGCACTTAGGCCTTGCGCTCTTGGCTAGTATATATTTTTTTAAAGTCGTCTTATTTCTTCACAATAAATGATGATCTCGAATAGAATCCATGTTGCTGACAACTCCAAAATCCACCTTTTGATTTTTTTTAAATTTAGTTGCTTTAGTATTTGAAATTTCTGTAATGTTAAATATATCAAAATATTTTTTATTTTGAAAAACATTTATTTTTTAAAAATATTTAAATCAGCATACAAGTATATAAATCAGACATTAAAAATAGGTTTTCTAAATAAATTTAATGTTATAATAATATGATGAATTATAACTACTTATATTATAGTCACTGTGAATGTGAGGTTGTTTCATGAAAATGTTCACCGATTTCATTATCTTCAGATTTATTATTTGCAGACTCGTCAGATTTTTCATGTGATGGATCGTCTTTTTTTATATGATTTTCATGCGTCTTTGTTCCCTCAGAATCTTGAGAATCGAGGATTTTCTTATCACTATTTTTCTTAATATCATGGGGAGTATTAATAGTTTGATACTTTCCAGCTATTTCTGATTTGAGAAATTCAGCCAAAATTTGGTAAAAGAAATTATGCGTGTCTATCGATGGAGAATAAGGTGAAGAGATGGGATAAGTTAACGGATTAATGATATCATCCATATTCAAATCTGCTTTGTCAAAGTAATACATTGGTTTTTGATACGGGCTGTACATGTAGCTTGTTTGAGGTATCACCATAATAATATCAATTTCCTGGTCTTGATTTGGGAGTGAAGGGCTATCAATAACTGTTTCTTTCTGTGTCACTTCTGCGTCTCCGCTTTGATTCGGTAATAACACACTTAAGTTCTGATCAAGCGACGGTGCCACCATGAGATCCAAATCACTTTTATCTGTAACATTCTCCGCAGGCTCCAAAGAAGCTGAGACATCAGGATATCGTTGGAAATAGCTCACACCACAATATGAACTGTGTACTAACGACTGAACAAAGACAAAAACTAAAAGCTTCATCTTCAATAATCAAAGATTAATATGTTTTGAATACTTATTTTAGATTAATGCATTTCATTGAATATTTTCTATATATATACTGAATAATAACTGTTTTTGACCTATTTTATGGCCCACAATTAATTGTATGTTTGTAATGAGTCAATATTAACATCAATTTTGATTATTATTTGTAAATATTGCAATTGTTTTTAAACTGCTTATGCCTAATATTGACAAATATCACTTATATTGTGATATTAATTACTATAACAGGAAATGAAAATAAATATTTGTAAACATTAGAAATTAACAGCTTTAAACAAACACGAGAGTTTCTCAATTATTAAAATAAATCATAAACAATCGAAAACAATAAACTGACAAGTGTTCGGCAATTTATATTTCTTTAGTATGTACATATATCAAGTCGAAAACGTCACTGACTTAAATTGTGAAATCCCAGTAAGGGCAGTTCCATAAGTTATTTTTTAATCAATTTATAGATTTGTTTTTGAAGACTTTCTGTGACGTCTAAAGGTTCCTCCCACCATTCCGATTCTAAAACCATAGCTATGGCAATTAGCTCACACCAGTTCTGCCCTTGTCCTATCCTTCTATTTCTACTCTCATTAAAAAAGAGATGCAAGAGTTACTGAAAAGGAATGTGAAGTTTAATGTTAACAAGTTTTACAAATTCGATTATTGAAAAATCTTCTTTGAATGAGAAGATTTATAAATTGATTTTTTAATCGATTTATGGATTTCTATTCAAAGGCATGGATTTTTTTGTATATAAAATATATTTTACTAGTGTTTGCTATCAAAATTTAAATGGAAAACGTAGATTTGATCTTTGCAAAGTCCTTTGGTAATTAAAGTATTTCTATTGTAAACTTGTGAGTGTCAATCCACAATTTAAATGAATTAAAAAAAAATATTAAGATATTGAGATTGTGAATATTTTATGAATAATCTTATTGGGTATTGTGTTTTTTTTTTTTGAATAACAATAATTTGAAAACGGATGCTTCCATACAAGATTCTTCTGTAGTTAAATTCTCCACACATGAAAACTTTTCACATTGATTATTAGTGTTTACATTCAACATATAGTATGACCAATAATATAATTTATTTCTGAAGTAAGGAAACACAATGGAAGTTATTGTATTTATTGATTATTATTAAAAATAGATCGGTGTGTGGAGTTTTCTTGTGCGGAGAATTAGTGTACGCAAAAATCACTTTACCAAATAGTTCAATAATTTTGAAAGTCCAAAATAAGTCAAGATGTGTTTTGCAATATTTAAATGGTTGCAGTGTTGGAGGGCATTGACTCAAATAAATAGTTTCAAAAACAGTGTGTGTTGATTGACCTCTATGTCATCAATTTATTTTGAAATTAAACTAATCAGCATTTTAAAGCTGTGGCCAATAACGTGATGGAATAATCTACGTTTAATATTTATAACAGATAAATTCAAATACTTTAAAATTGAAAATATTGCTCTTTTACTTGTATAGTGATGATTTTTGGAACTGATATTATCCAACAAGATGGTTATAAGTGACTGCCTAAAAAAAACATTCATCAATTCTAGGAAAGCTCCATTTTTCAATCATGAAAAGTCTAAGCATCATAGAAGCAACTTAAGCAGAAAGTAGTTTTCTTGAATATCTTACCTCTATAATGATCAACATTATGTTCGAATAGGTTTTTAATTGCTTTTAATATTATACTAACTCAGAAGAGATGGACAATATATAATATTAACATTTTGTAGTGCGGAAATACATTAGTTATCAACAATATTTTACAATTCTAGTGAAACTGAATGAAAAGCTATTTTTTTTACCTTATTATAATAGACCGCTATTATAATAGATATCAATTCAATTGATAAATATATAATCGTTTCGTAACCTTTTAAAAGTTGTCCAGGATAAGTAGGCGTATTGCAATGGTGCAATAGTAGAAGATGACACTGGAAGACATAGGCTTCCGAGAGTCTTAAACACTTGAAGACTATATACATAGTATTAATACAATATATCTCATACAAAGGAATAAATATATATTGGTTTTCCATAAAGAAAAAACTAGTTAAACGTATGTAAAACTCATAAACATCCATGAATTTGAATATAAATCCATTAATGAATAGCAAAATCCATTTACAAATTTTCCTACACATGAAAGATTTTTCAATAATGGAATTTAAAAAAACATACCTTTCTTTTTTAGAAACTCTTGCTATTTGTTTGTTTGAAGAGAGTTAGGATCAAGGATAGTGTTAGGTCAAGACTAGTGGTTATCTTATTACTCCTGCTACGCCCCATTTTTAGAATCGGATTGGCGGGAGGGAATTTTAGACATCACAGACATCCATACCTTTAAACGAAATCCCATAAATTGATTGACAAAATAATTTATGATAGTGTCTGTACTAGGATTCAAACTGGCGAGCACTCTTAACAGAAGCCAACGACGTTCACCACTTAGCTAAAGCACACAGATGGCAGTTATAAGCCTGCCTTAATAATTTTTAATAAGTAAACCTGCCTTTCTTCTTATCCTTCATATCCCTTAATTAAAAAGATAACCAAACTTTTAAGTTGTTCATTGTCAATACTTGGCGGAAAGGCATTATATTAAAAAACTAAAACACTCTTTTCCACTAATTCTGGTCGTGATCATATTAAGTAAATGTGGAATTAGAGGAAAAGAATGTTTTATTTGTTGAATATGGTTAGGTTAGGTGAGATTCTATTATAATAAATTCATTAAAAGTATTTAATATAATTCTTTATTCAGGTCGTGGATATGAGGCATCCAGTATCAAACATGGTTTGTCACATTTTTACCGATATAAACTCTTTTATTAATTCGTGTAGTGAACTTTAATATCTACCATTCAACACATATTTCAGTTGATATAACAAGTGTATGAAAATGAACTTTAAATATTAATTTTACTATCAAAAGTGGTCAAGTCAAAGGCATCTTGATATTAAGGTATCAGATAGCAGGATTTGAATCAGCTGACTGAATATCATTAAGTATTTTTTAATGAAACATAAACAATTGACATTTAATAAGGTGAGTGACGTTTAATGATTGGGTTTTTTCGTAGTTTTTAAAGTTAGCTTGTATTAAAATTTCGTTTAAAAGTAGTCAAATAAACTTTCAAAAAATAAATTGAAACTGACATGCCGATGTTGGTACTGGACAGTGGACACTTTACATAATTTTAAAAAAATATGACGTAGATTAGTTGAAATTAACATAGCAACATAAAAATTGACAAATTATGCAAGTAAATATATGTAAAGTTTTATTTGTTGAGTAAAATGATGATGTAATATTTTTTGTATACCACGTAAAATATTTAATAACGCTGATCATTTCATAATAAAGATCCGGTACCCGGTATTTGGGACTATGACCGGAACAGAATATCATATTAAATTTAATTTTGTCATCATTTTTTTCTGTACTTGAATGATTAGTAGGCATTGGAAATGTAGCACTTGTAATGATATGCAGAATTTGCAATTTCTTAAATAAAGCAATAAAATAATATCTAATAAGATAACAGTGTGGTTTAAAAATATTAAGTAAGTATAAGTCGATGCCTTGGTGGCAAAGGTATTGTGGGTTCAGTTTTTGTTGAAATTGAATTTAAATACACATAATGTCTGTATTTTATCTCCCTTATAGTGTGTCTACTGTCAATAAGTATTGGATGGAAAGAAATTATATTCAAAAAATAAAAAACTCATTTGTACAAATTCTACTTATATTATAAATGATCAGGACCGGTTTTGCTCATGACGAGCTTTATCAACTGATAAGAGAATACATTATTACGGTGCTATTTATAAAAAATATTAGGATGTAACAAACAATTGTGTGGGTGTAACAATAATGAAATGAATTTACAGATAAAAATACAAAATATGATTATAACTTAGTGCCTATGATGGATGTTCGTAATGTTTAAATTATAGATCCCATAATTTGGTAGTGGCAAGAGTAATTAACTAACTGCTTCTCCCAAAACAAGAGTTGAGGATTAAGATTCCATATGCTTCATATTGAGAGCGGGCATTGTGAAGATTTTTTCTAAAGACTTAAAGATAAAAGAATGATATTAGCTTTTTCTACACTTTTTCTACACAACATTTTAAAGATCAGATAAGGTTGGCGGAATGTATGAAAACATTACAATTATCCATGTGTTGAGTAAGGAATTCAAATATGTAACTTAGTAAAACAAAAAGCCTGGATCGTTACCATTTGCTATGGCAACTTGATTTGATATAATACTATTAAATGAAAATAATTTAATATTTTGATAATTTTGAGCCACGGTATTGCATATGTATAAATATTTTTGCAAATGATATTGAAATTAGATACATTTAATTAAATAAAAATGTCGATTTGATTGGACTTTATATCTACTTGATTAGCACATTTCTAAACAATATGTTGCCCAAGAAAAATTGTGATTGCTTAACATTTTGTCTAAAGAAATTGCATGCTCATCATCAAACTATTGAATTTATAAAACAAAAATATTATTTTCTTTATCGAAATCTTTTACATAAATAGAACTAATGAATAAAATAAACTTTATGGCACGATATTAAGATAATAATTTAATTTGACTTTGATTTATTGAGTTTCATGACTTATTTTAGATACTATGCTATGCTTACTCTCTCTGAAAAAATGGTTGAGGAGATGTATAACAAGCATATGTATTAGAATAACTTTTGTCTCTACATTGAGATTGTTTAAAGTTGATTAAATATTATCTATAATTAAATTGATAGTATGAATGTTTTAAAAAATAGCGTCAATAATACCACAGGAAACTGCATCATACAAAATCATATATTTATGCTATTTACCTCATCACAACGATTTTTGATTCATATCAGGGTACTAAAAAGATCACGAGTTGAGGCATTGACATCAGACCAGAGCAGGTGATTACGACCATGCCGATAAATTGCTACAGTAAAACTTTCAGACACAAAAAAGACATTACATTAAATGTTTTTTGTCGACATTTTTTTTATCAAAGACATTGTGGCATCATATTTATTCTAAGCCAATTTCGTGTCCCAATAATATTCAGTCATTAAAAAAAAACTCTGGTCATTTGCCGCTCCCTAGGACTTGCCGCCCCTGATCCTGCCAAATATTTCTCGAACGGATTTGTCAAATATGAAAGTGACATGGATGCATTCTAGGCTGTTTAGTCTCAAGATGAGGATAACAGCTTCATATCGGTTAGGTGGATGTATCAAAAGGTAGTGAAACACTTATATTGTTCACTGTTCATCTTTAGTGGATTGACATTGCAAGATATAATGAAATAAATATGTATCTATAATACTATAAATAATCTATAGAATGTAAAATACATATTTCAAAGTAGAAAAAAACCAGTGTTTTTTTTTTCACAAATTTCATTTGAACAGTCATAGTGAAAAAATGCTATTTTTTGCATAATATAGTTTATGTACATATTTGATAACAATGCTATTCCACCGATTGTTTTACAAATGGAGACATATGTTTCGCTTCATTGAAAAGCATCTACAGACTAACTATCGTAATGTTATTTGTTAATAAAGTAAACATTGATTTTAATTCTATACTTATAAATTACAAAACGGAGCTTGGCGTTTTCACTTTTCATTAGACGCAGAGAGGGGGATAGATACAAACTATAATAGAAATAATTGTAATAATATAATTAATTAAAAAAATCATTTACTTATCTTAAGATGGGTAACATGCAATGTTCCCGCTAAAGTGTGCGGGTGTGCGCGCGCACACCTCCCAAAATGTGCCTGCACACATTTTTCCATCCCCGCACAGGCTGCACACAAAACATATTGTGAAAAGCAGTTTGTTTCATAAAATAATTTTTTGCTTCAATACTTTTACATAATTTACCAAATCTTCCACATTTTTTATTTTGCTGAAAATTTACTGCTCACAGAAGTTGATGGTCCGCACACACAATATATATCAAATTTTATTTTATATATATGAGATTAGCTTCATAATACCAACATTAGTAATGATAGTAATATTGGTTATGGGCAACGTTCCCTCTAAGCTGCACGCGCGCGCGGCCGCGCAGTAGTTGGAAAGCCCCCGCTCACTCATTCCAGGATGCTGGCCCTACGAGACAGTTTTTCAATTAATATTTGATTGGTCCACGCAGCCTTTGAAATTTCCGCACAGCTAACCTTTAGCCTACATTGGTTATGGGTCATCAAATACTAATCCATTTAAATTTTTCGTTTAATTGAAAGAGAGCATTTATGGTTTTGTTTTAGCAACTTTACTTTGATATTTCAAGAAACTTTTTGCATCTGACGAAAAGAAGATTTTGAAACATGTTTTAATTATAATAATCATAAAATGTTTTGAAAATGATTATTAACCTTTGAGATATATGGTAATGATTAAAAAGATATTATATGTATTCACAATGTTTATATTTAAATTTTAAACATGGATTCTTGACAGCTATTTTGAAATAATTGACTTCTTGCATAATTTCAATGAGAGTTATTTTATCATATTTCAATTCAATTAATTTCTAATAATAACAAAACAAAAAAGGCAAATCTTACAATTATTCATTTTAATATGTGACTGAGTAATAAATACCATAGAATTTTAAAAACATCCCAGTTCAGTTAAGCATTCCTTATTATTCAATTCCACTAACAATAAACTGTAAAAAATAACCGGAAGTCTGTGGCGTGCTTCATCAGTAAGCTGTCTATTTTTTTTCAATAAATAAATTTATCCCAACTCAATTTTTCAAATATAGTCAGCACTTACGATACTTAAAAGATTATTATTATCATTTTTTGACTTGTAATAATTCTCCATTTGACAGTTACTATTTCAACATTTAACTATGAATTTACAATAAAAGCTGAAAAAATGAAAAGCTAATGTTGATATTAATGTATTCATATTTTCAATTGTTTTGTTTGAGATTTATCAATTTATTGTTGGAAACTAAGAGGTCGCTGTTTGCGCACGCCACTGGATCCCTGTTTATTATATGTAGTAAAATATTACTGGAAAAGTATAATCAAGGAATTCCTTTATCAACTGGGATGTTTTAAAAATTCTATTCAATTAAATTTTATCAGATTTTTAAAATTATTAATAGGTTTCGCTGTAGACCGTTCAACTTACCCTTAATGAAAACAATCTAATTAATTTCATTTTTCTTAAAAGATTTATTCAAAAAAAGTAAATATTGTTTTAGTATGATATTTTTCTGACCTATCAGAGTGAGCCGAAGGGCCATCATATTTTACATGCCACAATATTTTTTTGTAGAAAACTAAAAATACTTTTATTATAATAAAACTGATTTCTTAAAATAGCATTATTTATTTTGAATATTAAAATTAGCTTGATGTCGATTTAATAGGAATATTGTTGTTTTTTTGTTTATATAAAATACTATTTATTAATAGGTACATATTTATTCGAAAATAATAATCTGAAAGTCTAATTTTCGACTCATTAATTAAATAAATCGATAAATTTTCAATTAATAAATGACTTGAACAGTAGATAGTTTAACATTTCTTCTAGCTGTTTTACGTATTTATAAATAATAATGTTATGTTAATAAGTTATTATGTTAAATATTAAATAAATAAATAAATATTTCCAATAGTATTTCATACGGTTCGATAATTTATATTATCCCGCGCATGTAGCCGCGTTCGGGCAGTAGGTATTAAAAAACAAAAGTGCTGACCGTAATAAAAAAAATAGTATTTAATAGGCGACAATCGCTCCTTATCGTCAGTCGAAGAAGATTATCCAACATGCGCTTCGGAGTTCTAGTGCTGGCAGGCTTTTGCCTGGCTGCAGCTCTAGCTGAGAGCTCGGTTGAAGAAAAGCTCGCCAAGTTAGTTGAGAAGGAAGAAAAACTCTCCGATATTATTTTAAAGGAGATCGCAACTGACAGCTCTACCGAAGAAGCAAAAGAAGACGACACCACGGTGCCTGCAACGAAAAAGGAAAACAAAACCGACAACGAGAGTGATGAAGCCGATTCAAAGGAACGTTCTAAAAAATCACCCTACCAGAGCACCAAGGTCTGCGTAGAGGTTAAGCCGAGCGACCCCAGCCAGAAGCCCTACACCGTTTGCCATGACCCCAACGAAGGAGTGAGCTACAGCGCGGGTGGAGGATCTTACGGCGGCAAATCTGGAGGCTACGGTGGCGGTTTCGAAGCAGGCGGCGCCGGCTACGGAGGCGGTGGAGGCGGCGGAGGCGGCGGATACGGGGGAGGCTCTTCTGGTGGATCATCTTACGGCGGCGCCGCTGGAGGTTCAGGATATGGCGGCGCTTCCGGTGGCTCATATGGCGGATCTGGTGGATCCGGCGGATCCGGTGGATATGGCATGGCTGGTGGACACGGATCTGGCGCTGCAGGAGGTGGTTATGGTGGCGCAGCCGGTGGACATGGATCAAGCGCCGCAGGAGGTGGTTACGGTGGCGCTGCCGGTGGTCACGGATCTGGTGCTGCAGGAGGCGGTGGCTATGGAGGTGCGGCCGGAGGACACGGAGCTGGTGCCGCAGGAGCCGGTTACGGTGGTTTGGCCGGTGGACATGGATCTGGAGCTGCAGGAGGCGGTTACGGTGGTTCGGCTGGTGGACATGGAGCCAGTGCCGCAGGTAGTGGTTACGGTGGCGGTCATGGATCCGGAGCTGCAGCAGGTGGATACGGAGGTGGCTCTTCTGCAGGAGGTTACAGTGGAGGTTCTTCCGGAGGTTACGGAGGTGGAGCTGCTGCTGGTGGATACAGTGGTGGCGCATCAGGTCACGGAGCAGGTTTCGGATCATCAGGTGGTAGTGGATACGGTGGCCCAAAGGGTCCTAGTGGAGGAGCTTCCTATGGTGGTGGATTAGGCTACGGAGGATCATCAGGTGCAGGTGCAGGCGCAGGAGGCTATAGCGGTGGTGCTGGAGGTTCTTCAGGTGCATACGGAGGCAGCTCAGCCGGTGGATTTGGCAGTGGTGGCTCAGGAGGTTACGGTGGAGGAGCTGCGGCTGGAGGTTCACATGGTTCGTCAAAGGGAGGATACGGAGGCGGTGCAGGTGGATCGGCTGCTGCTTATGGTGGATCTGCTGGTGGCTACGGAGGAGCAGGTGGAAAAGGAGGAGCATCTGCCCATGCAGCTGCCCACGCTGCCGCCGCCGCACACTACCGTGCCAACGATATGGAAATGGATATGGAAGAAGCTGAAAAAGTAGCTATGGCACTAGATGAATCATTGATGGTATCACGTTCCGTTTATGATTCGCAACCATCATATTCAGGCCCATCATATGCTGCTCTGCCTTCTGTTCCTAACGTTTTGCCAGTTTACAAACAGCAGTATGTAGCTCCATCTTTCTCTAAAATGTCTGCCAAGAAAGGATACGGACTTTCTTATTCAGCACCAGCACCACAACATGCAGCACCAGCACCACAGCATGGAGCTCCAGCTTCATACGGATCATCTTCACCATGTGGAATTCCTCTGATGTTTAGCTGCCAGCCGTCCATCCTTCAGTCCTCTAGTGCCGCAGCGTCATTCGGTGGTATGTCGCACGGCGCACCAGCTCCCTCTTATGGCGCTCTAGCACCATCTTACGGATCTGTTCAATCATATGGCGCACCGGCACCTGTTTACAGTGCACCTGCTCCATTCTATAATGGCCCCGCCCCATCGTATGCTGCACCAGCTCCATCCTATGGCGCCCCAGGTCCAGTAGCAGCATACAGCTCACCAGTGCCATCGTATGCTGCCCCAGGTCCTTCTTACAGCGCCCCAGCACCAGGATATGGTTCACCAGCGCCATCTTATGGTGCTCCAGCATCAGCACCCGCACCAGCACACGGTGGTCCAGCTCCGTCATACAGTGTTCCAGCTCCGGCACCATCATCAGGATACGGTGCTCCAGGGCCGTCATATGGTGCACCATCATCACCTTCAGCTCACGGTGGCCCAGCCCCAGCGTACGGTGCCTCAGCACCAGCCTCAGCACCAGCATATGGTGCCCCAGCTCCAGCACCAGGATACGGTCCTTCAGGGCCATCATACGCTGCTCCATCATCAGCATCAGCTTCAGCATACGGCGCCCCAGCTCCGTCCTCTGGCCCATCATATGGTTCTCCCGCTCCAGCCTCTGCTCCAGCATACGGTTCACCAGCATCGGCTCCTGCACCAGCTTATGGTGCCCCGGCACCTTCCTCTGCTCACGGATACGGTGCCCCAGCACCAGCTTCTGCACAATCATACGGCTCCCCCGCTCCAGGACATGCTCCAGCATACGGTTCCTCGGCACCAGCTAATGCGCCGACGTATGGTGCTCCAGCACCAGCACATGGTCCAGCGTACGGAGCCCCAGCACCAGCACCTGCACCTGCACCTGCACCAGGATATGGTGGTCCAGCTTCATCATACAGTGCTCCTGCCGCACCATCATATAATCCGTCTGCATCTGCTTATGGTGCTCCTGCCCCTGCCCCTGCTCCTGCTCCTTCTCACGGCGGTTCTGCTCCATCTTATGGTGCTCCCGGCCCATCATACGGAGGAAAATCTCCAGCGTATGGTGCCCCAAGTCAGTCATATTCCGAGCCATCGGCAGCTTATGGTTCATCTGGTGCATCGTCTTCGTATGCATCAGCGCCAGCACCATCTTCATACAAAGCCCCAGCCGCGTCGTCGTACAGTAGCTCCGGATCCTCATACAGTGCGTCTGCCGCTTCTCACGGCTCTTCCTCATACGGTGGAGCATCATCCTCTTTCTCCAAGCCGGCCCCTGCGGTAACTCACAGCGATTACTCCAGCGCCGGGAAAGGATACACGGCATCCAAGCAGCCTAGCTATCCGGCACCGTCGAAGAGCTTCGAATCCTCAGCTTCGGGTTATGGCAGCGATAGCTACTCAGGATCATCAGGCGCTAAGGGAGGTAGCGGTTACGGAGTAGGTTCCGGATATTCCGCCCCTCAACCTTCATACGAATCTCATTCTTCGTCGGCCTATCGTGAATCCGATGTCGACGATAAAAAGGCTGATACCAAGCTGGGAGACAAGTCTGATTTGAAGAAGGTTGACGCCGCCACACTCAAGCCTGTATCTCACGACAAGCTCCGCGCCAACGAGGGTGAAGAAACAAGCCCCGAGGCCAGAGAGTCCGGTGGTTGGAAGGCGTCGCATTAAAATAAACGAACAGGCAATGCTATGATTTCTATAGCGTGATTTTTGTACTTTTGTATGTTTTTATATTTAAGAAAATATAAATTATTGAGCATTATTTACTGTTTCATTATATTCCTATAACCAATTAATAACAATACAAGAGTATTTATATTCAAAAGGGCGTTTTGGCAAAAGTAAATTATGTACAAGTATAAAATATATGACGTTGTACTCCTAGGTTCATTCAAATGTTCTTTTCAAAAATACACTTTTCAAAGTTACATCCGACCAATATCATTTTTAACTATGTAGATACAGAATAATAAAGTATATTATTTTTTAAGAAAGAGAATGGTCACACTTAATAATTTTATACTAAAGTTATCGTGCATTAATTACTGTTATAGAAAATATATTTTGTTCTATATTTACATAATATTGTTTACGTACAAAGAATGTACATATGTAGGTGATTTAAAAAGTTATTGTTCATCAAAGACCTACAATATATACTTCAAGTCAATGCCGGTGGCAATTCTGCTAATCAACATGGATGATTTTATCAAATATTGGTGATTAATTATATTTCTCAAAAACATAATAGATAATTTTTCAATTGTTTTAATTGTATTGATTTCACTGAAGACTTATGTTTTTCAATGTGTTGATTATAAAATATGTGTATGTGCAATGTTTTTTCAAAGAACTCTATCATAACAATCAACTAATGCCGGACAAAATATTATTTTTAACGGCTTAACACGTTATATTTTTTTTTTCATATCTTGAGAATTATTATTGAACTTGCATATTAGCCGTAGGTAGCGCAATTATTTTGAATCAACTGTGAATCATAACAAATTCAGATTATAGTATGTTTGATCGTTGAAACTTTTTTCATATTTTGTAGCGAAATTCTCTGTCATTTGATTCTTATAAAATTAATGCTTTCATTTCATCAAAAACTTAATTTAGATTAATCGAGATGCAAACAAATTTTGACTGCCCCTGTTAGATAAATAATTACGAAAATTAAATAAAAATAACGACAATACTTTTTATAAATAAAGATTCACTTACATGTATGATAAAAATACTTTTATAGAAGCACAAAGTTACTTCTTTGATATATTAATAATTATTGTAGACCGGAAAATTTTTATGAATACCTTACGCCAATGTGGTTGAAAAATATTATTTTATACTTTTTTTTTTTACCATGTCCGCTCCCAATGTGGAGCATATGGACTCCTAATGGAGTTTATCTCAACAGAAATGTTTCTACGAGAACTGCTTGTTACTCAGTTGCTCAACCTCTCTTTTTCCAAAGAGAGTAGGAATAGAAGGAAAGGGCTAGGACAGGACTAGTGGTTAGCTAATCGCTCTCGATACGCCCCGTTCATATGATAGGATGGGTGGGAGGGGGGAATTCAAGACACCTACACCATAACATACATCCATGCCTTTGAACAGAAATTCATAAATCGATTGAAAAATCAATTTATAAAACTGCCCGTACTGGGATTCGAACCCGTGACCTCCGTAGCGGTAGCCAACGACGTTGACCACTCGACCACACAGGCGACAAATTACAATTTTATACTAGTCATATAAAACAAAATCAAACATTGTAAAAGTTAAATTTGTTATTTTAATGTATTTATGTAGTGACACACCTAAACAAAAGCTTTTCTTTATTTGTGATAGGAATCGCCGTAAAAAATACAAGCATTTGAAACGGTGGGGCTTTTCGTTTTTACCTTAATGTAGGTATGTGACCAAACATTTCATGGCTCTAATTGGACCCTGACCAGTCAGACACCGATCATCGAGAAGGTCGACAACTTCAGATACCTTGGCGTATATATCTCTGAAGACGGCAGCACAAAGAAAAAGCTCATTATTCACTTAGGAGTGAGTAGCTGCAGTCAATTTAACTCAATGCGGACTGTCTGGTGGACACAGCTTACACGATTAAAACCAAACAATGCCGGTGCGAGGATGTTTTGCGTCCTAGGCAACGGTTATTGGCTTGCCCCCTTTTTAACAAATCATTCCATTTTTTATCGAAATATTTTTTTAAAAAATTGGGATCATTGGAAATATATTTTTTAAATATAATTTTTGAAATATCCATGTCCGCTCTCAATGTGGACCATATGACATCCTAATGGAAGTATCTTATCAGAAGTTTTCTACGTGAACTGTTTGTTACTCAGTCGCTCAACTAAATCGTATAGAATACGATTCATAATTACAACAAATTCATAATTACAAACATCAAAGTAAAGCATAACGCACATTATTTATTATTGTTAGAGTATGTGTATTGAAATAAATTTAATACTTGATTTATGCACCCCCTAAGGGTTTGCGCCCTAGGCGGTTGCCTATTTCACATGTATGGTGGCGTGGCCCTAAAATCAAATCCCGTTTGTTTAACGCTTGTATTCTACCAGTGCTGCTTCACGGTGGTGAATCATAACACCTAATGAAGACTAAAAAACCGTGTACTGAGCTTCGAGAATAGTGGGTATTTTTTAAGCAAAAATATCGTCAAAACTTAAAACTGTTAATGTGTCGATCGTTTAAAGCTTAAGCCACCCAAGAGTCTTTTAACAGGTTGCGTGCTTTGAAGGGAAATTTAAGAACAATGAGAGAGAAAGCAATTAAGCAAGCATCAATTTTAAATATTATAAGAAAAGTAGATTGACAGAAAAATGTAATATGTCTGTAACGGGTGTATAAATAAATTGCGACTTTTTGTGTAATATGACCGCTCCAGATACTTCATGTTTTCATGTGATGGGTATGTTTGTAAGCATTTAAAAATACCTATTCTCTGATACAACGAGTAATGTATATAACGAGCATATTCAGGCGGTCCCATCTTTCTTGTAATTTATTTATTTATTTAATTAATTAACATTGCAAAAGGTTGACAAATTATAAATTTAAACAGTAACTAAATTTAGACTGTAACTGCGGCCAACTGTTTATTTTGAATTCCTGAGTGTAACCCTTCATCCAAAAAGTTTGCCCCCTGCTGCAGTAAAACATAAAATATGATACACAAGCGTTTGTTCATGTTTTTTTCAAGTGTAATTTTTTGAATAAAATAAACAATCAAAACAAAATCAAAGATTCATATATTATGAATATGTTATGGACAAATTAACGATGATTTATTTATATAATTCGTCGGTGTTAACTGAAACAAGAATCACTAATGGGTTATAAGCAGGATGGGCTGGTGGAGGGGGTGAGGGGTCGCCCGAGGCCCTTGTTAAAATTCGGCACGCGGCGAGCCTTGGTAAGTTAAGATAATCTTCGTCTTATCAAATCAGCGGCTTAACTGCAAATTTGGTAAATTGTAATAGAAACAGAAGATTGTTGTCCTGCATTTTTGTCCAAAAAATACATTTACTTCGGCTCATAATAAATAATACTAGCTGTTTATTGTCTATTGTCCACAATGGTTTATACAATAGCTTTGGATATTTTATATTGTTATCTTGTTAACAGAATGGTTTGCGGATGGAAACGACTTTTGATTTATTACGACGTGCATCTTTTTTATTTTAGACCTGATACGTAATATTCTGCTAGTTTTTTCAAGGAAAAGTTTTTAAATTTCTTTTAGTTATATTCTAGCCTAATTCTTGGAGACTGCCAAATATATTATGTACAGCAAAAGTAGATGAAACCAAAGCAGTCTACCATTATACTTATGTTCAAGAGAAAGAAGTTTACGGAGGGTGAATTTTGAAAAATTCATTATTACAAATAACTATAGAAACGAAGGCTAATAACGGAATTTGAATTAATTATTTTATTTTTGCAACAGTAAAATAAAAATATATTGTATTTGATTAATAAATGAAATGACTTGTGGTTCTGCTTAAACGTATTTGAGAGTAACTGAGTGTTATGCAACAGGAATTTAAATAAGTGTATTTTAGATAAACTATATAATAAATAATCTTGTACTTGTGGAATATCAGCTGATGATGAAGTTGTGTAGGGATTATATATAAAAATGCCGAGGTCATGTTTATAATTTTTGTATTGATGCTGTATTTTACGTAATGCATTTTGGGCACGTTGTCGTCACGGTGAGTAAGTGTCGTAAAGAGAAATAAGTTTTTTGAATGTTCAATGTTAGACTTTGAATTTATAACAGATACAATTTACATTTCTAATATTTAACAGCAAAAGTTCAAAAACGGAACTTCTGTGATTTATTTCTCTAAGAGTGGTGGATTAGCCACGATGAGAGGCCCAGGCGCAACAAAATTTGGAGGGCCTTGTTTTTCGGATAACATTTAAAAACATCAAAATTTCTGTGTTAAAATAATAAAAATCGGCTACGAAGTTTAGGAATGTGAATAATATATATAGCGAAAGAAGCAAACGTTCAATCAAGATGTGGACATGATTAATGTTGATATAATAACTTTAGGGTAATTTTATTACATTCGGTCGTGTTATTTCGAAGTGAATTTGCAAAAGAAGGATTCGTGGCGTGTCCACTTATTTAAATACATGATCCTTTTATAGGCGATACTTATTTGCAGATATTCGAGCGTATAGAAAATCGGTAAACTAAACTAAGTTTATATTATTTGATAAGTTGGTTCCGGATTATTTATAAAAATCGATAAAAAAATTGTATTAAATCTAATCATTTTCACTTCGGAATTCGCGACAAAAAAATTTTTTTTTACTTAATAACAATTAATGCTTATATGATTAAGGTACCATGAAAATAAGATATAGTATTCATTGCATAACCATATTAACTTTTAAAGTTATTGGTGTCCTGTGGTTGCCGAAATTAATAGTTGGTGTCGTGTCAAGATTGGTGTGTTTTAGTGGAAAGGGATTAGATTTAAAAAAATAAATTATCAATATCCTGATTGACCTTTCACGATTTGCTCATGATGAGCAATTAACTGATAAGAGAATAATCTTATCGTTTAGATTAAAATAAATTTTGTTTATTTGGTTTTTATATTTTATTATTATTTAAAAATCGGTGTAACATAAGTAAGTGTGTATTAAAAAGGAACGGGCGATCTAAACTAAAAGTCGTTTTAAAGTGAAATCGTGCAAAACATCGCTTAAAAAAGGGAGCTGGTGTATTTTATTCGGTCAATGGACCACAAAAAGAAAACCAAAGGGCGTGGGCGCGGGCCCGGATTATGTATCATCCTGGTGTAAGGCATTGTGAGATTTCTACCGTGCCTTGTAAATATTAGTGTCCACGCTGGTTATAAGACATCTTCCATAAGAACAACGTTTCCAATTGATAATATTATATAATATACTCGTCATTGTTTTTAAAAATATATAATACACTCTCATGATAATGTAAATACAACACACTGAAGAAGTACGCAATAATATAGATAAAATAAATAATATCGAACGATATAGAAAATGTCCACGCAAGGGGAGTAAAATAATAATTTATCTTTCAGTCTTCGTTTGGTTTGTGAAGGAGCATAGACGCTCGTGAGGATACTTGAAATAAAGCGTGTGGAAACGATAATATTTTCAAAATGAAATCGGTGTATTTCGCGTTGATTTTGCTGATTGTAGTGATGCTCAGCTACCATCAAGTGGATTCCAAGATCTGGAAGCGGCGGCATCATCATGAATTCCGCTCCCATGATAATAATGATGATCACAATAGTATCCATGAAGAAAGAGGCGAACGGAAAGTGAACGTAAGTATTTGCTCAATGAGGCCTGCATGTATATTTATTTTTATAAAGTTGTTTTCTTATCCTGTTCATTATATATTGTGCATACGTGATCCTGCATTTGAGTTGTCAACGTTCTTGAGACTTTGCTATATTTGGCTACTTAATCCACGGGCTTGAATCTCAGTACGGAAAGTTTTATGAATTAATTTTGTGCGTAAATTAATGCATGTTTGTGATGTAAATCTCCCTCTCGCCAATCTCATCCAAAGCGTAGCGAGAAATAATAAAACAAATACATTTTTTTTCTAGTTCGAATTTTTTTATCTATAGTATTTCGTGTAAACATCGTATTTTGAAATGCCTCACTATAAGTTGTTATGCCTTTCGGGGCTTATATGATCGGATATAAATATGTTGTCCTTTGCCTGTTATGTCAGAGGAAAAACAAAGTTCCTCGTCTTCATGAGGTCATTGGCCATTGCTATGTTGTGCAGTGTCGTAATACGTCATTGTTTTGTTGATGTTTTCTTTTGATTTTCCATGCACCCTCAACCAAAAATAAAACGTAAAACAAGCGATCAATTTTTATGCTTTTTCTCATCTGCAATTATTACATATTTCATAGTTTTAAATAAGCTAGAAAAATATAGACATATTTCGTTTATGTTTACATATTAACTAATGTATTTTGATATAACATATTTGAATCAATCACATTCGCATTTGTTTCTAATATGAGAGAACATTTCAAAATATATTTTATTTAAATACTATTTTTAAGGGACTTTAAATACTACTAGAAAAAATTAAATATAATAAATGAGTCACAATTTTCAAATGTTATTTTATCTCATTAACAGTTACAGTAATAACGGAAATAAAAACGGTCTTTCGAAGGATAATTATCTACACTTGATTTAGTAATCAGCAATTTGCGCAAATCTATTCGGTAACACATATTACAGTGGTTCTTAACCTTTTCATGGTGCACTTTTTGTTATAAGAAAAAATGGCGATGCACAAAATTCAAACGAGTGGAAAACAAAGAAAAATATGCGAAAAAAACAAATTTAACAGATAATATAACAGTTATAGTACATATGTATATGGAAAACTAAACTACAATTACCCTTAATAAAATGGAGATTATTTTATGTGAAAACTTATTAATGTGAAACCTTAGCTTGTCGACTTTTGCAGATTTCAGAAATGTTAGGTCGAATATTTGATATAGCTACCCTCAATTCTTCGTCTGAATTCGTAAGTGATTCACGTTTTTAAGTTTTCATATTAGTTATTGTTGAGAAATCGATCTCACTCAAATATGATGTCGAAAACTGTAACAAGATTTTCAGTGACCTCATGCAGAGAGCTATGTATTCGTCTTGGGCAAAGATCCGAAATTCCTCCATAGTTACTTCAAAAAATTTAATTTTCAGATTACGATCCGTTGACAAAGTGACCAATTCTTATTCGTCATGGTATGACTATTCACAACTTGATGTATCAATCGTGGAAAATGGATTTCGTATACATTCATAATTGTATATATTTAAAAAAGGAAAGTTAAATGCAATCTTTTGCGCTCGCTGTGGTCTAGTTCAGGGGTGGGGAACCTTTTCTTCTCTAAGGGCCGCATTTATTTTTCTGATTTGACATAACGCCGCAGTAAACACTGACTAGGGAATCTTTGGTCAGAAACAGATATTTACAGTCAAAGTATGTCAGAAATTTACGAATTTACATAAATTTACAGAATTGGCCAGAAGGCCGCACTAGAGTAGCCAAAAAGCCGCAGGTTCCCCACGCCTGGTCTAGTTGGTTAGAGCTTTCTCTACCGATCAGGTGGGTCTGGGTTTGATTCCCGGTAAGGTCAATGTCAAATTCGATTATTTCAATTTTAATTTGAGATCTAAGACATGGGTGTTTGTAAAGATAATTCTCCTTGAGTTAATCTCATGTGACTTACAAAAATTCTGATCGAGTATATCTCGTACGTATCTTTCAACTTCAAAATATTTGACGCATTAGCGTAAGCTGTAATGTCAAATATTTATTTTTAAAAATAAAATTTTAATTTATTTCAATAAAGTTAAATGTTCTGTTATAACGGAAATAATTACCTCGGCAATGTTTCCATTAAGTGAAGCAAACATATCTACTTTATTTATTCTTAGTATTCGATTTTTCCAAAGGTTTCTTTTCCAATAACTTATCACTTTAGAAAAATAATTACTTTAAGACACCTAAAGCAGGGATGGGATGAAGGGGACTCGGGGGTGCTCGCGCGAGCCCTTTGCTAATTCTTACTAAAGCCGGCGAACCTCTTGTTAATTAAAGAGAAAACAATATCTGAATCAATGAGTTTATAATTGCAATTTCTGACTTATATAATATCTACGGGTGTTTAGTAGTATACACATTATTACATTTTTAGCCATTTAGATTGATAAATTTACGGTAAAATTGTATATTGTTAAATATTATAAGTGTGTTAAGTAACAATCGATTGCTTATTTGAGTATTGCATATAATTGCATGGGAGGGATACAACAATCACTCCTTTCCTAGAACACCGAGAATTGGTTTGAGATTAAACGAGCCCCTTGTTAACGTATTGGCAGCCCGCCGCTGACCTTAAGTGCACTTTTCATCTGTATAGTCGATGTATTTGGTAGGGCAGTTATTACTCAAATGTGTAGTGGGGTCAATAATAATATAAAGATGATAATAATACCATCGTTATATTTGTTTTACGTTTGGTCGACGCCTTTCGCGAAAGCACAACTCGAGTCATTATTTTTCATTTTTATTTAATATCAGACCATCGAAAATGTGTTCGAATATTTACAAAGACTTTAAAAAGTAAATAAGTCTAACTTATTTTTAATACGTTGATAAAGATTTTATATTCTCAGACATTGTTCAATTCATGGAACTGTGAATTGAAAAATACATAGCAATTCACATTAATTCTGAGAAAAACATAGCACTACGTGACAGATTGTCTGTCGCAAATAAACATGATGAGTAATAATTTAATCTTTTTTTGTATTTTTGTTCGAAACGATTATTATCAAGGTGATGAAGGTTTTTCGGAAATTTTCCAATCTTGCTATATTGATAAGATAATGAATCATATTACATCGATGTGACAGCTTGACAATTTGTAAAAATAATTTTCATTAAGCTATATCCTGGTTTCGTTATCCGAGAGATAACAAAAAAAGCAAACACTTTAGGGCTAAGCGTATGCTGATTGCTGAGGCATCACAGAGTTGGCGAGCGTATTGTTAAAGTTTTCTACAACTTTCTATCTCAATCAGCACAAGTAGGGCTTCCAATTAACCGGACTTAATCGCTAACCGGTTTTCGGTTTTTTTCTGACAAATAAACCGGTTAACCGGTTTAAACCGAAATATCATGTATTTTAATTAATTAGGTATGCACAAAAATATCGTAGAAATATTTCAATATTTAGCATAACAGCTAATACTCCAATTTCAAACGAAAAACACGATATTTATCTTAATGGGACTCTATGGTACTCTATGCTATGGCAAAGAAACAATTACTTTAACATGTAAAAAAATATTTTATGATAAAAAAATACACGTCAAATGAAAAAAAAATAGAGCTTGATTATAAAACTCACCAAAAGAACGATGTTTAAATGCATTCAATTTTTAAAAAGTATCAACTGGATAAGACAAGAAATCCAATATTTAGACAAAAATAGAGAAGAATACCAAAATATTCATTTGTGTTAATAAATAATTACGAAAAAATATCAAATTATTTGAAAGAGTCATTTCTGTTCACAACATGGACAACTCTGAGACAAAAGTAGATTATTCTACAAAATGAATATATGTGTATATGTACATGTTTGTTGTATTTTGTGAATTATTTCCTATATAACACAGTAAATTCATTATAAAACATTTTTCTTTTTGTAAAAAACAATGAAAAATAAGAAAAGATTATTTTTGATAGAACCCGGTTAACCGAGTGAAATAAACCGGTTTTCGGGTTTTTTCAAAACACGCGATAAACCGGTTAACCGGTTTCGGTTTAAATCGGTTTGGAAACCCTAAACACAAGTTACTATGTACTCTATTCTATCGCTATAACACCACTGGAATGGTTTTGTCTATGGAATATCTGTGATGAAATTAATAAAGCAGGAAGTAAAGACGTTCACTTCAATACCACCCTTTTTTTCGTAGCAAACATAAGCATATGGCCATATTATTTCTTATCAACGTTTTTATATTAGATTAAATAATGCACCAAATAACGTAAAACTGACAAAAATTGGAATTCCTTGTTTGTAGAACAATAACGGCGGTATGCTGCGACTGTTGCGGCACGCAAGTGACATAGCTGAATGATACAGAATGACCCACAATAACTCCATTAATGTCTTTTTGAGTAGTATAAAAAAAAAGTTCAGTTCGCATTAATTCAATTAGTTTCTCGGTCATTTTCGCGGCAAAATCGAAGAACACGTACAAACATGCACGTGTCTCGCAGGAATCTGTGCCAGTTCCATAACGGAGTGGAGTGCAAAGCAGACGCTTATCTACGTCGCATGTGTCTGCGTTGCAGCGTACACAAGTGTGTGCTTTTTCATGAAATACAAAATCTGTGCTGCCCTGTGCTCTATGCTGCGTCGCCTTCGTCTCACGTTTAAAACCAATAAATATGTATATCCCTGATATAAAATTATATTTGAAGTTTGTTATTCCGCTTGTGTTATAATATGTGACACGTGTTCCGCTTCTTTGAGAAGCGTCATCAGACATAACATCGCAATGTTAATTAACAAACTAAAAATTGGTTTTAATTCTTAAGTTATAATTAATCTACAATTTAATTTTATATTAAAAATGAACCTCCGCAAATTTACCGCCGAGACCATAGAAAATAAACCTGTGTTTGATATGCAATGTATGCGAGTCCATATGCTCTACATTTGTAGTGGGCATGGTTTTAACAAAAACATGTACATATTAACATAAATAAATAAAATATTTGACAGTACAGCCAAGGAAATACAATAAATAATGTTCTTTTGAAATCACAATAGAAAAACTCGGGGAGTTTAAAATAGTCAATTTTTTCGACGCTTGGACCATAATCCTCTCTTACCACTTTTAGCCACCCTTTACCTATTTCGTCCGGTTTTTCAATATAAAAATATTTATTTTGATATATATTTATCCTAATTCCAATTTTCATTATCCCATATAAATTGAGATAGCATCCAGCAAATTCTACCGTATTAAAATAGTTTTTATTTAATTTCAGACCGTGACGATGAACAGTGGCGTACTACGCCGTAAATTCTCAGATACGCCAGGGGGCGAAAGACGCATTTCGATGTTCTCACAGGCGAGCGCAGAACCATGCAAAGAAGGACACCGCAAGGACGGCGCCGGACTATGTCGCCCAGTGTGGAATAAATGAATAAAAAAGTTACATATGTGCTTATAAAATTGAATATCAACATATTTGCGTCAATGGCTTAGTTCAAAGTTATTGTATGTCCACCTCGAGAACATTAAATTTGAAATCCTTTTTTTTCATGATAAATATTTGAATAGTACACTGTTTTCTCAAATACCCTTTTAGAACATACAATATTTTTTACAGGATAAAGATATAATGCAGGGGAATATTATGGTTATGTCAAATCAATTTTGACAAAAACTGGACATACAACTTCTTTGCACTAAGGTATCAATATATAAGTTCTATAGAATTCATTCATTCAATGAACTGAAGCTGTAGGTTTCATAAAATAATTTGAAGACATGGTGCAAGAAGAGCGCAAACGCTTATACGATGCTTTTGAGTTTAATATCACAAAATATTTTACGATTCTTTCTTTATCAAAATTCATTTTAAAAATGTTGACATTTGTTAGCAGATGGAAATGTAAGGCATTTATGATACGCTGTTTTGCATAGAAAATTTAATACAGTTTTAAATAGAGCTCACGTAAATTGAACGTTCTGTTAATGATTAATTATTCTGTTATGGTTTTATAATATAAGAGCAAAAAAATGTGAAAAACTAGAAAGGAATCGTCAACCAAAAAAAAACCGAGCGGAGAGGGTTATACTTCTGCAACATATCTGCAAGTAATCAGTAATTGAATGCAAAGTCGTTTCAAGTAGTAAAAAAATGTTGCAATAAACTATAATTCATACAACTTGGATTTGTAGATCAGGAAGATATTCATGCACTATTTTTGAGAAAAAGTTATAATCAATAAGTTAATAGAATGACACTTAGTTGCTGTCCATTTCAGCGTCACAATGTTAATAGTTCTGAGAAACTGCGTGATTACTTATAGGTATATTATATTCAATATTGCGCTACAAATATTTAAATTTGATGAATATTTTCATTATTAGTATTACAAATATCTGAAATAAATTTTCGGTTTTATCTAAAAGTCAGTATTATCAAAAGAAAATTCCAAGAAGAAACGTGGGAGGCACCAGAATAGACAATACCAAATATTTAAAGAAATTCTCATTTAGAGAGGAGATTTTAGTGTTTTTTTTCAATTGGTCAATTAGTATCACTTTAATATTAAGAAAATCTTCATTTTCTCACTATAAAAAAATACCTAATCATTATTCAAAAACTGCACGGTTGACGATAAAAAGACATCCCAATCGTGCATTCATGTTTTTTTTTCTTGTACGACAATTTTTCAAAAGAAAACAGAATCATATCTATAAACAGCAACAGCAGACACAGCAACAAAATATTAACATTCAAAGTCTACTCATGCTTGTACTCCAGATGGTGTAAAATGATTTTAAAAATATTACTAACCATTTTGACAATTAACATTTTCATAATGATGATAAAGTCTAGGAATTGTGTAAACATATTTTTTAATTATTTTATATACTATTATCATAAATAACAGAAAATGTGTAAATAAAATAATGATCATTTCGAATGACGATTACTTCTCGGAATCGAATTTTGGCGTATACGCTGTTATTGCATACATGTCTTCAATTACGAATTAAAGTATCAGTACAGGCATGACAAAAACCTACTCTAAGTTTTATTGTGAAACATAAAACTTTTGTAGAAGGTTAAATAAGGACTGAGTACAAGTATCCGACTAATTTTCGGTTCACAACTCTACATTGTATTAAGGGTGAGTGTAGCGGTCTACAGCAGTGGTTCTTAACATAGGAGGCGAGAAAACATTTACGGGGATGCGAGAAATACGGGAAAAATGTTTTGACATATGAAAAAAACGTATCTGAAATGCACTAAAAAACAACATATGTAGTTATTAAAAATTGAAATATTTTTTGTATTTATATGTAAATGTCTGATATATTTTTCAATAAAAAAATATCTTCCAATAAATGTAATTTTCTAAATAAAAATCGAAAAACATTTTTCAAGTAATGCGAGAACACATTTTCATATTCATTGATTAAGAAGAAGTTTTTTTTTCACTTGGTTCCTAAGGGGCCAGCAACATATCATAAGTATTTTTAAGCACCGTAGGGGAAGCGTTTAGATCTACTGGCTCTACAACGACACCAATAATTACGGAAAATTATTTAGTTACTTATTTACAGACTAGGTTTATAAAAATAAGTTGTTTAATAAAATTATGTCATTTATTAAAAAATGTACTCGCTTCTTTTATAATACATATACATAAATAGTTTTCGTAAAAACGAAATTCAAGGGTTGAGGCAAATACACAAATAAAAGATTTCTCTGACCATAAAAGTTCGGCTTAGAGATGAAATAATTTTGGGTTCCATCAAATTATTCACATATATTTTGTGAGAACATATTTACATCATAAGTTTTTTGGACGTGGAAAGCGATATTATTTAGCGATAGATTAATGTTGCTAGTTTGATGGCCAAATGGATGTGATAGCTTACCAAACAGCGAAACTGGAAGAGCTTGGCAGCAAAGTGATCATGGCCAATTATAAATTGGTTGATCTAGAAATCAGGAGTCGGAAAAATGATTATCGCTTTTGTCTGTTTGGAAATAATTCGTGAGTTTACCTGTCATTGTGAGAATTATTCCATCAACACTTAATCCTCATTTGCATACTGCGAACTTTAACATTTTTATAGGCCTCAGGATTATAGAAGTATGACAGGCGAAGGTTTTGTAAAGGCACTCCCAACCTTGATTGATACTAAAACATGTATGCAGAAATGCCGAGTAACCTAATTAGGCTGGAATATTCTAATTTATTTCAATATCTTATGTAGAGTAAACATGGATAAAATTCGTGCGTAGCCAATTTGCATATTTACTAAAATCAAGCGTGTGTATCACCTATTAAACATTAGTTGTCTATTCTTGGTAAGAAAACATTCGTGTTTTTTAATTATCGTATTTGACTCACTTTAAGGTTTTATAAATAAGGTACCTAACATTTCTAGCACAGTCTACAAACGACTTTAAATTACGCCTAAAAGCATAAAATTTTAGCATGTTTGCTTGGAAGTATTTTGTCTCGATTTCGACGATTTTTAAAAACAAAGCTGTTTAACTGGTAAGTGAATGTTGAACGATTTATTGTTTTTTTATATGTTTTATTCAATTATTAAAACATTGTAGTATTAATCGCAAAAGAAATAAGGAGTTTTAAGTGAATCTTTCTTTGTAAAGGTGAGCCGCTGTATGGTTTTTTTCAAATAAGTATTGCATTGCATTGCTGTAATACTTATATAAAGCCATCGGAAAAAAAGTCAATCAGTGACATCTATAGGAAAAGTGTTGAATATTTTTAAGTACTACCAAAAAAGATATACATACTTAAAATAACGCTTGTAGTCAATCATAATAGTACACAATTAGCTGAGCTATAAAAAAATTGATCTGTTAAGTTTATAAAATATTCCGCTAGATAGATTTATCGCCCCAGGCGTAATATAATCTGGAGTCGCTATTTTTTTCGATAACTTTAAAACGTTGCGAAATTTCATGTTAAGTCAAAATAGTATTGGAGACTGAATTAAAAATAAATGTGTTATTTATTATATGAGCTATTTTGGGGTCCCTAAGATTCAGAGGCCCCAAGCGCGCGCCTCATTTGCTTATAGGGTAATCCGCCACTGTTATGAATATTTTATCAGCTTTATTTCGTAAGATACTGATAGATAGTTCCACAAAAAACCGTGTAAAAAGAGTATTAGAATTCACATAAAAATTGAAGATTGGTTTCATGCTAATTAAAAAAGCAACATTGTGGTATAGAAAATCCTGTAAAAAAGTAATAATGAAAACCCACAAAGTAAATTACACAAAATATGAAAATATTACAATTTATTACAAGTTTTATGGGGGACTGAATGTAAATCGTTTTCATCGCTAGAAATGTCTAATGTGTAAGGAAGTAATGAAGCCTTTTGTTTTTTATTTCTTTTTATAAGTCAATCCATTATCCGTTTCTGTGTTTTTTTGTGTCGTTTTCGTAGGAATCGTGTTAAAACAAGTAATTCATGTAATAATAGAGTATTTTTTTTCTTTTTTGTGAACCGTGCTATTTCAAAATAGTGTAAATAAACCGCATAAGAAAGAGTTAAAACATTACAGCCATCGTTTTTTTTGTGTACTATTTTATATTATTTACGAAACACAAGTCGATCAAAATTTTATTGAGTTGTCGAATTACATATTTTTAAAAAAATCTGCAACAAGCTAATCAGCATTACTGGCTAAAAACAATACGCGCGTAGCATGCAATATATCTTAATTTAAAAAAAATGCATTACAGCTAATAATTGTCACGAACAACTCAAAATGAAGGGACATCATAAACGGTGAACGGATTCTTCCAAACAAGAATCTTTTGAACACGAACTCTGCTTACACGAATACCCGTACACCGATTCTTCCTAACACAGATTCCTCCGTACACAGAACATGTCATACATTTAATTATTTTAAATACAAAAACCATTGTTTTATTTTGATGCGTAATGTCATGCCAATTAAGCCAAATATTTTTCAGAGCAGAAGCTTAATTTATTTATTTTTAAATTTGAGACCTACGACGTAGGTGTTTGTTTATGTCAATTATGTTAATTTTGATTGACTTACAAAAAAATCTTATCGAGTTTTTCTCCTATGACCTTTCAAATTAAAAATAATATTTAGGGCATTGACATTAGCTGTGATACCAAATATTTAAAAAAAATATATGTTTCAAGGATACCGAAATTTCAGCACTTATTCTATTCCGTGTAATATAAATTTGATCTTCATTATCAGTTTTAATCAGATGGCGCTTCAGGCAGTGATATTTTACAGAATGCCTTCCTCAAATACAGATAAAAAGAAAGAATTTGATAAAAAGTTAAAAAAAACAAGATAAAATAGAATTCATCTCTACCAAGAATTTCACCATAATGCAAATTGTTTTTAACAACGATTTTCAGATGCTTATTAAATTATTTAGATTTTTTCATTAATGTTTTTAAATAAAGACAGTGAAATAATATGGACCTGTCAAATACGTTGAGTCAAAATAACCTTGATGCATATTTATTTATATGTCAAAATATTTGTTATCAACAACTTTATGTCAATACCACCATACACTACCTTGACCTTGAAAGCTATTAATACTTCTTTAAACTATAATTTGAGATATTTGCATTACACTTCAGCTTAAATTTTCTGATAAAGACGTCAATCTAGTCAAAACTGTTCACATTTTAGTATTTGTTTAGCTGCTTCATTTCTGTGACTTGCTGGTGTGATCTTATCATATATTCTCCGATTTGCAAAGAGTTCGGAGTAGTTAGTATTCTATAATACAAAATAATTTCATCCGTAAATGATCGTAAGAAACGAGCGGCTACCAAACATCAATCGAACCGGTAAGATATCATGCTATGTTCACAAAGATTTTTTTCAAAAACATTTCAGTGATAGGTATCTAGTGAACGAAAAACTTAAATTGCTTGTTGTTATGGTATGTATTTTATATTTAAATATTTCCAGATTCAAACCTTTTTTGTGGAGTAAGAATAAAATATATAAACATGACATCCCCTAAAGAAGCAACTGAATGTCTGTGTGAAGATGCATCCAGTACAGATGAAAAACCCCAATTAAAAGATCCAGAAAAGGCAGTTGAAACTAGGGCTTCCAAACCGGTTTAAACCGAAACCGGTTAACCGGTTTTTCGGGAGTTTTCAAATAAACCGAAAATCGGTTTATTTTGGGCGGTTAACCGGGTTAATTAAAAAATCTTTTCCTGCTTTGAACACCACGAGCTTTTATTTAACTATTCATATGAAGAGTATAAATATATAAAAATGTTGTGTATAATAATAGTATTATAAGTAGTACAATATAATAAAGTATTTTACTGTTCAATTGTCTAATTTCTGTGACATATTAATAACAAGTATGTAGTCGAAATCATGGACAACTATACTGCTTTCAATTAAACATCTGTAATACGAAAGGATTCTTAAAATATCAATGATAATAAAACAAGTGAACCTTATTGAACCAAAAATACGTTAATCTTTATATCTTTTAAATGAAAAAATATCCGAGCCGAAACTTGTAGTGTTACAAATCAATTTAAATATTAGTAAACAAAAATTTATAATGTACATTTTTTTCACGTATTCATTTGATCTTTATTAGTCGGATTATTTATAATTATTAACAATATAATATTGGATATGGAACTTGAATATTGTATAATATATACGATTGCTATTATTCCAAGAAAGTAGTAGGTACCTGAACTTAAAAAGATGGCAATTTGTATCCACTTTTTTTGCAGCATTCATACATAAAAAGGTTAAGTGACTAAGCCCATGTTTTAATATATCTTTCAAGTTATAAAACAATTCAATTTTAAAACGTTTTATTTTTATTTTCTAACAATCGGTGCCATAAATCATCGGCTACTTTAAGGGGTCGGTGTCTTTCCAATTTGCACATGTGCAAACAATAATAATAATAAAGACGAGTAAAAAGGTTTTTGAAGTGTTATACAGTTGAACACTAGCTGAATATGCGTTACATTTCTTTTAAACAATTGTTTAAAAATGTGACAATGTTAGGCATACAATCGTAAGGACACGAATGCATGTTTGCGTATAGTGAAAATTAGTAGTTACTGACAAAATTACTAATATTTATAATAGGATATATATATTATAGGGTTGTAAAATAATTGCGCTTGTGGATTGGATGGTTTTCACTGGTACAAAGTGAACTTGATTTTTGATTTTGTTGAAACTATCACAAAATACATATTTAATATATTTCAAATATGCTATCACAACATCTGTGCATATTATATTTTATTTTAGTTCAAAAATAAAATATTGCAGCCAAACTAAGTTCTATGGGAAGCTACACTACATACATATAAGTAAAAATGATCTAACCGAAAGTTCATTTAATTCTAAGCCTGTATAATAAGGTATATTAATATACAATATGTACTACATAGTTATTCCATAAAAAATGTTTTTTTTATTTTAGTTATATTTCACTCATGACGAGTATTCTCAACTGATTTCTAAAATGATAAATGTGAAATTAGTATAAAGGAGCGTTTTATTATTTAAAAAAAGCTAAACACCAGAAAAATCATTATTTGATGACACTTAAATAACATTTTTTTTAAATAAATATCTTCTTTAAATACAAATATATTTTTTAACCATGCCCACTCCCAATGTGGATCATATGGACTCCTGGTGGAGTTTATTTCAGGTGTTTTCACGATAACTGTTTGTTACTCAGCTGCTCAACATCTCTTTTTTCTAAAGATAGTAAAAATCGAAGGGTAAGGCTAGATTAGGACAAGTGACTAGCTAATCGCTCTCGTTACGCTTCGTGCAAGAATTCAAAACATCACAAACTTCACAAACATCCTGGCCTCAAACAGAAAATCATAAATCGATTGATACATCTAAAAAATATATATAAAATTGTTTATGCCGGGATTTGAACCCGTGACCTTCTCAAACAAAAACAGTGATATTTTTATCTACTTTCTAATTTTATGCACTTATTGACTGTTTTTTAAGTAATCAAAATACTTTTTTTTGAAACATTGGTTAGTGTGGTACTAAAATTTGTTTTTTGAAAATAAATCCGGTTTAAACCGGTTACCCGGTTTATTTATTTGAAAAAAACCGAAAACCGGTTAGTTTAAATGTCCGGTTAATTGGAAGCCCTAGTTGAAACCATTGAACCAACTAACGTCGAAGAGGATCAACTGTTGTCTCTAGTCATGATAAATGCTCCAATTCTTGATTGCCCCCCAGGCCAACGCAGGGATGCCACTGGAAAATGCAGACCGTATTTCTAATTCATACGACAATAAACGGAATATTATACATATAACATAATATTTTCCGGAAAACCGTTAATAGCATCTGCGTCGCTAGATGTATTCATTATCGTATTCTTGTAAAACATTTTCTTTTTGGTAAATATTGACTGGAACAAACGTTTTATTGTTTTTATCTTTTAGTATTTATTTGTTTTATTCTGTTATCGTGATTTATATCAGTGTATACATTATAATTATCTACTACAGTTGTATTATATATTATATTATGGATTTGGAGATAAACACGTATAAAGATTATAAATGTATAATGAAAATAATATTTATTCAATAATCAACCAATTTATAAAGCTATATTGGCATCCTTTATTCAAAATACTTGAATAGAAGAAACTTCCACTATGAAGAATACTATAATAATCATAAATTGTATGATTGTATGAATCTACGACGTAACTGTATTTTCAATATATTCTACCACCGCAATTAAATTAAATTTCGTATATATGTATATATATATGCAGCGATGGGCTGCCAATACGTTAACAAGGGGCACGTTTAATATCATAGCAATTTTCGGTGTTCTGGGGAAGGAGTGAATTTTTGTATCACTCCTATGCAATACTTAAATAGCAATCAATTGTTACTAAATACACTTATAATATGTAAAATATGCAATTTACCGTAATCTTTTCAATGTAAATGTCTAAAAATTTACTGCTGTGTATACTGAAGCTGTCGTATATAATATATGTCATAAATTGCAGTTATACACTAATTTAATCTAAAATAATGTTTTTTCTTAAGTTAACAAGAGGCTCGCCGGCCGTAGTAAAAAAATAACAAGGGGCTCGCGCGAGCCCCTCCGAGCCCACTCCAGCCCACCCCTGTATATATGCACTTAAACACATTACGGAAATACGATTTTAAATAATAATAATGTGTATAAATGTTTTTACCTTTCATTTCCTGTAAAATAATTTATGATCGAGTAACCAGCAACCGGTCGAGTCATCAAATATTTTCAGTTGAAATGGTTCCATGTTGTCAACGAAAAATATATTATAATATATCCACATACCGCACAAAGACAATAAATTATCAATTGAGTTATGTATTCCAAATAACATTGTAGTCTCGAGAGATCATGAGAGATTTTCGAGATAAAAAATAGTCGAGAAATCACTGCCACTAGGGACGGTATCAACCCATAAAAAATAGAAAACGATTAGTAAAGAAATGTAATATGAATCTTCGAGTAGATCTATAAGTTATAGTATATTATTAAGTGTTTTAGACACAGAGGGAGGGGGGGTACTCTTAACAGTCACATTCAAACATCTAAAGCTGGGGTTCCCAACCAAATTATGGTCGCGGGTGCAATCGAGATTGAAAAAAGTTGTGATGGTCGAAAGCCTGGCTTAAAAAATAACTAAATTGATGCATAATGTACTGAATTTCGAGGCATAAAGTCGAACACTATCTAGAAAAGTATAAATTTACAGGAGAGTCAAAAAACGCTTTTTATTATTTTGTAGCATTATATTTATTTGAAACCTAATTTATTGTATATTGTACGTTTATGATGAGCAACTTTTTGTAGGTAACGTTATAGTTTACTAGTGATTTTAGAAGAAACTAAAAAAGATTGACATAAGGTTGTTTGACTATCATGTCGCCAAAAATAAAAAAAAATAGCAATATCAACAACAAAAACAAAAATACGTTTTTGTAGATAATGTTGTTCAACTTTAAGCTTTATTTTTATTAAAATTTATACACGTTTCAAACACTTCTGTCCATTTTTTTTTTCATTTATTGATGCTTTGTAATGGGCGTTAAAATTTCTATGCGGGTACAGGGTTGGGAAACCCTGATCTAAAAAAATGTAAATATATAATGTATATTATTCTGCAAATATACAACCATCTATAACCACTTGTTAAGCGAGGTAACTAAACATATGGGTGGAATGTTTGTAAAATAATTTTAGATGTGAACGCTAATTTAAATTTGTAATGGATTTAGAAATCATTCATATTTGAATAAGAGTTGGCAAAATTGCTATTTTTCCCCACCGCCGGTCTTTGAAAATATAGAAGGTCGATAGTAGTATACAATTGCATTCAAGCCGTATTAAGTTCAGTTTATCATCATTTTAGTTTCAGAAGAATTTATTTAATATATTTAATTTAAGAATTTATTTAATATATAATAATTTTGTCCGGTGTCTCACTCCCCCTCCTCCAATATTCTGCACTATATTCTGGAAAGTCATGTGCAAATGTTTATTTTATGATTCTTTATAGAAATTTATTCACAGAATTAAATTATTAAAAAAACGTGACAATCCATATTTTTATCGGTGATGTCGGAAGTTTTTATCAATCCGTGCATTGATTGTATACCAAAAATTGATGCGTATTGATTTTGAGCAAACATTATTAAATAATACACCTTTTAGAAATTATTTTAGCTTTTATTTAATTTTCAACTCTTTGCTTCACCAAATAAATCCAGTTATCACTTTGTGGACTGTATTATAATAGTTATATAATATTTTTTGGGTTTCAATAATAAATTGATACAATGATCCAACCTTATATTATAAAAAAATACGAAGTCGTTCTTAGAATAGAGACTTTTTTAAAGGATGCACCAAAATCACGAAGGTAAAAAGAAACTAAACATACTTTTTCTTCAAAATTATATATATAATATCATATTATGATATATTACAATGTTTCTTAACCGGTGGTCCATGAAGTTTTTTGGGTGGGTCGCAAAAATTGTCTGCAGTTCAAAAATAGTTAGTATCCATTTTTAAAAGTTTATATTGATGGTCCGCAAAACACTTTTTGATTTCTTTGTGGTCTGCGAATATAAAAAGGTTAAGAAACATTGATCTATTGCATAATATAAATAATGACAACCATTCCTATCTATTAGAAAAGAGTTATCATAATTTCACAGAAGACCAGCTAAGAGCCACTGCGTCAAATACTTGATCCCCTTTCAATAATGTACGAATCATCTGATTTATCCACTGCTCACATGTATACATAAGCCAAAAAAATAAATTTGTTAATTCAATTATTAAAGCATTCATACTACAATAGTTTTTGAGTAAGAATTTCCATCGTTGTTTTGCAATGTAGTAAAAAATATCATGAATAAAATGTGGCAAAAAAAAACGTTTAATATTGTAACCCTTTGTAGTTAGAGTCTCCAATCCTAGGATCTCGAATCTCGTCAAATTTTGTGATCCAGTAATCCCAGGATTTTGGGATTGAAGATAATAAGTGAAAAAATCTTGAAAAGTTTTTGAAACCAGTCAAAAATGTTTGAAATAAGCCGGCGACCTAAAATAAATAAGGTACTCCACCATCTTTTGTAGATTATTTTAAAACCTATCAATTTTAGACTTTTTGCTCAGTGGTAAATCTTGGGATCCCGAAAACCCACATTCTTAACAATTATGAATCCTGAAATTCTCCAAGAATCTCAAACAATTATGAAACTATTTTATGGGGAATGCTCAATCCCGGGATCCCTGGATCACAAAAAGGATCCGGGATTTGTATGCCCTAATTGTAGCTACACCAATTTAAATGCAGTTTTGTGGTGTTTGATGTTACTTCGAATAATGAGGTATTTAATAAAAGGATTAAAAAAAATACTTTATCTGCGGTTTCGCTAAATTTTAATTTCTCACGTAGAACGTCAATTAATATGCAAAGGAGTGGCTCTGTAAGCAGTATCCCCAGACATAAAAGTAATTTTTATTTCTTCGATTCGCAGTACGTTAAATGACGTATTTATTCTTCAAATATTGACTCAATGTTGACTTTCTATAATAATCGACATATCACTTTTTCCAGAGTCGAATAAATATGGTAACGATATGCGGCAATACAATTAAATAAAAAATGTCAACGCTAAAAGCAAGTAGATATGAATTTACTAGTTGGCGTCTAGATAATTCATATTCTATTGTTTCTGATGAATTTTAAAGAAATTTCTAACAACTGTTTTCACTTTGTGATGCAATGAAACTGGCGATGGAATGGGGCACTATTATTAAATAAATAAATTCTTTATTTTAAAATAAATGGCTACAATACATAATCATCGTTCATTTGTTTTTAACATTTGACAGTTCGCGAGCTCAGTACTACAAGGTTCTATGTGGACAGATGCATGACAAAAGATATGGGCATTTGAAATTTTGAATGCTTGTATTTTGAAAATTGTAAATGTTTCCAAGATTCTTTTGGATTGTATATATCAATGATAGTACCGGCATGATATAACTATTTAAAAAAAATGTTGTTAAAAATAGTCCTTCATAGTTAATTAGAAATACCTAAACTTCAATTAGAACCTTGTCACAAGTGATTCAAAAAACTGACTTACGCTTTTTAAATTTAAATAAAACTAATTCTATGGAAGATAATCTAATGTGATCATTATTATTGGAAAAAATATATAAAAAAAATGAAGGATAATTAGGAAAAGGAGGTTTATTTTTTTGTAATTTGTGTTTGATATTATTAAGTTAATATTGTAAAATGTAATAATACCACACTGCAAGAATACAAAACACCATAATGGTAAAAAATAACACCACTGTGTTGAAGAATAAAAATAATTGATCAAAATCAAAAAATTGAAGAAAAAAAAGGAATAAAATTATCAAAATATAAAAGATATTATTCAACCTATGTACACTCACACAAGTTTTTTCACTAACGACCCGGGTTTCGCCTTTCGGCAGGAATTCAAGTAGAAACCTCAGATATCTTGCGACGCGCACCTAAAACTACGGCATATTGGAAATTTAAGTAAAATTTCGACTTCATATTAATACAGCATGTAGATAATGCTACGCTTAAAATGCCTCATTATTACTTTAGTTTGGTCAAAAGTCGACACTTAGAACCTTGTAGTACTCAACTCGCGAGTTGTCTAATCATGTACGTGTATCTACTTTTATACGCAAGTGAAAGGCGATATTTTTTTGCTATATTTTCATAAAGTAATTATTTTTTGCATATCGAAATACGAAGACAATTATTATCTAAAATAAATTTTTTAAAATGATTAAAAAGTGCTTAATCTCGCGAAGAAAACTCAAAAAGTGTTTGAAATGATACCGTGAAATCGTTTCGACTTTTAGTTAAATGTTCTTATGATTGATATAAATAATTTCTGGTACTTCAGCAAAAATGCATATGTTATCTCATCAAATGATTTTTATCTACATATGTTTTAATGATTGATTGAACACAACTTAACATGTAAATAGTCGAGATAGAACTTAGGGTTTTATAGCGACTAATTTTGTCATGTTTATATCAATATTGTAAGTCATACTATGTTTTATTTGAATAACATGTTTGAATCTGTGAAAGCACGATATACTATTTTCAGAAGTTGAAGTGTCTACTTACTGATGTAATTTAGAATGCCATGTTTTTTCTTTAAATACGGGAAATGGTGGAATTATTCGGATAAAGAATTTCAATAAATGAAGATGTTACAAAATTACCCGGTCCGAGCCCGAAAGACCGAAAAAAAGCCCGTGTTTTACAAATTTACAACAATTTACGATTCTCTATAGAACTGGTAATAATTAAAACCGTCATGGCTGACTTATGACAGGAGCATATTCTGAAATATTATTCTGAAGAATAAATTCCTTACCCGGGCCCGGCCCGAGCCAGAATCTCAATTGCGCTTACCCGCCCGAACCCGGCCTACGGGCCAGGCCCGAGCCCGTGAAAACCTCTAATACGTAGATATACATACGCCAAATGGTCGCTCGCGAGCTACCGGTAGCTCACCGGAAGCTTTTTCGGTAGCTTGCGTAGGATATTTTATCATATTTTTATAAATAACTTTATATTTGCCTATAAAATTTTATTATTGAACTCCAAAAATAAAAAAAAATCAAATGTAGGTATTGTTTTGTTCTACCTACTTATGTGAATCAACGTTTTCTTCTATGGAGGTGGTTAAGAGTAAATATAGAAACAGACTCACATATGTACATCTTGTTAATTGCAATCGGATGGGAGGGACAAGGTACTCACCGAGAATTGAAAAAATTGTGAATGGAGTGAATGTCATTCTTTTTACGAATTATTTTTACTCGCTATTTTATATTTATTTTTACTCACACTTATTTTTCAATTATTATTTTGTTTATAAATAAATAATTGATGATTTACTAGAAAATCTGATGTTCTTATTTATGTCAAGTAATATAATATAATATATTATGGTACGATCAGGGCCGATGATAAAAAAAAACTATAAAGAAGGAATATGTATAGGTAGCTCACCAGACAATTTCAATTTATGAAAGTAGCTCACATTCTTATTGAGTTTGAAGACCACTAATATAAGGTCTTACTAATATTTGAAACGATTGCTAGGCTTTTCGAGTGCGTTTAGAGAATTTCTCGGTTATTAGCATGTAATATGCAGAGTAGCAAAAAACAGCAAGAATTCAATTTATGAAGCTCAGAGAACTCAAAGAATGACAAAAAATAAATTTCGGTAAAATTATATACATATTTTTTGCTTGTGAAGTTCGTTCATTCGAATCGTTAAACTTTACAGTGAAAACGAATTTCTTGAGGTTCAATCAGTGGCGTAACCACCATACAGCGCAGCCCATGTAGCACATATGGCCCTTGGGCTTAGGAGGTCACAAATTCACATCCATATTTAAATTTCCAAAAAAATAAGATTAATACTTAAAATTGAATATTTATAAAAATTCCTTGCCAAAGACCTTTTTTATCTGTACGTGCGAAATAAAGGTAACTGTAGTTTGTTAATATCGCCAACTGAAATTATAATTGGATTCTCTCCGAGTCATTTTCAGATACTTTGGTCTGCTGTTAAAAAACAGTGTAAGAGTGGGAGAACAATTGATTCGCTACGGTTCTTTTATTTGTATTAAGTCAAACGATTTGTCTACAGATGAGTTTGTATTAAATAAATTGTGTTATACGCCAATTCCATGCCACTTAAATTTTTTTTTTTGATAATAAATAATTTTTTCTACATCCAGCACTGGTTGTCCTTCACGTAAAAGTACAAAACTATATATAATCGACATCAATTTCAAATGCACAATACTTGTACAAGAGAGTACGCGTGTTATTATAGCAATTAATGTGACTACTTACACCCAAGTGATTTTAAGGTTAGTGGAATATTATATATAAACATACACATTGTGAATGGAAACAATGTTTAACATTTTTTGATAAGTTTAACACAGAATTCATAAGATATTTTCAAATGCCGACACTCAGATAAGATTGCGAATATTGCATATATATATATTGCGAATATTTGTTTAGCGTATTTCATGTTTGTATTGAATGCATACTGAATTATCTAAAAAAAATAATAAAGAAAAGTATAAGTTTAGTTTATATCATAGAATACAATTGATAGTCCCGAAAATAATTGCGCGCGTGACGTACATTTAAAATTTGTAAATAATTATTGAAATATCGATTGATGGATCATTTGAGATGACATTTCAAAAAAATTTAAAATTATTTTCTGTCATTAATGGAATGTCACATCCTTGCCTGGGTTAATTGGACTTAATTTAAGTTATCATTTTATTAAAGTCCAACTATTTTTAAAAAAATCATACAAAATTGTGTGTCGGTCTTATTTTAAGCCGAATCTAGTAAATTATACCGAAAAATAATATTTTTAATTATCTTTTACTATCTGTAACATTTATTTGCATCTTTCTTATTTATTAACCGCTTCAGTACCGTAAGACCACTGGTGGCCGCTATATACGAACGTCGTAAATACCGTTAGGCCACTGAAGACCACAAATGTAACTTGAAAATATTAAACTGTATATATCATTTTGTAAGTAAACTTTTAATATTAATAAATTCAGTCTTATTTTTTAAAACTATTCAAAAATTATTAAAAACATGCGGTATGTGAATGAATGTTTTTTTAGCTTTAAACATCGCGGTACTGAAAAGGTTAATATATATTAGTTATTTATTAGTCACGTGAATGACTGCTGATATCAATTATTGAATGTATAATTCGGTGTTTTCAAAACTGTGGTAAAGAAAAAGAGAGATATAATTTATTTGCATTTTATAAAACATTCGAGCCATCTCTTGATGACTATTAGTAACATAATTGAAAACAGTTCGTATTTATAAAAAAATTTTTTTTTGCATAATACAAGGGTTCCCAACCTATGGGTCGCGACGGGTTTTCGGGGGGGTCGCCAACTTTTTTCGATTTTGGATTTGAACAATAAAACTAAAACTACAGCCGGCTTTGCGTGAAAGTGCTTGCATTTGCATTTGAGTGAAATGGATACTTATAACAGAGGTTCACTAGTGGGCCTGACTTTTTGATTTGTCCTGCGAGTGTTATGTTAAATCTGTATTATTTTTTTCTTCGTTCATACAATATAAACAATTTTAAGCGATTCTTAGATTTTAAATCAAACTTAAGATCGAAATTAACAGACACTACAACATTTGATCCTAGATGGTAAAATTTTGTTTCAAACAAACAATTGCATAAATCACTAGAAATAATTAATAAGACTAAAAATGTATATTTAGTTAAAAATATAAGTTTAAACAACTAAATGTTTTTTTTTATATTATTGCCTTATGTTTTTTAAGAGAAACCATTAACAAAACAAATGGTGGCCCGCCAAAAAAATATTGTTTTCAAAATTGTCCCTTTGACGAAAAATTTTGTCAACCACTGCTTTAAAACAAGATAAATGTGAAAAACTGAAACGTGTGGAGAGTTTTTCCTCGTTTTAAAGCACATTGGGTAGTCACTTTTAGGGTTTTCACTGTCAATACTTAGTGGAAAGGCATTATATTAATAAAAACACAATATTCCTTTTTACTTCATTCCACTTTATTTAATAGGTCAGGACCCGTTTCGCTCATTGCGAGCATTGTCAACTGCAACTGATCATCAGTTGACAATGCTCTCAATGAGCGAAACCGGTCCTGACCTATTAAATAAAGTGGAATGAAGTACAGAGGAATATTGTGTTTTTATTAACATTGGGTAGTGTTTGTTTTGTAAAACGAGAAAGATTTCTTACACACGTTTTAAGACATAAGAAACCACTTAAAGCTTAAGACGGAAGCATACTGCCGACACCCGACGCCACGTAAACGTGTTGGATGAGGTCTTAGCTACATATTTGCCATTGTATTGTATGGAACAGGAACGCACTGCCAACATTCAACGCGACACGACGGCCGTGCGTTCCTGTTCCATACAATACAATGGCAAATATGTAGCTAAGATCTCATCCAATACGCTTAGGTGGCGTTGGGTATCAGCAGTATGTTTCCACCTTTAAGCTCATGCGAAATTGCCTATGTGGACAGCTCGATAATATTCGAGTTTGGAAAACCAAGAACATAATATACCTACATGCTCTCATATTGTTACAAAATAATAATAATGATAAACGATAAGATAATAATACGCTTGTCATAGTTAATTGCAATAACTAAATATTACGGGTGCACTGCATTTAATATTAGATATTTTCTTGTAAATAGTAAATAAGATAATAAAATACTCATCAATAGATACTCTGGCTTAATCTTTCTATAATCAAATCAACGATTTATACACTCATTTGATAAACACATACAAATAATATGAAGGTTGAATAAATAGAGATATTGTAGAGAATAGACACAACTAACAATCAAATTATATTATTTATTTTATTTATTTATTACAATTAAAATTATAGTACATGACATAACAGCTGACGCCAATTCGCCATGTACTTGACAAATATAAAGAGACAAAATATAAAATAAAACTACATAATACATCAAAATCAACACACAAAATCAAGAAATAAAATAGTAAAATTTAACAAACAGTTCACAAATACTATCACTAAAAATGTCCACTTCTCTAGGCAATGAGTTGATCAATCGAACGGCCCTAGGAACTGGTGACTCATACTTCCTGAGCGAGGTATAAGTTTTTAGAAATAAAAGATTTTGCTCATAGTTTCGCTCACGTAAGAATAAATTGGGAGCATATAAATAAATAGTCATGAGAATTTCAGGATTATTAACTCGGCCCCAAAGGAGAAGAGAAAAATTCTTTAAGCTTGAAAACGATCTTCGAGCTCCAAGAGAGTGAAATGATAACATTCCTAAAAGAAATTTGGTGGGGTAGTATTCCTTTAAGGAATTATCAAAGGGGAAGAATTTAAATTTTTTGAAATAATAATATCTTAGAAATTTATTATGGACTCTCTCCAATTGCAGCTTGTATGAACTTTCATATGGACTCCAAATGATGGATTCATATTCAAACTTACTTAAGACCAAAGAAACATAAAGCGTGCGAAACACAGTTAGGTTTTCAAATGGTTTGCTTTGTCTTTCATACTTACAATAGAGGTTGTAAATGACGTCACGCGGTTTTGGCTATATTCACCATAACTTTAGTCCAGCGATTTCTAAGCTAGGAGGCTTGAAAAAAAAAAGTAATTCTCATAGCATACAACATAACGTACAATATATAATATACAAACAAATAAATTCTCGTACCGTAACTGACGTAACGGTAAAACATCAGTGAATCTCGATTTCTCAACGTTTGTGTGGATACAGAATCTATTTGTTGATAGTCAAGATGATAAATTTGAGCTAACAATCATTGAAAAAGAGAAAAAAGTAGAAAGCCGAGTATTGAGCCAGGTTGGTAGTTGGAAAGCGTCACGAATTGCCTCAAAAATTTGATAAATTTTGAACTATTAAACATCCACTCCCATCGCGGTAAATATATATTAAATACATATATTTATGTATTCATATATATTCTGTAAATTGTGTTTTTTTGGAATAAGCATATTTTTTACCGCTAAAAACGTGTATATATTATTATAATATGAAATTAATAGTGGGGAGGCGTAAAGATTTTTTTAAAGGGAGACTTGGTAGCATGATATTTCAAAACCAATGCGTTATTCACGTGTTGTTCTCTTCATCCCAAGTATTGAAGTTTTATCAAATTATTTTTCAGGCCCACTTTGTAACAATAATAGTCGATTCTTTACTGCCGAAACAAACGTTAATTCAAACATCATAGTACCGATTTATTTTCTCAGAAAATAAATTGTTTTGTGTCATTCTTATTTATAAATGTGAATATTTTGATTTAAAATAATATTTATTGTTTTCTTTTTAGATAAAGATGTCGTCTCCTATTGATCAAGTATCGGATGCAATTTTCTTTGAAGGACAAAGTTCGGCAGAAAAAAAGCCAGAACCCGAGAAGACTGTCGAGAAATCGGAAGACGCGAAAAATACTGAATGTCCTGACACCAGGAACATGATTGAAGCTCCAATCTTTGACTGCCCTCCTGGACACCAAAGAGACGCCGCTGGAAAATGCCGACCGAACTTTTAATTTTTTTACCTTTGTTACTCATTTGATTAAGCACATAGTATGTCATATTGTTTAATAAAAGCAACTTGGCTTATATTATCAAATAATAATGGATAAAAACATAAGATAAGGAAACAACATGACAATATGTATCGTCAAAATTGACTGAGTCAAAATACTTGCTTGTTGGCTAATCGAATTTGAAGTTTATGAATATAACCAATCTCATAACTATGCAAGTAAAGGTGTTTTTACAGAAAAAAAATTCTTGAGTGAATAAAGAAAAAAAAAATCATGTGGCAGTTATCAATAGTTGTTCTACTTGGTATTTTATTCGATATTTTTTAGCACTTGGTCAAGATATTTGAAAATTGCAGCAATCGATCATATTCTTTCACTGTGTGCTCGTGAAATATTATTTGGGCTCAAAATTAAATTAAGAATTATAGGCATCAAAATAATTTTTCTACGCATACATAAAACTAAAAAATAAATTTAAAAAATCGGTAATTTACTATTAAATTCATGTTATAAAATGATATTCTATTTTCATTTAAGATATAGAGAAGAGGGTTCAGTGTAACAAAAAAATATTATTACCGAAATGTCAAAAATGAATTAAATTATCTGTTATGTGAAAACAGCTAGAAATATAATATTATTCCTTAATAAGCCTAACATATTAGTTTAAAAATTATGGTTTTTCTTTGAATTAAGTTTATTTTTCGATTTCCCAACAAACACCATTTTGAAATTATTGCCTTCGTAAGTATATGTTTAATTGTATTGTAAAATTCAAATTTATTTGTTAGAAATTTGACGACTGCTTTGTGTATTGTAATGTTCTTTAATAATATTTTTTTATAAATAAATTATAAACAAACTTGATGATTTAATTCAACTTGAATGTACAAATACATAAAAGATTTGTCATCAAAAACGAAATAAAAATAGTAGAGTATTCGTATTGATGATTCTGAAGTTAAAATTTATTTTATACAACAATTAGTTTCCAGCCACTGCCTCCAACGCTACCTGCCAATTTCTTTGCTCTTTCTTATGCCGTGTTAGATTTGCCATCTTCTTTTAGTTCTTCCAAGTGGTGAACGAATTCTTCTGAACAAGAATCTTTCAAACACGAATTCTCCGAATACATTCTTTGGATAAATAGCCAACAACGACCTTTTCTGACTATGTAACCATTCGTTTATATTTTTAGAAGTGCCGAATTCAGACATGGCCAGGTGTTTCATAGTAATAAGTCAGATTTTTTGTGGTAATGTGATAAGCCAGAACAATCGGCATTTGTTTTTATAATGATCTTTTTAATTTGCCTTCCAGTCTCAAAATTCCTAAAAATTAAGCCACAATGCCTTTAGTTTTAAGCTACCTATATGTTATGGTTTTTCAAAGTTCATTTTATGTTTTTTTACCTGCGACTTCCGTGAGGTGCAACCGTAAATCACTACCGTAATTGTATTGAATAATGACACCCGGCTTTGACCGAACCAATGTACTCGCTAACAGCGCCCGTACGGGATCTACGGCTCAGGTAATCGGGGTAACATAGGGTACAGGTACCCTTTACTGCGTAAATAGCTTACTCGACTAAGACAGGGATCGGTAGATTTTCAGGTGAGTAGAGCTAATTTGTCACGGAAATTGGATAGCAAAAATATCAGGGAGCCATGAATGTGCAATATATAAAGATTTTTTAGCAACAAGATGTGTGGGCACGCAGGTAAAGTATATGAGAAGTGTAAAAGAGGTATGCTGTCCGTGTGCAATTTCATAGTTAGATTATTTTAATATGAGGGAAGCTATTTTCAACAGGTTTCAGGAATTCAAAAACAGCAAATCAACGTTAACCTTTGTCAAACAACTTTTTAATACTACTGTAACAGAATAAAAAAAATTCTTCCTTTAATATTGACATCGGCAAATTTTAAATGCAATTGCTAGATTTACAAAAAAAAACAAAGAAATGTGGAGCTCTAAATTCGAACGTTTATGTGCTGATGTGAACTTGGTTGACAAAACAAGTGGTCCACTTTGAATGACCTGGAGAAGGAAGATGTGTTGATTTAGAGTTGGAGTGACTTCAGTATCTCAATCAGATTACGAACGTTTTTAGCAAAAGACAGCTTAGGAATGCCTTAATCAAGTTCATTACAATGTACCTACCGATATAGTTTTTAAAAAATTGGCTCTCAAAATAAATTTCATACGTTGTATAGTTGATATTTGGCTCAGTTGACTAAGGAGTTTGATGACTACTGCTTTAACATGAGTCCAAATAAGAAAGAAAGAAAAACGAGATGGGCTTAATGTATTCAAAAAGTAGCGGGACACTTCCGCGTTTATCTCAAACAAAAATGGCCTCCGAATAGTTTGTTTTAAAAACTGGCACAAACGAAATCAAATTTGGGAAGACATCTCCCAAAGAAGCAGGGTTCATTTGCGGGCGCGTACTATGCTATCGGTGACACAAGAAAGAAAACAACAGACCAGTTGATGATGCTCGTATTGAGCAAAACCGGTCCTGATTTTATTTTTAAAAACGTGTTATTAGTTCTTAATATGTTTTATTTTTTAATATAATACCTTCTCTCCAAGAATTGACAATACACAGTATATAATGCATTAAATATTAATGTATTTCAAAATATATTCTTCGATTACTTAATTAACACTTAAAACATGTATGTAATTATGTAATTAACTTAAATAAATCGTATTAACAAAAATATGTTTATGGATTTCGCAATAATTCTAGTCCATATTTTAGGGGTGTGCGATGACAAGGGCGAAACTAAAGAAAAATATTTATTTACTATCGATTTTATCATCAACTATATTATATTTTCTTTAGTTTTATAAACAGCTATTATATTTTTTTCAAAACAACATTAAAATAGATCTCTCCACTGTGTTTTTACCCTTTAATTTATGATTTATTTTAAATACAAAACTACTACTTAGACAAAAATTGTGTCGTTGTTTTTTTCCCAAAAATATTTTTTTTTAGTTTCGTTCTTGCCACCACAAGCCCCAAATTTTGCTCCTATGGTTCAAGAATTAGATTACCCCTCGAGTAAGGCGTACTGAAGCCGAAATTCAGTTCAAATAAAGAATGTCTGAATGTCATTTGTAAAATTAAGTGAACACAATCTTTTTTGTTTCAAAATTTAAATGAATGCGTTTTAATAAAAACATTATGCACATTTACGACATTGTTTGTATTTTGTGAAAAATATGGGTGTGGATATCCGTTTTAGATATGGTAAAATAATTTCTCGGTAAAGAATAAACACGTTTGTCATTGTCAAAATGTACACAATTTATCTTTATGATTGATGATAAAAAGCTTTAACTGTTTGTTAATCGGCAAAGTATTCTTCTATTAGATATATATAATATATGCATGCCGTGTGAACGGTATACACCCACACCTCGATTTGCGCGGTTTCTCGCAAAGCGAATTCGAATAGAATACGTACAAAAATGAATGATAGGTTTCAGAAAAATCTCACAAAGAGAACACATGCATTTTTTGTTTTTAAAAATGTGCATATTATCAGTGTTTTTTTAAAAAAAAGTGTGCCGGAACTTATTTTTTTTTCTTAATCATGTCCGTTCTCAATGTGGAGGATATGGCTTCGTAATAGAGGTATCCCTACTGTCAGTTGCTCAACATTTCCTTTTTAAAGAGAGTAAAGATAGGGCTTGTACAGGACTATTGGTTACTTAATGGCTCTCGCTTTGCCCTATTCATTTTAGGATTACAAGAGTGAATTTGTTTTTTTTGTAAAAACTTATTTAAAACATTACAAATTTCAATAAAAAAGGTGTTATATACATTTTGTTATATCAATACACATATTATAATAAAAAATGGTAGTGTGGGGTAAAAATATTATTTATTATTACTATACAGTAGCAATTACTATTTTTTGTAATACTAGATAATACACTGTGTATATAACTGAAAACGGGATAACAATTATAATATTCCTCTTCGTCGTTACTGTATAACCAGTTGTCATTAGAATTGGTTCAAAATCATTACTGTGCAATGTTGATTGCCCCTGATACTTTAATTACAATTTAATTTAATTTTCTCCTATTTGCTTGCACTCAATATTGTATAGAATTTGAATGGAACAATAAGCTTTCGATGGACAAAACGAGTATTCTCTCGTTTCACGTCAGTTCCAATCATAGACTTATATACTTTCCAATCGAAAGGTCAAATAGCTCAGATTAACATATCAATATTTCATTGTGTTCTGATATTTGATAGATTAAGTGATTTAGTATAATACAGTTGTATAAACCATATGTTATAAGAATAAAGTGAAACATCATTTGATAAAATGAAGTGTTTTAATTTAAAATACATAACATAGCAGTCATATATATCTAGCAGCAGATTTTTTTGGGTTTACCCTCGTTAAATAATCTGCCGTTGTTTTTTGCGTTTTATTTAATATTTATTTAAAGTGTGTGCATAAAACGAGTCTTGCGTAAATCGAGTGATGGATATATTTCATTACTATTTTAAGGAGTGGTAGTTTCGCATACAATATTCATGAGTAGTTTTAAAATAATTTTAAGTTTAAATGAATATTGTCATGGTGCAAAGATTTTGTAGGTCCAATTTTGATCTAAATTGAGTCAACATATCGATGGCCTAGTTCAGCGGTGGAGAACCTTTTCTTCTCTAAAAGCCGCATTTATTTTTCTGATTTGACATAAGGCCGTAGTAAACATAGGACGGGATTGATTAATATTCAATCCCTTACCCTACTTTTCCCCCAAATATATCCAAACCTCGTTTTTTTTTTAGCCCACCGAAGAATTTGAAATCCTCAATTCGCTATAGTTTTTTCCCAGATATCTCCAAACCTCGTTTTTACAGAATTGGCCAGAAGGCCGCACCGGAGTGGTCAAAAGGCCGCGGGTCCCCCATCTCTGGCCTAGTTCCATATAAAGATAAGTCAAAAATTTGATGTTTTATTCTATAGCTCCACAAAAGAATAACTAGAAAAACTTGTCAGATGTGTGCATTATCCAGACGAAGAAATATAAAAAAAATTCTCACAGTTCCACATAGATACAACTCGAAATATCATAAAACGATTGTCAACGATTCCATAAATTTGAATTAAATTGAGAAAAAGTAGGTACTAAATGTTTCACTAAAACAAAATTCGTAAGACTTTCCGACTCCGATTCCACGACTTTCGAATCCATCTCCACAACCCTGCTAAGACATTGAATGTACAAAAAGATACATTTCTTACATTTTCGGCTAATGATATTAACATCAAAAAACCCGTTCGTCAATGGCGACTCTTTTCCAACTATGTGATTAACATTTCTTCGAAAATACCGACTCATCAACGTTCTCTCTAATAATATGCATGGGTGGGATAGAGGGGTTTTGGAAGAGCTCGGTCGAGTCACTTATTCAATTCGACTTATGCCGGCTAACCCCTTTTTAAACTGAGAAAAAAACAATATCAACCCAGTACCTAACTGCAATTTTTAACATATGTATGTACATACATACATATATTCACTATGGCGGATTGAATAAAAAGTTTCAAGCATGGAATCAGAGTGAAAATAATATTGTAAATTGTAATATTATAATATATTTCTGTGTCTAAGCCCTTCACTTAGCAATCTAAGGTAAGTAAACATATTGTCCAGCGATTGATATTAATTATTTTACATTACATGACGTGTTATTACAATACAATATGCGTATATTATGTAAAATTCAATTGCTTTAATAATTATTGCGTACAATAAAATAATATAACTGCGATAAAAAATTCCGCCCTTTCCTCGGAACACTTCGAATAGCTCTGACCAAGCCCTCCAATTAGTAATGCATTTTTTTTCATTCTTATTTCTTGAAAATCTCATGTTGCCGTAATTTTTCCATGACGGTGATATGTGAATGAGTATAATTATTTCAAGAAACAAAAAATATATTTTCACTGCAACAGAGCAGTCAATGTTTTTAATTTATGATAATTTTTTTTTGATTATACTTCATCCGAAGATAACCGCCATCAAAATAAATTAAAAGTTTCTCTCAAGTTAACGGTTGAACACCATATTAACCATTTCCGCTCTCAATGTGGAGTAAATGGACTTCTTATGTTTATTTATTGATTTGGTATTTACTTGGTAGAACTCCATTATAATAAATCCCATATTGCTTATTTTTATCGAAACACTAAAGCCATAGTTAATAAATTTAATTTAATTTAATTAATAATAAATATCAGTTTAATTTATCCTAATTAATGTTTTAAAAACCCCAGATTGCTCATCGTTCTTTGAAACACTAGAATCACATTTAATAAGTGTAATATTGTAATTATAATTTGAATTAGGATGTTATAGTGAATGAAATGATGCATTGTGTATCTCTTCGGAGCCAGTATATATAGCTGAGCAAAATGTAGGTTTTAAGTAAATTTTAAAAACCAACTTAAGGTCTCTAAAAAACTCGTCAAGATGATGTCACAATCCTTATTATGCTCCACCTCTCCTTCTCTTACAAGAAATTCTTTCACAGCGGAGACGGACGAGAAAGTAGCCGACAGCAATGCCGGCCCTTATTTAATCGCCCTAAGAGATAATCTTTAATGTTTGATCGAGCGTATGCAGGGATGGGCTGGAGGGGGCTCGGGGGGGCTCGCGCGAGCCCCTTGTTAAATTTTGGACCGGCCGGCGAGCCCCTTGTTAAGTTTAAAAAATCAATCATCTCAGATAACATCATCACCTAAATGTTATTTCTGTAGACGGTTAAATAGCATTATAAAACATAAGACTCTGTTGGCCCTTCAATTTGTTCGTAACATACATTCATTTCAGTTGCATAATAAAAGGGACCTTTTTTTTGAGCCGGTTTGTTTACTATTGTCTAAAAATGCCGATGTTTGATATTTTATTGCTTAGATGTCCAGGCATCACATTTTTATGAACCTACTTTCTAATTTACTTAAAACGTGTACATTTTTTTCATTTCACGACCTTCGCCGTAATCGTTATTCTGCACTTTTTTTATTTTTGCAAGGACAGAGTCCTAACATTTCTTTTAAGATTTTTTATGATCTTCTTCTTGGAACTTGGAACGAGGTATAACGTTTGTGAAGAAAATAATTACGATTAAAGAGCAAGCTTTAAATCATGCATATGCTCTTTAATGATGATTAAAATAAAATTTAAGGTGTTCTGTTGTACTGTCAATCCGTAGTGTAAAAGCAGGCATGCAAAACCTTTTTATCGAACAGACAGCAAAAAAACAAATTATAATAGCTTAGGTTTGCAAGTAAAAATGAAATTTAAAGTACGCTCCTTTTACATGCGGATACGTTTCGTGTAAAATAGCCTTGTATGTAGTTTAGTGATGCACAAGCCGCGGGCCGCATGCGGCTTAAAATAACATTTTTTGCGGCCCAAAATAGAAAGTTTTTCTACCAATTTTTTTAGTGAATACTATAAAAATCTGTGTTTGATATATGAAAAAATTATGCAGAAGCAAAGGTATATAATCTGGATTATCACCGATAGAAAACATAATCCTATTTTTTATTATTCAACATTATGATATTATTTTCACGGGGATAGATTTGTGACCGAAATTCATCTTTTAACAATGAACGTATCTCTCGTCTACTCGTCACTTTTATCCTCTGAGGCCCGCGAAAAAATAGAAAATTAATAAATTGGTCCTTCTTTCAAAAACCTTGTGCACCACTGATATAAATACGTGAAAGTTAGTTTCTGTTACATTCGGCCGTGTTATTTTGAAACCGTGCAAAAGAGGATTCGGTGTACATATTAAGCAATACGTGTTGTATTCCTAATTAAAAAATTGATGCGACTTTTGCCTTTGTAAAATCTTAACTAAATATTTATAATCCGCAAAATCAGTAATAGCCTATTTCTATCCTAATTACCGTATTTCTATGAATCGATTATGCATTTCAACAAAAAAGCTTGCTCACATATGTATGTATATTAGAAGTCTGCGCGGGCCCGGACCCTTACGAGCAATTGGGATTCGGGCTCGGGCCGGGCCCGGGTAAGGAATTTATTTCTTCAGAAAAATATTTCAGACTATGTTCGTATCATAAGTCAACCACAATAATTTTGATTATTACCATTTCTATAGAGAATTGTAAATTGTTGTAAATTTGTAAAAAACGTTTTTTTTCGGGCTGAGGAGTATAAATCTGGGCTTCGGGTCGGGTTCGGGTAACAAGTGTGGTATTAGACTCAGGCCCTGGCCGGGTCGGGCCTGAGTCTTTCGGGTTCAGACCGGGTAATTTCGCTAAATTTCGGCCCGTGCAGAACTCTAATGTATATAAATCAAATGTATTATAGATTTATATATGTAAATCAAATAAATTACTTAAAAAATATGTACTATATTTTAATTCAAAAATGAAACATCCGTGGGCCACAAAAAAACAGGCGGGTCGCATGTCACGGGATTTTCATCATTCCTGATGTAAAGGTATTATGGCCGAGATTAAGCGAGCCCCTTGTTAGAATATTGGCAGCCCACCGCTGAGCGTGTGTACTCTTGAAAGGGAGTATACGCACTCGATAATACGAGCCAGGCTCTTTTATTCAGCTAGGGACCGGGCATGTCTAAAATAAGAACAGTAAACACTTCAAGTTTACGTAAACATTACGAGCAATTCTTAGTAAGAATTGAACATTTTATGATTCAAAGCCAATCATTCTCGTTAGGGATTTTTTCTTAATTGTTTTCCCCTCACAAAGCCTTCAGCTGACAGAATCTTTTAGAAAGTCATTACGTAACTAGCTTACATGCGGAAAAGGGATATAAAGACTTAGTCTGTACCCACCCTGGCAATAACTTTAGTCAGGAAACAGGAGTCCGCTTCGCGGACACCACATATAGTTTCAGTAGGAAAATAAAGGTAGGAAACAAAAAAAAAAAGTTACATTTGTGGTCTTCAGTGGCCTAACGGTATTCACGACGTTCGTATATGGCGGCCACCAGTGGTATTACGGTACTGAAGCGGTTAATAAATAAGAAAGATGCAAATAAATGTTACAGATAGTAAAAGATAATTAAAAATATTATTTTTCGGTATAATTTACTAGATTCGGCTTAAAATAAGACCGACACACAATTTTGTATGTATTTTTTTTTAAATAGTAGGACTTTAATAAAATGATAACTTAAATTAAGTCCAATTAACCCGTGCAAGGATGTGACATTCCATTAATGACAGAAAATAACTTTAAATTTTTTTGAAATGTCATCTCAAATGATCCATCAATCGATATTTCAATAATTATTTACAAATTTTAAATGTACGTCACGCGCGCAATTATTTTCGGAATTATCAAGTGTATTCTATGATATAAACTAAACTTATACTTTTCTCTATTATTTTTTTTAGATAATTCAGTATGCATTCAATACAAACATGAAATACGCTAAACAAATATTCGCAATATATATATATGCAATATTCGCAATCTTATCTGAGTGTCGGCATTTGAAAATATCTTATGAATTCTGTACCCACCCTAGCAATAACTTTAGTCAGGAAACTAGGAGTCCGCTTCGCGGACACCACATATAGTTTCAGTAGGAAAATAAAGGAAGGAAACAAAAAAAAAAAGTTTAAGCATAGTTCTGACGATGGCGAAAACCGAAATAACTATCAACTCATAAATATAAAAATTGTAGAACTAAAATACGTTGATATTTTTACCCTATTATTTCTTATGCTTGTCTCAACAGAAGCTTTTTTACAACAACTGCTTCTTACTCAATTGCTCAAATTTTAGTTCAAATAGATTATGGATAGCAGGATGGCATTACTAGAAGTTAGCTAATTTTTACGTGTCGTTTTATGGATCAAGTGTATGAGAGGGAATTTTAAGCGAAAATCCATCTCTCCCTCTGAATAGAAATCTATTGAACGATTGAAAAAAGAAACTGCCCGATCTTGGATTCGAAACGAAAGACCTTGACCACTTGACCACAAATCTTACCTAATCTAATAAATAATAATATTTTTTACGTTCTAAAGTCTAAATAGTTAACTAAAGTGATAAGTTTTTAGGGTGTTCGCTGTCAATACTTGGTGGAAAAACATTACATTAAGAAAAAACACAATATTCATGTGTACTTAATTTCCAATTTTATAGGACCGGTTTCGCTCATGACGAGCATAAAAATCAGTTGACAATGCTCATCACGAGCGAAACCCGTCCTGATCTTGTTAAATAAAAATTAAGTACAAAGGAATATTGCGCTTTTTTCTGAAAGTGATAAGGTCTTGAATATGGAAATATTTTTTGAAACTCACCGGAAAATATTATAAATGTCATCTAGTATTTATTTGAACATATAAACCATAAAATTATTAGAATTATGATTAGGCAAATCGTTTTATTTGGTATTGTGGATTTTGAAAGGTTTCCATTGAATTTGATAATGCATGGGAACGTCCATTATCTGCCATTTAAATTCGGCTAAATTCAACCGCAACTATCTAATAATACTATACAAGAGAAGTGAAAGTTCTCAATACTTTTTACTACTACAGAATTCGGATTTATTCTAAATCACAGATGTTTCATGAGGAGAAATTATTGTTATACTTTTATTACTTTTTAAAAAGGGTACTCTGCCTAAATGTTTCATGTTTTGATCAACCTCAAGCCAACCCAGCAAGAATCTTCTTTATACGTATACTTTTTTGCTTTTCCATAACTAAAATATAACCAAACCAAAATATATATTTTTTTATCGCAGATATGAAACTAAATTATGATCGTTTTATTCAATCGTGGAATAAATAAAACAACTAATAATGTTATACTTTAAATATTCTATTATATATCTTTAGATATTTTTAGCCACATGAATAATTTAGACGTTGATAGCAATGCTTAGTAAATAACATCAGTCAAGCTCCATAGTTTATTGAAATAAAAATAGTATTTCATTAAAAAGGGTCAACCATAATTTTCTATGTTTACAAATAAATATACATACTTTGTTATGTAATGGGTTTTTACATACCACTTATCAGTTATCACGTCCTGGCGAAGGCGATACATTTTGGTTTGATATAAGGATTTTTCGGTTTTGCAACTATTTTCAAGGAGTTTATTATGGTTTGGGGCAATATGTGATTTTGTTTTGGGAGAAATACCGCTGTAAAAAATCACACGTTATGTCATACATTATTTTCTTCTCTGTTGTTTATTATATTTTAGGTTAGCAGTGAAGTGATATTCAACTAAAGTGATTAAAGTTCTGCCAATTTATCTTCTTTTTTTTTATTTTTTCACGGGCCGCAAGTTTTTCAGATTGTAATTTAAACTAAAAAATGTGTTTTTGAATTTATTGATTATATCCAAACTAGGTATGTATTGTAGAAATATTTTTTAATTATCTAGAAACCATAAATACAACTAGGATATAGACGAGACCGTCAATTGCGTTAATAATTTGTTAGTTTAAATTAGTCGATTTTTTTTATACATTTTTGAATTTACTACACATATCTCTTTTATCATTGATAATTTAATTATCTTTTAATTAAAATAATTAACAATTTCCGATAATAATGCTATTATTTTATCCTGTAGTTATTTAATCTGTAGAGTGCGGTCATTTTGTTTTTTTTTTAAATTTGTTTACGGGCTGCAAAGATTTAAAAAAATGCAGATTAAAATTTAAACTAAAATATGTATTTTTGAATATTTCGAAAATTCTCTATCAAACTTCCATAGAAATGTATGTAAATATAATGATAGACTAGATCATCACATACGTTTATAAAGTATTAATATTGACTTTCTAAGTTTTTGATTTTGTATCAAATTGGATTTGCTACACATATCCCCATTATCATTGAAATATTTTTGAATTCAAATAATTAACAGGTTTTGAAGAAAAAATATATTCTCTTATCCTGCAGTTATTTAATCTTTATAGCAAGATATGTTATCAGACAGCGGTATTCCGTATAATAAAAATAAAATACATTTTGATGTGCACCACGTAAACCGATTTATCGCAAAATAATTACGAATAATGTCTAAAAATCAATTCAATGAGAAAAAATGATAAAATCTCAGACAGTATATGAGCGCTGAAAATTGACTAATAAATAAACAACAATTAGTACAGTTCAAAAACGTTTAGTCCAGCGTTGTCCAACAGAAATCGTTTGATGGGCCAAATAAAATATTTCCGGTATATGGTGGGCCGCATAAAAAATAATTTATTAATTAATAATTACCATGATACTTTATTTTAATTTAAAAACAGCCAAACAATTATTATAAAATATTTGTTTTTTTTATATCGACTGGTAATTTATTCGATGCACATCGCAGTTTTCATCGGCCAGTTACGACATTTCGTTTTTACTATTTCCAATTTTGAAAAAAACAACTCGCAGCGATAAGCGGTCCCAAATGCAGCTGTAATATACATTGGCAGCTTTTTTAATTTTTGAAATTTATCCTCGAAGATATATTTCTGATAAAACTCACTATTAATTTCTTCAAACATGCATTTTAACTCGATGCTTGATTGGAGGTCTATTAACTCCATTTGCGACCTAACTTTCAAGAAAACAATTGGATGTCATACACAAAATGCTGATATAAATTTTGCAAATTCACGTCAGTGCTTTGTTTTGTTAGATTTACGAATAACATCATGCAAAATATATTTGTAGAAGGCTGTAAACTCCAATAGGGCCGCAGACAATCTTCAACTGGGCCGCATGCGGCCCGCGGGCCGCGTGTTGGACATCGCTGGCTTAGTCGTTTAATCTTCTTTGCGCAGCTGTGGAAATAAGAAATCTGTACAGCTAAATAGCATTAAGATGTATATAGGTTTCTGCCAGTAATAACTGCCAACGAAATATACTTTGTTCGTATCACTTCTGTCAATATCGAAACAAATAAATATTATACGATTCAGCTTGTTTTTTGAGACTATTAAGCGTGTTTAAATCTATCAATCTGCATTTATAACTCAAAACACCCATTTTTGACTAAAGGTTTCTGGCAGAATAGCGACGGTGTATAACTTTAGTTTAATGTTCTTTTTAGGGATCTGGAGCAACCACTTTTTTAAGCTGCTCCTCTCCAGCTCCACTCCAGATCTCTGATTTTAATGAGGTAGACCACGCAGAAATATAAAAAGTGAGATTATTCATCGCTTGTCAGGTTTGCCCTCGTATCAAATGATACCAGGGTTAAAAAAAACATTAAATATTGAATTTATCAGAAATTAAAAATACATTTTAAAAATCTGTTAATTTTTAAATTTTGAATAAATATAAAATATATATGATATACATCGGAGCAGTGGAGCACAAAACAAAATCCGTGCTCCGGCCAAAAACTTGTTGCTCCACGGATCCGCGCTCCGTTCCAGATCCCTGGTTATTTTGATTTCAATTCAAATCCGTGCTGGCTGTTTTTTTTTTAAATATATTTTTAATTTTCATTGCATCATATGTATATGCCAAAGACATTGAAATAAAATGATATAGTAGGTAAAAACTTTGCACTAGCGGTCAGTTAAGTTAAATTAGACGTTTTAAAATTAAATTTGAGATCTCGGAAATGGGTTTATATGATGTCTCTTCTCCTTGAGTTTATCTCGTATAGTATTAAAATTTCAAAATATTTGGTGCATTTGTATAACTTGAATTGTGATCAATGTTCTCGCTAAGGTGTGCGCGTGTGCGCGCGCACACCTCGAAAAGTGTGCCCGCACACTTTTTCTCATTCTTCGCACAAACCGCACATATAAATGTTGTACAATAGAGTTACTGAAAAATTATCGCACACACAGTAGAAAAATTAGAGGGAACGTTGATTGTTTTAATTCATTGTTTATTGCAATCAAAACTGGTACAAATTTTCACATCTTTAAGATATTACATATCGTCGTTAATTTTCTACAAGCACGTTTCTCAACTTTTGTCAGTTTTGAGTTTTTCGATGTCATTACATTGAATTAGTCAGAATTTAAATAAACATATATTCCCTTAACTATTGTAGAATCCGAAAAAATATATATATGTCATGCTTTATTTAACATAATACAAAAACATAAAAATACAAAATAATTGATAAATAATATGGTCACGTGCTATGTTTAGCATGAAGGAGAGGATGGCATGAATGACAACGTCTTTGCTTTGTTCCCTTTACCGACAGAACCATTCCAGTGGTGTTTTAGAGCGATATAAAGCGATAGCGGCAGAATAAAGTATATATATATATATATTAACCATTTCCGCTCCCAATGTGAAGCATATGGACTCCTAATGGAGCTTATCTCAACAGAAGTTTTTCTACGAGAACTACTTGTTACTCAGTTGCTCAACCTCTCTTTTTCCAGAGAGAGTAAGAATAGAAGGATATGGCTAGGACAGGACTAGTGGTTAGCTAATCGCTCTCGATACGCCCCCGTTCATAGGATAGGATGGGTGGGATATTTATGTATCCTTAATACTTTTTGAGATACGTGGTAGTAGAAAATTGTCAACGATTTGACCCTCTGTCAATCGTTTATTCATTGAATCAATGATTTGTTGAGAGCATTAAATGGATTATATTCTTTTTTTATTTCATGATAATTTAGAAGCCCCTGCATGAATAACAAACAAGAAGAGTCTTCTAATATTCGCAGGTTTATAAACATGTCTAGTGACATATAGTTAACAGCTTTCGCGCCAATACTGTTTGTTTTTATCTGTAGGCGTTTAAAACGATCTATTTACATTACTTTACACTACTAAGTCGATCAGCTTCAATTTATTTTATTGTGCTCACGATAGTCCTGGCCCGCGCACTGACTTTTAGCTCCATCGTAAAGAGTGAGTATTGCCTTAACTTTTTATCACTTAATATCACCTAAATTGATAACGTATTGTGTAACGTCAAACTGTCAAATGGTATTCGACAATAGACATTTGTACTTTAATGCAATCAAACTTCGAACAAGATATGTGAAGATACGTTTCATATTATTATTTCTAAGCGTGGTTTCAACTAAAATGTCTTCTTACAATGCGTCGACGTTAATTATATTCGGTGTGTAATAATTAAATCATATAACCTAAAATAAAAAGAACTTCAGGCTATAATTTTAAATTTTCAGTAAATATGCTTAACAACGTGCTATTTTTAGTCTCCTTAAAAGTTTACTCAATTCCGAAAAAACAATGAAATTATCTTTAAAGCTTAATTGCGGATACGAAAATATCAAATAAAAATCCCAACGTTGGAATCAAGGAAACCGATAATTTGCAGGTCATATTTCGAATTATAAAATTGGTCTGTTCTAACAAGTTTCATTTGTAATTTAATGTTGGTAGTCGTATTTCGCGTCAATTATCAGTTTCCCTGGTTCCCATATTTCTGTTCGTAATTAAGTTTCCAACAGAGTTGCACTGTAATAAAAGAAGTTCATTAATTGTCACGTATAAAAAGAGTAGCATGCTGTCAACCATTTTTACCACATTTTCAACTCATTAACCGGTCTATTATAATCTTCATATTAATAGCCTAAAAATAATCACAAATTCGTATGTTTTCATAATGTCCCAACCAATGATATCGGTTTATTTTGAACCGCACATTTTTCGACCAATGCTTACGACTTATTTTGAACCGCTCATTTTTGATCCGTCCAACAGGAAATTATCTTCAATATTCGAAATTCAAACATCCTGGCTTTTATAACTGACACATTGTAATAATATCGAGAGAACTTTATTTGAAAGTTTGCATCGCTTACGAAGTTTTTTAAATAATCAAATATACTGATTCGATTTTTCGAAGCTATAATTATAAGATTGTCGAAATGAACCGAAGATTCTCTCGGAGTTGATTTGACAGATTTTGATCAGTGTCATTGATTCGATTATTGGAATGTGTGGTTATATTTCGCTTCCGGCCTTTAAAATCTTTTTGATTTCTTACATGCATTAGTAATATTCTAATTTTTTTTTTTTTATTCCATGTCCGCTCCCAATATGGAGCATATGGACTCCTAATGGAGTTTATCTCAACAGATTTTTTTCTACGAGAACTGCTTGTTACTCAGTTGCTCAACCTCTCTTTTTCCAAAGAGAGTAGGAATAGAAGGAAAGGGCAAAGACAGGACTAGTGGTTAGCTAATCGCTCTCTATACGCCCCGTTCATAAGATAGGATGGTTAGGAGGGGGGAATTCAAGACATCACATACATCCATGCCTTTGAACAGAAATTCATAAATCAATTGAAAAATCAATTTATAAAACTGCCCGTACCAGGATTCGAACCCGTGCCCTCCGTAGCGGTAGCCAACGATGTAGACCACTCGACCACACAGGCGGCAATATATTCTAATTACGGTATGGATATTTTATAGAACTATATTTCGCTGAGGGCAACGGGCTTACAGCTAGGAGTGTTTATTATATATCACCATGTTGTAAATATCGCGTTATTTTCAGCATGTTTTCACGTACATATATTTTATCTATAGATTCTGACGCTTGATTATTCGCTAGCAAAAATGAGCAATATTTAAAAAAACCGGTAAAAATCGACACTGCAATTTAATATTTATAACATAATGTGAATGATATTGACTTTCAGTAATTTTGTAATTGAATTTCCTGTTTATTAGTGTTTAAATAAAATTTCGATAACTTAAAACAAAATTTAGGTTTGACTTTTTTTCAAATTGTAGTAAAACGGTTTAAGACAATATTTTAATATAACACTGCTGGAGTAAGTTCAGTATTTATTCAATTTAAAATAAACTAAGAAAAAAAATTAAAAAAACTTTTAATAGGGCTCAATTATTAAGAATATTATTGTAAAAAATCATGAACCTCAATAAATGATTCAATTAGTGATGCTAAATTGTTTGCATTCAATTATTTAAAAAATATAATTTACTACGTACAACAGTCTCGTTCTAGGGAGGCGGTATGTATTGTAGGTGCCTACAGGGATGGCTCGTGGTGTGTGCAAAAAGTGCGGCCCACGCAGGCGCACAGCATCCGCACTAAGATTTTAGCACTATCCACTCATTTTGAAATAGTTTTTCAATAGGGTAAAAATATCAACATATAACTAAAATAGGTTGATATTTTTAGCCTATTATAATGGAGTTCTACCAAGTAAATGCCAAATCAATAAATAAATAATTTTTCAAATCACCGAAGGCACTTTGCACACAGGCGCAGAGATATTCGAGCCAGCCCTATGTGCCTATACTAAATTGATACATAAAATTATAAATACGTACACAAACTACATCTTTTTTATACGTTTAAAACGGTTGAGAAGATCCGCGGTTCGTCGCTTTTTAAGGATCCATAAAAAACTGTGAATGCGGGAAAACAATAATTTAAGGTTGCGAAAAGGGCATGTAATCCCGGAGCCCGTTTGTATTTTCGGAATTTGGGGACTATTTTTTTGTCATTTATCGTAATTTAATGTTTTCATTTTTATATACCAAAATTTATGTATAAAAATATCAGGCATTACTAAATATAAGAATTTATATGTTGAGCCTGCCGAGAATTTAACCCAGCCCCGCCTGATTGCTATGCTCAAGCATATTTGCGTCTATTATTGGCTGCAATAAGAACGAATTTGAGAATTTTTTTTTTAATTTTAAATTTCAGATATATACCAAGAGTTTTTTAAAATTTTTTTTTTGAAGATTTTTAAGTACCTAGTCTGAATTATTTTATATTAAAAACAATCATCAATTCAATTACAAACGCTACACTGAATCCTTCTGATCCCGTGTTCAAATAAAAATGATAGCAACTTATTTTTTATTAAAATTATGTAAAAATAAATTGTTAGAACTTATTCACTTTCAAGCGGAATATGTCAACATGCCATGCAACATTCTTTTTCATTCAATGAATGCTCAAGAACAAACCGTGATGGATTAATTAAGACTTTTTTATATTGACGTCAGACTTCACAATATATCAAAATTTCTCTCATTGTTTTCATCCTAATTTTACAAATTCATTAAGTTAACAAATCACATGTTTTTCTTATAACAATATCAAAATATTAAGTCCATTAGGAAACATTTGAGTTGTTTCCTTAATGAATTTTTACAAAATCAATTCGCAGAATAGTTTCATACGGTATAATTAAACTTCTTTTGCGAAACGAAGCCAAGCTAAATTATTTCAAATCAATACGTTTACTGGGAGTATATCAACCCTAAAAAGAAGAAATATAATGATTTAAAATATTTGTTGAATAATGAAACAAACACATTTTTTAAAACCGTACAATCTAGAGTTTTTTCTTTATTGCACTCGAAATTTCCACTATGTAATGTATGGAAAGTAAACAATAGGCTTAAATTTTTTTAAGGGTAGTGAATTTTTCATAAATCTATTTTTTTGAAAAGTGTTAGGGATGTATGATATGGTGCTTGGATGGCATCCGACTTAGTACTCGTTGACACTGCAATTTAAGCAATAGTATATACAACAAACAATATACAAATTGACAATTGTTTTTTTTTTATATATATGAAGGTCTGTTTTATTAAGGTTTTACAGTATATGAAACCACCGCAGTGGTACATTTAGGTCATGGTCAAAATAAGAAAATTTCACGCTCAATTTCAAGGATTGAAAAAACTATTTAAAGTATAAAACAGCCTTGAAATAAAAATATAACACACTTTTGTACTTATTCTACAATTAAGTATTATGACCAGGACCGGTTTTGTTCGTCTTGAGCATCTTCAACTGATAAACAATTGTATAATAAGTACAAAAGACTGTTTTATTAAAATTTATTTATAAACAACACTATTAATAAACTAAGCACTGTTAATAACAATAAAATAAAAGTATAATATATATGTAATGTTTATTAAATTTCGCGCTCCAAAAAGAATCTAGATTATCCTGTTTGGCTTGCTTCAGTTTTTTTAAAATAAAATTTCCGATAAAAAAATAATCCGATTCAAGTTCAGCTCATCAAGATGAATCCTGTTACGTGTTGCGTGTCAAATTCATGCAAATGCCGGAAAAAAACTATAATAAATAGATCGCGTTACATTATATAATATATTTAAAAAAAAAAAAATTCGAATTACAATACTTCTTAAAACTTGGTTCAACCCGGTAGCGAAAAAAAGTTTCATTTTTTTCAAGCATTGATTATTTATTACACTTAAAGGCTTACAAAAAATTGCTTTGATTCACTACTATTTTATTCGTGATTCCTCACGAGAAAATATGTTTTAAGAAAACACAAAACAAAGCACAGCAAAAATACGTTCAAATAAACCTTAATTCACTAATTTCAACGCATTTATTGATTTTTTCGCTATTCATCTACAAATTTTACCTTATTATATGTGTATAATGGTGATTTCAAGTCGAAATGTTAAGATTTTAAATTTAATAATAAACAAAATCTAAATTTATTGTAATATTCGAGATAAGAAATTTAAATAAAACCTGCTCTCAAGTGTCACAAATTTAAATGAAAAAAAAAACGATTTTAGAAAACCGACAATCCCTAACTATAACGAATCCGCACTCATAACACTGTACAATGATTGTATTATAATACATCCACGTACATTTTTATATGAGATAGTAGCTTGTTTGATTTAAACTTGTAACTGTTATCAAATTTTTTATATTCCCATTCAAAACATGATAATTTATAAAAAGCTTCAAAAATGGTTAAATAAATAACGCATACGTAATATTTTGGGTCCACTGTTAAAACACGATTTGTGCTGGTTAGGGTTTCTCATTTCCCGGTATTTTATAGTTTACGGATAGCGTTAAATGAATACACCGATCCCGGGATATTCCCGGGAAATTGAACATTAAGGAACGCAATAGATAAATTTCATAAAGCTAAAAATTAAGCGATATATATACATATATTCAATATAATTAGATCATATTCATACATTTCTAAATAATAACATCATATCAAACGAAAATAAAAAGTATTGCTATTGCACCAACTTTTCTCTACTGCTGCAATAAGCTTGTAAGATCATCACAAGAGAATAATTCGTCTCGCGTTAACGTCTCAAAGCATAAAAAAGCATTTTTTTCATTTATCGGTATTATGTTTTTTTGATTTCCTTGGAACCGCGACCCGCTGTCTCATCGGGATCCAATGTGCCAGGAGAGAAGCTTTGCCGTATCGGTAATAAAGAGCTAAGCCTAAACAACGGTAGCCGGTAAATTGCTCGAATGGAAATTGCTCGAATTACAAATTATTCGAATTGTTTGGTTATTTAAACGATTTTTCACGACTTTTTCTACGAATTTCATTTTTATCTTGTGCGACACTTGTTTAGAGAGTGAAATATAAAAATAATTTTCGTAAGTATTTATTTTAACCGTGTTCGCTCCAAATGCGGAACATATGATCTTTTAATGGAGTTTATCTCAACAGAAGTGTTTCTACGAGAACTGCTTATTAATTAGTTACTCAAACTGTTTCTATATATTTCCAGAACACATAGAAGACTAGGGCTAAGACAGAACAAACGGACAAAACAAACGGAAACAAATTGATTATCTTGTTATTCGAGCAATTTCCATTCGAGCAATTTACCGGGAACCCTAAACAACGACAACATATTGTAAAAAAACTTACAATCGTATTATACATAATAGTAAAATACTGCATTTGATGGTTAATATTAATACGAACTCAACGATGATAAGATAAAACGAATCCTTTTTTATGATATAAAGGAATTAATTATATTCCCCAAACTGGGTTTTTTCATGTTTATCTGTTTATCTGATTGATGGGAGATAAAATTCTTCAGCTTAAGAGCGAATGGTATAAATTATTATCACCGTAGATAGGGAAAATTGTTTCCATGTGACTCGATTTTTAAATGTCATAAACCAGTGCGGGCTAACCTAACACCCGCGGGTTAGACACTGACTCACGAAGACTTTTTCTCCTCTCACTTTCCAAGTGACGTCACTGACTTAGTGACCCACGGGCTGGTACAAAAATGAGTAAAATGGGACCCACCCCTCAAAAAGGTTCGCAATCACTGTCATAAACGCAAGAAGCTGCTTTATATATAAGGTATGTTAGATAACTTTGTAAACAACGGCGGCAGTTTTAATAATCCTAATATGTTGGCAAATAAATCAAAAAGCTTTTTTGTGGATGTCAAAAATTCGTATTAATAATATCATGTTATTTAAATTGTTTTTTGAAATCCGATAATAACTGCCGCGTTTTCTATGCAAAACTATTTAAACTGCCGCTTTTGTTACAAACTAAATCGTTACTTTTCAAAAATGGACGTGTTAGGAACAGCCTTTTTTAAAATTAACTTTTATCAATATTATGCGGATTAGCCAGCTCTATACTACGACATATCTCACAGAACTGCCATTTCTGTTTCTTGAGCCCACATATCTTAAAAATCCATATCAGGGGTTTCTCTTTTTTCACTGTTCAACATATTGAAAGATTGATTTTCCTATGCTAATTTATATTATGCAGCTCGAATTTTTTGCCGTTTTTAATTTTTCGGTAAATAATGATTTTAAAAAACCAAAAGTTTGCGAAGCAAAATAAATGTATTTTACAAGGCTATGAGGGGGATACGCAGTACGCTACTAGAATTCAAATGATATTATAGTTTGTATATGTTTTGTTACAGATGTTATAAATTATAATGTAATCTAAAAAAATATATCTAAAACTCTTTTATAAACGCAAAGCAAATATAAAACAAAATGTCTTTTGATAATATTTACATTCTCAAGCGTTGAGTTATAAACAAAAAAAAAAACCGACATTAATTTTAACCATTTTTTCTAACTCAAATAAACATGTTTCTCTCAGTTTATTTAGATAAATAAATATTGCTTAGTTTTCCTTGAATATTTTTCATTAAGAATTTGGCACCTTACCGTAACTTATAATTTAACTTTTGTATGCTTTTATCACACTCTTTCATTATAATGAAGCCAAAATGCTTTTACTAAATATAGAAAAAATATATTTTAAAATAAATCTAAATGTATATGCACTGTTACATTATGTTGTCGGTTGAAATCAAGAGAACATATAGAATAATAACATTTTTGTATTTTAATTAAATGTTATCGATTCTCCTTGTTATAAAATATACGCCATTATTCTTTGATAAAGTCGAATAAACTTACATTTATTCAAAATAGTTTCTTTTTTGAAAAAAATAAAGATCATCGCTTATTCAAAAAAAATCAACGTTATCAGAGTTAGAGAAAGATTGTAGTAACAATCAGTAAAATTATTTTTCAGGAAATTTTCTAATCATTTTTCTACTCGCACAGATTTTTTGTGGAAAATTGAAAGACATGCATAACGTTAACTCCGGTCAATTGCATTATTTTTCGAATTGATGGTTTGTAAGACCTCAAAGTAATTTATTCACTTGGATAGCCCTTGCAACTATTATCTCATAAACCAACACACATAGGACGCATCTGAATAGAAGGTAAAAATAAATAAGTCAAGTATTAGTTTATAACGCTATTCAACAACTATAGTTTTTTTTTGTCCGAAACAAAGTAAATTTCTTATGGAAAATTTTATATACGATTGAAATTGAATGTTAGAATAAAAAAAATCAGAACAAATTACAAGTTGGGCATTGTAAATATACCATAAAACAAAAATTATATGCTTGACCAAAGACTGATTTACAATAATATATTAATCCTTTATTCATAACAAACTAGGCCGACAGATCACATATTAGAGAACATGTTGTATTTTACTAGTATATTCTTTCGAAGCTCAAAATTGTCTCAAGAAAACAAAAGAAAAATATTTTGGATTTAGAACCGAAAGCATCTTTTTTATAACATCATTCATAGAAGAAAAAAATATTTACATTATAGCTGTCAAAACTGTGAAGTAGAATATAATGATAAGATAAACATCGTCTATTTCGTTTTAAAAAAATCAAATTTCAAAATATCTAGAACTGTTATAATCAAATAATAATATTTGTATTAATTATGCGTGCCAAAAATATATTGTAGCAAAGATAACAATATATAAAAACTCTTCTAAACTTAATTGCCATGCATGTATTTCCTCGCTATCATCAGGTTTTACTTAGGCTTACGGCGGATTATGAGAGTAGGGACGCATAAAACGAGGGATTATATCCATTAATTGTACCGAATAACCAAACAATGTCATGATATTGATATATTTATTTTCTAAAATGTTTGAAGCAAAGACAAACACACCATAGAAAATATGTTTACGTCCATGCTCGCTTTCAATGTGTTGCATTTTATCAGTGAAATATCAAAAGATTATTTTTCTCTCTTCACGCAATGTGTTCATGATCTGATAAAGAGTTATGGAAATATCCCAGATATTCATGATAAATATTTATTATCACGTACATAAGCATCTAGATCAGCGGTCCCAGTGGAAATGTCTCGTGGCCGCACCAAATATCAACTATACGAACCAAAGTACTATGATGACAAAAGTGAAGTGTTTGATTAATTTAATATGATGACCGAGAACATGGGCTTAGTTGTCTATACCAGAGTTTCCCAAACTTATTGTGCAATGGAACACTTTGCAAATCTGGAAATGTTACCGAAACATAGCCTAATTTTGAGTTCGGATAATTGATAATAGTAAAAATATATGTTATTAAATCACTTATTATTTATTGATTTTTTTAAAACATGTTACACAAAAATATGTGTTAATAAAGCTCTTAGTGATTCAAAATCTCCGTCTATGCCTAGATATTTGAATTTTGAAACATCAGCGAAGATTTATCATCACTTGATTATTAATATGAAGTAGACGATGCTTAAATGTGTTGCAACGTATAAAACAATTCCATTTTTTTGCGGAACATCTAATTAGGTCCCACGGAACACCAGTGTTCCGCGGAACATAGTTTGGGGAGCCCTGGTCTATAACAACCGTTAAAATCTAATACAAAATGGTGTTTCTTAACCTGGGATGCGAAAAAGAATTTCCAGGAGAGCAGAAGAAGTTTCTATTTTGACGTATTACAAAAAATGTATTTTAAATGCATTTAGAACAACCTAGTCATTAGAAATCGAAGTATTTTTTTAAATTCATACTTAAAAGTATGAATATACTTTACCTTTAGGGTGTTTACTGTTAATACTTGATGGAAAGGCATTATATTATTAAAAACACAATATTCCGTTATACTTTATTCCTCTTTATTAAAAAGGTCATGACCGGTTTCGCTCATTGCGAGCATTGTCAACTAATAAGAAAAATATATAAACAGTGCTATTTATACAAAATTAAATTGCAATAAAAGGTGTAGAGAACAATTGACAATGAAAAGAATTTACAAATAAAAGTAGTTTATAATGTTTACGATTACCTTCAAGTCACCACTTAAAATTTATTAATCTTTGATGATTTTTTAATTATATCGATGCACATACGTTTACAACACATAACCGACATTTTTTAATAAAATTAACTATGCATATAATTTTCTTTGTTTTTTTAATCTTTATTAAAATATTGACATCTCGTAATTTACAACAAATATTTTTCATTGAAATTGTTCTAATGTTGAAAACACGTGACAGAAAAAAAAGCCCGAAAAGACGAATGATTTTCTTATTTTAACAAGGGGCTCGCGCGAGCCCCCTTCAGCCTGTCCCTGGTTGTATCAATAAAACACATGTCAACTTGACCTTTCAGATATCAAAATGGCAGAGAACATCCAATCAGATTGCATGGACAAAGTGATCCCATCACCAGTGGTGATAGTGCAAGAGCAGCAACCAAATTCTGGCGAAGCGTCCAACCAGATCGTCGAAGAAGCAATCGTGCCAAAGAACGCGTCCAAAGCCCACAATATGATCACGGCTCCGATTATTGACTGCCCAGAGGGCTACAGAAGAACCGCTACAGGAAAGTGTCGACCCCTTTTCTAACAGCCAGTCTATCAGTTTACAGTGTAAGAATATATGTTTATTTTTTCTGGAAATGGCAGTCGAACTACGTCCACTAAATGCACGCCAGAAAACTGATGGTGATTAAATTGGTATACTTATGCTGTAATAAAAAAACGAACACTTTTTTTTCAAACTCCGCATTGTTAATTTAGATGATGACCGGTTTCGCTCATCGAGAGCATTATGAAAATTTAATTTATTATTATTGATAGACATTATTGATAGATATTAGAAATTGGTAGTATTTATTGAAGAGGTCCTGAACATTTTAATAATTGATAATCTAATTTGTACCATTGTATATAAAATCTTTAAACAATTGTTTGCTAAACATTGTCTTACTTCATTTTGTATAGTTGACCCTTTATCAATTTATATTCTCATCAGTTGATAACCTCGAGATGAGCAAAACCGGTCTTGATCTTAATAAACATTGTGGAATTAGTACAAACAGTGTTTAATATAATGTCTTTCCACCAAGAACAGTGACGGTAAACAACTTATAGTTATGTTATATAAATATTTGTATGACCTGTAATTGAGTTGTTACTTGATCTAGAGAATTATATTTATAAAACAAAAAAATCTTCGTTTTTTTTAAATATTTGACATTGTCTAAACTCTTAACTACATTCCATGAACTTTGAATAAATATTAAGTGAATATTATTGAAAAAATCTAAATTTGATATTGATGTCTGATAATTGTTAGTTGTTAAACTGTTTTTTTTGCGGTACATACGTTCCACAAAAAACCGTGTATAAACAGTGATAGAATACATATAAAAATTAAAGATTGCTTCCGTGAATTTTTAAAACGGTACTATTTGAAAAAATAACAACATTGAAAACCGACTAAAAACTTAATAACGAAAACCCATAAGTAAATTACACAAAATATATTCATATTATGCAGTGGTAGATTAGCCTCTAAGCCAGTGGTTCTTAACCTTTTCGAAATCACGGTGCACTTTTTATCATGGGAAAAAGTGGCGGTGCACCAGGATTAAAAAGTCGATAAAAATATAAGATCCAGGACACGCAATTTAGAAAAAAAATGAATGAATCTAAATGACATGTAACTAACTAAAGTCTCACGAACTTCCAGTAAGCATGAACCTTTTAACTCGTAGATTTGTAAATTTATTTAAAGCTGTGGAGACTGTTTTTTTTTACCAGAGTCCGAATCTGAAAAAACTAACGCCTACGATTGGTTTTTTAAAATTTCTATTTGTGTATACAAATCGCTTAAATCAAGAGTGGAGAAAAAAAATATTAAAGGAACGAACGCATTAAAAAAATAGATTATTTAATAAATAAAAATTATTTTGTAGCATTGCAAAAAAATATGGAAGAATTGCTTAATTCTTTATCCAGAGAATAATTCGGAATTTACGCCTTGTTACAAAGCTAAATATATTTGATATTTAGCGTATTAATTGGTAAAATAATGTCGGTATGTACTAGAAGAAATATAAAATATATATAATATTTTAGACTATTTCAAGGGAGGAAAATAATCACTATTTCTTAAGCCGAATTCAAAATCGGATTCGTGTTTTTTTAAAACTATTTCACAGCCCTGATTTTTACTTGTATGTACATATTGTGTATGCATTGATAATGGATCTTCTTCCGACTGCAAAACGGTTAAGTGTAGTAAAATGCATTATATTTTATTATTGAGTTTTGGGAGTTCAGATGTTGATAATCCGCTTATTTATATTTTGGCTCGTAAGGCCGTGGGATGACTTTTGAATGTATTTATTACACTGTAATAAAATATCTCTTAAGCTAGCTGGACGCGCCGCTTTTAAGTGTTCTGGGTAAGTAGTTTTACGATACTTTGTTACTTTAAGTATTTCTGTTGAAAAATATGCTATATCTGAGTTTAAAGTAAATTTTACGGTATTAAGAAGGCTCCAAAATTTGGGGATGTTTCAACGTCAAATAACTAAGTACAGGTGGAGATTTTTAACCACTGAATGTTTTGTTTATTCATATTGTTTATTCATATCCGACCTAAAATATGTGTTCCGGTAATATTTCCATATTTTTTAAGTGTTCCATTGCACAATAAGTTTGGGAAACTCTGACATATAATGAAAAACAAATAAATTTAATAAACGTATTCGTATGCAGTCATTTCATCCATCGTCCGTGGATAAATTGTATTCACTGTAAAGTAAATCACCAAATACTCTTCTTTTGTTTTTTTTTTCCTACCTTTATTTTCCTACTGAAACTATATGTGGTGTCCGCGAAGCTCCTAGTTTCCTGACTAAAGTTATTGCTAGGGTGGGTACAGACTAAGTCTTTATATCCCTTTCCCGTATGTAAGCTAGCTACGTAATGACTTTCTAAAAAAATCTGTCAGCTGAAGGCTTTGTGTGGGGAAAACAGTTAAGAAAAAACTTTAGAGGTTTTAATATATTAGAGGTGAGAGAATATTTTAGAGGTATTTTTTGTAAACACTATTGTACATAACAGTATAATAAAATGATAATGATTTGTAACAACGTGTGTATCGCAAGAACATTTTTTTGGAAGCTTGTTGGTGCGGAAATTGAATTACTGAAGATAGGGGAGGGGATATTAAAATATTGTAATTAATCATCGCTCCGAGATTTTTATTTAGCACTACACTGACAACGACAAATGTGTTATCAACTTTATCTTTTTTATCTTTGACAAAGGCTTGATAAATCCTTTTTTATTTAGATTCATTGTAGTATTGTTTTTTGCTTCCTCAGAAGCGGTTCTTATCTGCTATACAACTGTGTGTTTAAATAAATTGTGAAAACTGATATTTATTTAAATGGCCAACTATACACTTTGTGTATTGGCATTTGCCGCAGCGCTTGCCCTGGCGAACGCCTCTGATCCTGAGCAGTTCAATATTATTGAAGGACCGGTGCAATGCCCACCCGGTCAAAAGCCAGACGCGAACGGAAACTGCCGTGAGGAATGGGGAAAATTGAAATCTATCCAGAACAAAGAAGCCGTTCCGCCACGCACCTTGTTCAGCATCGTTCAAGTTCCACCGTCTTGCCCACCAGGACAGAAGCCTGATCAATCCGGGAAATGCAGACCGATCTTTCAATTTGCTGCCCTGCAAGCTCTTCTTCAACGATACGCTAGCAAGGCCTAAATATCTCTGAAGTAAAATTTACTACTGAAGTAAAATTGCTGAACAAAGAGTTACAACTATGTGTTAACTAGAGATTATATAATTGTACTTAATGACTAGTATACCACTTTAAATATTTGAGTATGTTTGAAAATTGTACTTGTCCACTAGGTTTAATTTGCTTAAAACATGTAAAAAGTGTAAAACCTATAATACTCATTTTCATACACCACCTTGAGATTTATACTAATTAAAAATACTGCAGAGATTAATAAATTGATGATTTTGTGATAAGAAACATGTTATACTATGAAATTTTGCTCAAATAAAAACACAATTAAAGGAATCTTCTTTTATTTCAATGTAAAAATTTACAATATTTATTTAAGATAAAATCTAAATGATAAGCCGAAAGGTGACATTATGGGACACATAAATTGTTGTTGTCTATCAGTTTCACAATAATTAATTAGCATTTCTTTCAATAGCCTGTTAATTTTGCTCATCACAGTCAGAGCTGTCGAATAAATTGGTGCCATTTTACGTGTTTCGAAATATACCCGATCGTTAATGATGTTGAAAATAAATGAATACTGAAAATATTTTTGAGATGAGCGATCAAAATGCACCAATAAAAGACAAAGATGAAGTTCTCACAATCTCGAAACATCGCTATAAACGGTGTTGCATTATTTCATGAAAAATATTTTTTTTTCACATCTGTGTACACAAATATAGAAAAACAAACTATAATATATACATAAGATAATATTTTACTTATCTTATAAGAATAAGAATCACAAAAGACCAATTGTTGTACTGTTCCAAGTGGGATTGAATTTTTGTTTTTAATGATCGAATTTTTTTATTTTTGGCTTAAAAATTGGCAGGGGTGGGCTGGAGGGTTTCAGAGAGGCTCGCGTCAGTTGTTTGTAATTTGACTTTGGCCGACAGACCCCGGATAGGTTAATAAAAAACAAATCATATGAGTACCGAACTGCTGAACTGATATATTTATATTATCTACAACAATTTAAGTTATAATGTTTGAAACATAAAGTTATAGAGAAAAGAATAGTACATATTCCTGTGCCAATCTTGGAACTCTTTACTCTTGCAAAGTAAAGTAAGTACATTGTTCAGCTATTGATATTGATTCTTTTATGGCGTTTATCTCAGTTTACGGCGTGCTGTTACACACTATGAGTATATTAAGTTACACTTTATTGCTTTCACTATCAGTTATTTTAATAAAGAGGAAAAAAATCTGCCCCTTCATCGAAACCCGGCGAATAGCTCTGAGATTAAGTGAGGCCCTTGTTACCGTATTGCTTGTTACGGCTTCCTTTGTTAGGTTATATACTATTAGCATGCACCTTTAAAATGTAATTTCACTGATACTGTGTAGTAAAATTGTGAATCCATTCTGTGATACATATTTACTGCGTGAGTCAACGAAAATATATTTATACTACTGAAAATGTGGTTGCACTTACAATACTTTGGCTGTAACATTTTCTTCAATATTAAGTTTCTTAAGTTAATAATGAACAAAATTTTGAAAATAGATTAAAATGATTCATATACAGATATTACTTTTTACCAGGATAAATGTGAGAAGGATTGCTGAAGTCTGGCTCGATAGGTTTCGGGGTTATTTTGTCGATCTTTACGTCATCAAGAATGCTCACACACTTACCAAACTCGTCCAAGCGTTCAAGTTCTGCGCATAAGCATTCTGGGGCTGGTGTCGTCCAAATCCTTTTCCAGAAATGAGGAATTTTTTTTTCGAAATCTGTGCTTCGCCGATGCTGCTTAGGTGCTATTTTACACCCTCTTGCCAGTAAAATTTCTTCTTGTGTAAGAGGTCGAGGAGCTACTGATGATCTGTCACTCAAATTTCGGCCAGTACATCTTGGAGATGTATCAAATAAGAAGTCGTCAGCAAATGATGAATCCACTGATGATATCCAGGCGGCAATAACCACAGTGAAAAGAATATAACTGTTCATAATGATTTAATTTAATATTTCTTAAATATTTAAAAGTGTTGCAGGCTTGACATCTTTAAATGAAATGAATGGTTTAGCCTAATAAATATGTTCAGGTAGATTAAATAAATTAAGGCAATTGGTTTTGGTAAGTTATGCATTACATGTGTGAAGTATTTCATTTTAAATATCACCCAATCATATTTCTAATAACAATAGTAGCGGATGAAAAATGGTATTATTTACCTAGTACCGTGTGAATGTTAAACATAAATATTAATGTATTTTTATGTCAGTGCAGCTCAAATTAAGTTACTCAATGAAGTAAATGAGTAAATTTGTTTCATTCAGATAAGGTTAATTAAATTCTGGAACAGGAGCCTTAGTTAGGATACACAGGAGTTGAGCCACCCATATATGGATCTGAAGAGCATTACACACCTATGCAAAGAGCCGCAGTTCCTCAACCCCTGATCTAAAATATTCTTTCTATCCAAAGTGGTTTTCCCAACTGAAAAATGAAGATCATAAAAATTTGCTACCCAAAGAGTATTGCTATGTATTTGTTTTGTATAAAATATGCAGTTGTTTAATCTCATCACAGATAAGGTATTATTTTTGTCCATATCACCATACCAAACTCACATGTAGCAGATATATTGATAACACAGTTAAGGATTGGAAAAACGGTCTACAGTGACACTTATCAATAAGAAAAAATGCTAAGTGACTTAATCGCAAACATTCGTGTAATTGATAAAATCTAGTAGAAAAGAATTTAAAAAACATTCCAGTTGATAAAGGCATTCCTTAGTATACTATTACACAAACAGTTCATTTTATATAATGAACAGGAAATCGGTGGTGTGTTTAAACATCGACTTCTTAAATATGTTCAATCACTAACATCAATATCACAGCTTGGCAGTGGCAGATTATTCCATAAGGGCATGAAGAGCGTGCTGAGCGCCTCAAACAAAACTTTTATTTTACAAAACTCATTAAATTCAGTTTAAATTCAGTTTTCAATTTTATTTTTATTTTATATGTGTAGTTTTGTGACGTCTTCATATAATTCGAAATACAAGGCCTCCCAAGTGCTTAATCTGCCACTGCTACTTGGAATGAGATATCAATCCAACACAACTAATCAAGTAATATTTTTTTAAATTGAAAAACCCAAATAAGCCGAAAAAAAATATAAATTGAACATTTTAATGATTTAACTAAAAATATTTTTTTATCTATTATCAGAACAAGAAATCGATCTAAATGAAGTATATAATATAAGAATTAGCTGTAAGGACCAACGTGGAAAACTATAAAACTTTAAATAATTTATAAAACATGTTAATAATTTTATCAGCGACTGATTACTTGTTTCATTTTGATTATTTTCTTAATTTTTGCTTGATTTTATTTTAAGTAAAAACTTATTTATAAATTATCAAATGATAATATTTTTTATTACGCAAATAAAAAAACACTATTTTTTACACCAAACATGAGAAATTATGCCGTGCATTTGTTGGATTGGCCCGAAGAGCCTTTAAATTTTACGCATGGCTAACCTCTCATCTTAGAGGGAGCATTGATGGTGACATGACCCGACTAAGGATTGCAACACCAGTATTACCAAAACTGGAATCCTGGTATTCAATTTGGGAATGCAAAAAATTGGTATTTCAGTAGTAAAAATCAACCAAAGTTCAATTTGAATCTATAGAAACCATCACATATTTAAATAAAACATGGGCCCAGAACTAATTTGCCTTTTAGTGATCTATTATTATTTCAAGAAACCTTAAATTTATCATGAAAATCACCCGTCTATGATTATGATATATTTTTCAATGGTTATGCTACATTATATATGTCGGGTCCTATGGCGCAGCGGTTAGCGTTGAGGGCTTCCGTGCCTGGCTTCACGGTTCGAGTCCCAGTATGAAAAGCATTTTTTTGATTTATTTATCGATTTCTGTTCGAAGGTATGGGACCTGTAAATCTGTAGAGATATCTCCATTAGATGGCCATACGCTCCAAATTAGGAGCTGACATAGTATGTTTTGTAATTGCAATATGCTCAGGTAGATTTCATGTATTAAGTCAATCGGTTCTGGTAAGCTGTGCATTGCATGAGTAAAATATTTAATTTTATTATCACCATATCAAATTTCTAATACCAATAGCGGTGGCCGAAAAAATGGCATTATGTACCTAGTACTGCGAGAATGCTTAACATTAATACAGTGGAACTCCCAATTACACTACTCCGAATTACGCTCTGAAATATTCGTCGCAAATCCCCTAATTGAACGGTCGCATTCCATTGTCGTTGTTACGGTCATCTGTGCAGTGCATACAGTCAAATGTTGGCTAGCGTCTGTGTATTTAACACGTGCCAGGCTATACACGCATAGCCGGGCGACTGTCTATGTGTTGGATTTTGGCTTGCTTTGCATTTTATCACTCAGTAACTGAATATTTTTTTTTACAAAACTAAGGGAAAACTTTTCGCAGAAAAATCAAAATCCCTAATTTTGTATGAGATTCACTCCCCCAATTACACTACTCCAAATAACACGGTCGCGACTTTAGTGTAAATAGGGGTTTTACTGTATTACTTTATTTTTATATCAGTGTCGTTCAAATTAAGTTACTCAATGATGTTAACACTCAAGTACTGAATCGTCGAAAACAGGACCGAGGAGTAGAGGTCTGCATGGGCCAAAATGTTACAAAACTACCTGGTCCGAACCCGAAAAACTAACGCCCGACCCGGCCCGGGCCCGAGTCTAATACCGCACTTGTTACCCGAGCCCGACCCGAGACTCTTTATTTTAGCTCACCGAGAAATTTGAAATCCTCGATTTGCTATACTTTTTCCCAGATTATCTCCGAAAGTCCTTTTTTTTTTTTTTTAGCTCACCGAGGAATTTGAAATCCTCGATTTGCTATATTTTTCCCCAGATTATATCCCAAATTCCAAAGCCCGGCCCGGCCCGGGCCCGACTCTCAATTGCGCTTAACCGCTCGAGGACATGTCTACTTTTGCTAATTACTTAATTTTGGAAGGACACGTGTTCAATCAGGAACAAGGGATAAAAATGTTACACCCAAATACGGACAGTCATAAGCTCTTTTTCCAGGAAATTTTAGAAATCAATAGGGCACAGCTGCATAGCCTTCCGATTTTAAATGAAATATTAAACCTACCAGGATCTCCACTGCTATACCCTATATAAATATAATCATAAAACCTTTGCCGACAAACAAATAAATATAATTCTTAAAACCACTCACTACTCAAATCTTTGGGCATTCCCATGAGCTTATCCTTTTCGCCAGCAATGGCTTTAGACTCAGTGATACATTTATTTATTATATAAACACGAAACACTCATTTACTAAGCGTCAGTTCAAGTTCATCCATGCAATTGAATGCCTGAAGATGCCGAAAGGCAAAACCCGGGTCGTTAGTGACAAAATCTGTGGAAGTGTACATAATTTGAACGATTCAAATTTAATGATATATATATATATTCTTTAATAAGAAAGTGTAAATAAATAAATAGATTTTTTAAAATTAAACATTTATTTGGGTATTATTTGAAAATTTCCCGTATTATCGGTTACCCAAATTTTTTGTTTGTTTTTTAAGATCCCTTGACAAACGTAGAATCGAGGTTTCAATCTAATCAAAAATCTGGATAATCAAAGTTAGGATAATAGAGGTTTTATTTTATCGCTAAAAAAATATAAATAGTCCTAGAGAAAAACCAATGTTGCTTAGTTCGATGCTTTCAATTAAATTCTTCTCTCTCACAGAAAGGTCAATGTAGATAAAGCTAGAAGAAATGTAGTGCAATAATATTTCGCAAATGAGCTTACAAGTCTGTGATATAATAATAGATCTACATAATATAACTATTATGTAATTACTCATAGGTGAATAAAAGCAGAAATATGCAATGATAGAGGCTTCCTAAATGATCGCTAAGCCATCCCTGATAGATGTCTGGGTACTTCCAAAAACTATGACTTCATCCCCGATAGCCAAATCATTGAAACAATTAACGAGTTTGTGTATCTTAGATCCCTAGCCAATGTTCAGAATAGTGTAGCCAGCAGGTACCGAGTAGCAGAAAGCAAAATACCGGGTCGCCAATTTCCTAAAATAAATCTGTATATTTACTATATAATTTTGTAATACCTTTCATTAATAAATTATTGGTATATTTGATAGGTTGATCAGAGAAAATTATTTTGTATTATAACATAAAGATTGTATGGACATAAATATACTGTTTTAATTTACCTATAGGCCGGTAATATAGGCCATAACAAATTTAGTGGGTCACGAAGGAGAAATATTAAAATAGCCGGGTTGGAGAAAAAAGTTTGGAAAATGCTAGTGTAAGCGATGAAATCAAAAAGAGAATTGTTAGTAGTGATATATGCTATTATGGACTGCATAAACAATCCAAATCCTCCTGCATATCACAAAATACATCTCTAAAATACTCTCAAAAGACCAGTCTTGGTGTATGGGTCAGAGACTTGATGCTTTACTTTAAGAACTCTCAGAAGGTATAAGTGTTTGAGCAAAAGATACTGCGATAGATTTTCGGTGCTGTTTGTGAAGGATGGTTTATGAGCTTAATAACCTCCACTATGAGCCAAACATATATCACGCATGGATGAATGTAAACCAACAAAATATCTCACATTCAGTACGCCTGTACTTCGTTGGATGGATGGGCGTCAAGGGAGATGCAGATGCCAGAGGTCAGTGACTGGCATAAGAGGATGGAGGATCGAGTGGAGTGAAAGAGAAAATGCTATTTTTTTCGGTCGTAAATGCGAATTATCGTAAGTCAAAAACTACTTACATAAGTTTAGTCACCCGCTTTGGTCTAGTTGGTAAGAGCCAGGGGTGGGCTGGAGGGGGCTCGGAGGGGCTTGCGCGAGCCCCTTGTTGAATTACACTGAGGCCGTCGAGCCCCTTGTTAACTCAAGAAAAAGAAATATTCTCATATCAAATTAATATATAACTGCATTTTCTTATTGATATATTATCTACGACAGCTTCAGTATACATATTTTTTTATGGGCACTGACATAGCCCCCTGTAATGGAGGTGGTAATGGCACTGATAAAATTGAGTATTATGATATAATATTATGTACTTACAAAAAGAATAATACGATTAAGTTGAAAATTATCGGGTATTGTTCTAAAACAGTTTACTAATTTTAGTAAATTTTTAATAAATTATAAATTACTGATCTGCGTCTGGGCGCTTTTGACATTAACAAATACATTATTAAAATTGAAGCGATTTTGAAGCAATGAAAAAAACTCAGTGATTAAAATAAAAATAACGATTTTAAATAAACAGTATATTTACGGAAGTTCGTGGTTAAGACAGAAAAAATACACTTTTATTTTTATTAAAAATATATGCGTTACCATAAATTTATTACTTGTTTATATAATATTATAATGAAAACAGTGTTGTATTTTTTAAAACTCATTTATACTATTTCAATTCACATTTTAAATTAAAAAAGTATTTGAAATAAATAAAAAAATAGATTTACCTATAATGTACTAAGCTCCTTATATCTAGTTTACAGGGCTGACTAAAACAAACACTATAGCCATATAATACATCTACGCATGCGTAAACGAAATATCGATAATTTAGATTCCTACACGTGTCGATAATATTTGTTGATCGTGTCGGGTGCACATCGACAGATTTGAACGAAATTTACGCGATCTGTCTGTCAAAACACGTTAAAAATTGTCGCAAAAACAGGCCAAAGGCGTGCATAAACAAAATCACCCGAAAGGATCGAAATAATTTTGGCACGCTCTTCGGAATTTGCACATAACCTCAAAGGCTGACAGCTTGCGTCCGAAACTGCGAACCCTCTCTGAACGCCGCGGGTCACCGCAGGGTCATCGGCGCCGCGTCGCGAGATCGCGGGGGCGCCGAGAATCATCGCGCCGCGAGAAACAGCCGGACTGTGAAATTTTTACAATGCAGTATTCCGAATGACATGTCGCACATGTCTCATATTTGATATTCGATCCGCCGCCCGAGACGCGGTGCACCGTTAGGATTAGGTACGCCTATGGTGCCGGAGACATGAGTGGCAACGGGAAACAGGTGCAGTCGGCGCCGGGCCAATCTCAGCGCTACGGTTGCGCGAGGCCGCCTACCCCGCAGAGGAACGAAGGATTCCACGGGGCTGGTCCGCAAGGCGGTTCCCAGGGAGGCTACGCGGCCCCCTCTGCCCCGCCGCCGCAGCCGGCCATGAGAGGCCCCCCACCGCAACAGTCGCAGCAGCAACCGCCGCAAGAGATGAAAGCGAACCATTCCTACAGACAGGCGCAGGCTCAAGCGCAAGCCCAAGCGCAGCAAACCTATCAGTACCGGGGACAGCAGCAACAGGGGACGCCGCCGCGTCAGCCTTCACATCACAGACAGCCGCCCATGTACGGAACGACCCCAGGTGCTGTATACGGACCGTCCATGTCTGCAGTCATCTATGCGCCTCATATGAGCATTGCTCCACCTTCGTTCGCCCCACAGCAGACTCCACGCCAGCCATACTATCCGCCGACCGGAACCATCCCTTCGATATTGCCGCAGCAGTATTATTCCACTTATGGCAGTCAGCAACAGCCTCAGTTCTTCTTGACGTCTGGTGGCGCGCAAGCCCCAACGGGCATGGCCATGGCTGGTGGGGTGGGACGCGCTGCTGCCGCGGGCCAAAATCAAAACATGCAACAGTCTGCCCAGCAGCAGCCATCTCACGCAATCGCCTCGAACCGCTATCCGCAGACTGCCCCATCGCATCAGGGTTCAGGCCAAGAAAAAAAAAGACGCCCTAATGCTATTGCTATTGTGGATCCAAAATCTGGCAGAGACGTTACGCAGGAACTGCTCGAAGGACAGGGCTCCGAGGGAGCTGACGGCGAGCGTGCGACTCCCCGTCCGGACGAAGGTGGCCAAGCTGTGGTAGAAGAGTTTGCCCGGCTTGTAGCTGATCGAGCCAACGAAAAGGATTCATCCGAACGCTCCGACTCCGAAGCTCCGTCGTCCGTGGGCGCCGATGCCGAATTCCGCAGCGCCAGACCGAGTCCCGCCGCAGACAGCCGTGACACTCCGTCTGCTGATTCAGAGCGCCTAGAGGAAAAACCCGTGGAACGCACTGTCAAAATAGAGGCTTCCGACACTTCAGTAGTGTCAGCCATATCAGACAGCCCTGAAATAGTGTTGAAACAGTGTCCGGTAGTGGTAAAATCGAAGCAGGAAACCCACTCCACCCCAGGTCAAACTCGCACTGAAGAAAGAAAAACGTCAGGGAAAATGTCCAAGCAAGCGGAGAGGCCACCTGTAGAAATCTCATCAGCCGTTCCCGATAGAGCCGTTTCTGAACCTCGAAGGGAGTCCATTGAGCCTGAACCAGTTTGTTTATCTCCATCTGTTGAGGTTATACCAGAACCTCAGGTAGTTTCCCCACCTACAATGGAAATTCCAATAGCTTCACAGTGTGTTTTACCGTCTTCCATAGAAACTGTGAACGGTGATAGGGATACGCAACAGGAAGAATCCGTCGAAACAATCGTTGAACCGCCCGTAACCGTTGTTATTGTGCAAGACCAAGAACCACAGAAAAATAGTGATAAAAAAATTGCTGACTTAGAGACTACTAAAGTGGTTCAGAAAGATGTCGCTCAAGAGCCGGTCGCAGAGCTGACACCTCCGGAATCATCGCACAAAACAAAACAGGGATCTAAAAAACAACAGAAGGTAAAGAACGTTCCGGCTCCTACGCCGGCTAGGTCACCCTCGCCAGTACCAGTACCCATACCTGTACCGGTATCTGTCAAGGAAGAAATTCCAAAAAAAAAGTCGCATTCTCCTGTATCTTCAGATGCTCTGTTTCTACCTGCGTTTGAACAGAAAAACAAAAATCGCACGGCTGCCAAAGCCGCTGATATTATTTCTGATACTGCACCTGTAGAAATAAAACCCACGGAGGCAGCTCAGGCAATTGACGCAATGAAAAACTTGAAAATTAATGATGACACTGTTTCAGTGGTGGAATCACTATTAACTCCCGAACCTATTACTGGTCTCCCAAAAGTAAATGACTTGGATAAATCTGAAGACAAGGAATTGGATGTGGATAATTATCAAATTTTGAACAACAAGGAAGAAACACCCAATGCAAAAGATTCCGATGAAGGAGCTGCCGTGGATGAAAACGGACAAGAGAAGGGTGAAGGAGAAATGGACGCATCGGGACCGCTCAGTCTTAAATATAATTATTCAGATGATCAGTGGTCACCTATCAACACGGCGGGCAAAAAGTGCTATGAATCTAGTTTCCTAATGCAGCTAAGGGATGATCCCAAATCAAAACTGAAGCCAGACAATATAGTGTCTGACAATGCTTTCCGCCAGGTGAGATCCTTGGCCACAGATCCCTCGCGAGCCGCAGGTGCCATGCGCCAGAATGACCTCCTTCCTTGTTTTGCCAGAGGTTCATCAGGCCCCCATGGAGTCACCCCCAACCGGAAGTCGCAACACGGCAAGCCGAACTCTAAAGGTGGAGGCACCCCGGGGCCAGGCTCTGGAGGCAGACCCAATGTCATTCACGTCAACCTCTCTTTAAGATCTGATGTAAAGCTCAATGAAACAGAGAATGCCTGGAAACCACAACGGATGCGCTCGACTTCTCTTGCTGAAGAAGAGGCCTCCACTCAAGATTTGTACCAGACTTTCCGTAGTATTCTAAACAAACTCACCCCTGAAAAGTTTGACACTCTCATGAGGAAAGTGAAAGAGCTCAACATTGATACCGAGGAAAGGCTGTCGGGAGTCATTGGTCTTATCTTTGAAAAGGCCATAGACGAACCTAATTTCTCAAAAGCTTACGCTCTCATGTGTAAGGAGTTAGAGCAGACAAAGGTATTAAAAGAATCGGCTGATAACAAGAAGCGGGAGCCTGTACATGTCAGTTTCCGCATACTGATTGTTAGTAGATGCCAGAATGAATTTGAGAAAGAAGACAATACCACCCGACGGCGACAGGGCGAGGTTGATGCCTGTACTGACCCTGAAAAGAAGAAAGAGATGATCTTGCATATGGAAGAGGAGGAGAGAAGTGCTAGACGGAGATCTGTGGGCAACATTCGCTTTATTGGAGAACTCTTCAAACAAGGCATTATTGTCAGCAGTGTCATAGTCAACTGCATTAAACGGTTGCTTCTGAAGACCGAGGAGGAAACACTGGAGTGTCTCTGCAAGCTTCTCATGACCATCGGCAAAGACCTTGAGAATAATAATAAGATATCTTTGCAACCTTATTTTGATAGCATGAAGAACATTGTGGATGGAAAAGTTGTTAGTAGCCGTGTCCGCTTCATGCTGCAAGATGTCATCGATCTGCGCTATAATTCATGGGTGCCTCGCCAGCAAGTCGTCAACCCTATGACAATGGACCGCATCAAGCAGATGGAGATCGAGAACGAAAGCGGTAAGACTTCTAACTTCTTCAGTCAGAATTATTCATCTCCCTCGGGCGGGGCGAGAAAAGATGATCGACCTGGCAACATGGCTAAAAGAGGAGGCTCAAAGAGTGTGACAGAGGACGGAGGCTGGTCTACCGCCCCTGCCAGAAACTCAAGGTCGAAACCTCCAGCGTACATTGTGGATTCAGGTAAGCTGAGCAAACTGGGTACCATAACTCCGATTACTCAAACTTCTCTGCAACCCTCCATTGCTTCATGGGGTTCAGGGTCCAATACCAACAAAAAAGCAGGAGACACTTGGAATTCTACTCCTAAGTCCGGTGGCCCTCTGAGTGGGAACCGAAAACCTGTCACTACCACGCAGGTGTCCAACATGTATAATGTTCTAGATACTTTTGCTCCGGATGGCGGATCGACAGGCAACGTCCCTGAACCATCCGCCCCTAAAAAAGCTGGTTTTCAATCAAAAGGAGCCTCTATTGAAAGGTCAACTTTCAAATATGATACTATTGATCAACCCAAATTTAAAAAATTGGATAAAGACAACATAATTAGCAAAGTTAACTCCATATCGATAGATTCTGGAGCCTTCGGTATGTTTGAAAAGATGAAGAGCAGTTTTAGCCCTGATGAAATGCCCGTGGTGATAGAAGAGATGGTCGCTAACGGTCTGGAATGCAACGACCTCAGGTCCATGCAGTTAATCGGCGAAGCATTCGGTCTGATAGTCGATAATCAAGTTGTAACCAACGATATCTTCCTAAATAGTTTCAAACAGGCTATGAATGCCTCTACAAATTTCTTTAAAATGAAAGGCAACATTTGGAAAATGCTTTCCGGTTTCCTGTGGGCCTACATAGGAAGAGTTTCGGCGGTTACGTTCACTCAGATACACAGCGTTATGGCCAAAGTCATAGAACTCAAGAAAGGCTATGATTTCTTATCTCGCTTTTTCTTAGATAAGATAAATGAAAAGGATACTTTGCAAACTCTATGGGAAGACTCCAATATGGATCTCTCCGATTGGATGGATGCTGATATGGCAGAACAGCTTCTAGACGAATTTTCATTAAAATTCTTGACTGAGGAAAAAGGCAAAAAGATGCCCAGTCCAGAAGCAGCCTGTGAAGAAATGTTAAAATTAATGAGAAGCAATAGCAGTGTTGACGCCGTCAAAGAATGGATTCAGCGAAATATCGGTGAAGAGATCAAGGAGCCGTGGTTTGTGAGAGCCCTGACGGAAGCCATTTGCACTTATACTCTTTGCAGCGGAGACTATAATCCGAGATTCGACGAAGAAGCTCGGAAGCGTTATCTCCGTTATAATAAGATATTAATAGTTTATGTCGACGGCAAGCATGAGCTACAGTGCCTTTATGCCATACAGCGTCTCCTCAACAAACTGGAGCACCCACAGGGTATCGTCTGCGGTCTTTTCGAATATATCTGGGAGACAGGTGAAGTTATTTCGAATGAAGGATTTTTACAATGGGAAGCGAGCAACGATCCCCACGAACTGGAAGGAAAAGGAGTAATGCTCAAACTACTCACTTCTTTCTTCAATATGCTTCAGTCTGAAGATTCATCCGAGGACACGGCTTCCATCATTGAAGGGGAATACTGACAAATAAAATCTATGTTATTCTTTTTTACAAACAAAGGTAGATACTAAAGTTGCATGAAAAGTCGTAGGGATGTGAAACCTGGCCAATGACGGGAGGCGAGTAACGTAAGCCTATTTTATGAGACATCACATATCCCACCTTGTCACTCTTCTAACATTCAACAAGTTAGCATCAGTTATCTGACGAAGGAATTGAAAAACAACATGAAAATAACAATCTGAGCTGAATATCTCAAGTAAATCAGGCAATAAAAACTAAAACAAAAAACATAATAACTAGCGATATGAAATCCTGGTAACGTAAATCAATTATTTCAGACATGCTTAGGTAGCTCTCCAACTGAGTGGAATGCTTATAACAACAAAATTAAAACGAACATTTATCAGAAATATTTTATAATGCTGTTGGAAAAAATAAATATGCAATAATGTACTTGAATGAAAATTAGCCAAAGCCCTTCCATGAAAATAATCACAGCTATATATTGAGCCAGCGACCGGATCATTGGCAACTGTCGCTGCATTGCTATGTAACACTATTGTTTATATCCTATTCCCGGAGGTTGATACTCTGCGATATCCCGTATTTCGGTTCATTCGCGGTAATCACGAGTATCGTTGTCACGGTAAAAGCTAGGTCTGAAATTCATCATTCAATGCAAATTTAAATTTCGATCCTTAATTCAATCAGGGCTATTTGAAGGTTGATAAGCTTATTTTTTAAGTTTAAGATTCCTGTGATGATTTTAAATAGGTTAAATCTTATTTATATATAAATATATATACAATATATATATAATAAATTTCATTCCATGAGCCTTGTAAATATATGAACCGTAATATGAACAATATGACAAAAATGCGTAATTGATTACTACACGGTAAATTCTTATGATGTCCTATTCAAACGATGTATTTCAATTTTGCTAATTTAAACAAAATACATGCATAAAAATTGTAATAAAGTCAAATACATGCAAACGAAAATTATAATGTTAAATATTATATATAAATAAATCTTTATTGAATTTTTATTTCACCAGCATATTATTGTTTGATGAATATATAAAGTGAATATTTTAAATCTATTGTTCTGTAAAACATGAATATGTATAATGTAACTGCTACTTTTGTTGAACAAATTTAAAAAATAAATTGTGGAATGGAATTTTCTGTGTATTTTTTTGCCAATGTGAATGTATCAAATTTTAAATTCTAACTTAAATTACATCTTCCGTTGCCCTCATCACAAACAGGCCCCGTAAGCTTTTCTAAAGTAATTCACTGCAAACTAGCTCTTTGTTCACTATCTTTTAAAGCCGACTCATTGCGAGCTCGATTAAAATTAAAATGAAAAAAAATGGTAGATTTGCGAGTGAAAAATTGAATATTTTACTTTACGAACCGATTGACTGCCCCATATTTTGCTGACGGATCAAAACCTGCCTTTTATTGTAAAGCATAGTTTTCTTTTAAGGTTATCGTTTGGGATATCTTTTTTGCGGTGCGCACCGATTGCACGGGCTCGCCTAAAGAAAATATTTTTGATAGAATTAGACATTAAATATTAGATATAAATGTATTGTAAAAATTAGATAGGCCTCTGTATCGATAAATATTATTTATACTAAATTTATGACATAGTTCCGCCAATAATTAATTATGGTGTAAATTTAAAATGTTGTGTAATTATTTTTTATCATATTTTTCAATTGAAATGTCTGTTTGTGGTGGGATGTCGAATGGTGCGCAGTCATCTTTTTCAGACTTGTCAATTATTATTAACGCAGTGTTGACACAAATAAATATTTTCCTACATTTGGAGTTAACCTATTTACAATGTACCATATTATTAATATACCATTGTCTTGAACTTTGTAGTTTACGAATATGATAATGCACTTCTGACAGAATCATAATTTTTGTTGACATGTTTTGCTTTCATATCTCAATGATAATTATCAACAATTTATATCTAGAATTTTTACTGGTAATGGGTCAATTGAATGCAGTTTGGTCTCGTATAGTTATCTGTGGTGACAGCATCAAAATGTAAATATTTTGTATTACATACTTGAATAAACGAAAGGTACACTCATTCATCAATCGTCTTAATTATATATTTATATATCATATGGTTATTGACACTCATTTTTCAAGTTCTCCTATAAACGCAACTATCGATCGTTGTCTGAGAAAGAGGATCTTCAAATAATAGATGATAAAAACTAAACACTTGAATCTACAGCCTCCTCACTGTGCTAAAGCAGAGGCGATCTAGTGTTGCAAAATGTAATATAACTTAGGCTTTTTTTTAAATCAGTCGCTGTACTGAGGCTAAATATTGAAAATTAAGTGAATATTCAAAGAAATGCAAAACTGAATACATTATATTCTCCAATTTTGATGACAAACACTTCTCTTAACTCCCTATTCCTTTACTCAGACATTTCGTCAGAAATTATCCTTGTACCTGTATTTTATCACACTTTGTCGTATCTCGTTTGTCATCAATAATATAAAACGTTGGCTTATCTTACACCTTCATTAGTAGTTACAGTATACAAAATCAAACCTTAAAAACACAACTACACTCAACTGAACCACACGGAGAAATAATTTCAATTTATTTATTGATTTGGCATTTACGATAGTTCTGACGATGGCGTAAGCCAAAATAGCTATCAACCTTTAACCTTCTTTTAAAAACTGTAGAACTGAAATACCTTGATATTTTACCCTATTAAATAATTTCAAGACTGAGGCCAATATACAAGGAGTATTTAGTGAATTTTCATAGATATATAATATTCATATTACAATTGAAAAAAGCAGAATACATATTGGAGCTTTTTAAACCAATTGTCACATTTTAAACATTGAATATTATAGGAAGATTATCAAAACTTCATGTTGATGAAATGAAAAATCTTCATCTTCAGTGTGAATACCAATATAAAAGTTAACTGTTAAAGGTTAGTTGCAAATTAAAACATAAACCTATTGCTAAAATCAGGATTACAGAATCTAAATTTATTTAACATATTTTAACTAGAATAGAATAATATATCATCTCTCATTTACTACTTTTCATTTGCTTATTTTTTTTTCATTTTAAATCAAGTGAAACTAAAATCCTGTTTTCCTAGTATAATATAGCATTCAATTTTTCTGCAGTGATTTTTATAAGAACATGAATACACAAGAAACACTGCTTATTCCAGAAATCAAAAATAGCAGTTACAAAATTTAGGAAAAATATAAATATTTAGCTGGGGAATCTAACCCTGGACTGTAACAATGGAGCATGGTACAAACCCACTACAACAGTGATTTTTATCAACATTTGCATTACTCAAGACAGCAATTCAGAGAAGTTTCTTAAAGTGAAAGTTGTTATCAGAATGTTTGAAACTTGTGAAAACAATTCAAGGTCATATGTTCAGCTTTTGATTGCATTCAAGGATATTATTATGCCTTTTCTATTAAACCATATGGTCCACGTGAAAGAGGACAAAGAAATAAATTAAACCCTAACAGTCAGATTGGTAGATCTAGTGAATGTTACAATATTCAATTTAATGAGAACACATGTGTGATACATATTTACACATCAGGACTGGTTTTGCTTAGCATAACATGTTATAACCATTTTCAAGAGAAATTATATGTTGTATCAAATTATTTTTTTAATAAAAATGAGCCTCCACAAATTACCGCTGAATCTGTTGAAGAAAATATGAAATTAAACCATTTAAAAGTTTAAGATATCGACTGAAGGTGCTTGGTGGAATTTCAATATTGAATTTGAATCATTCAAATTATGTACATTCTCACAGATTTTGTCACTAACGACCCGGGTTTCGCCTTTCGGCATCTTCAGGTGTTCAAGTGCACGGATAAACTTGAACTGACACTTAGTAAATGAATGTTTCGTGTTTATATAAGAAATAAATGTATCATTGAGCTTAAAGCCATTGCTGGCGAAAAGGATAAGCTCATGGGAATGCCCACAGATTTGAGTAGTGAGTAGTTTTAAGAATTATATTTATTTGTTTGTCGGAAAAGGTTTTATGATTATATTTATATAGGGTATAGGAGTGGAGATCCCGGAAATTCATTAAAAAGTTATTTCAAACATCCAATTCCTGTTTTATAAAGTATACCAGTCCTGACTAAAAAAAGCTTAAATGATTTGCCTAATGTTAATTTCCTCCGACCTTAGCAAAAAATATGTTTATTATAGGTAAAAAATATTGTAGATTATAGATCTCAGAGTGAGAATCAGAAGGTTTCAAAGATAAAGTAAATAAAGGAAAAATCTGCAAAGCAGTCATAACAAATGGCAATTGAATAAAGAAGGTAAAAAATGATATATCACATATTGTACCAAATCTGGTAAGTTTGTACAATTAAATTTGTATGACGTTGAAAAGTCATTCATGTACACAGAACCTGGTGAAGTCAGCAGCGTACAGCATAGACTAGTATACTTTATGGTATATGGCGAGTGATGATTTTCGATGTTCATGCTGGATATACATACATCCCTGGGTGGAGTTTCATATAAATCACAATAATTTCAGAAAATGAAATTACATATTATTTGTCTGTATTTGATTATTTAACAGGTATAATTTGATTTTTGGTTAAATTGACTATTGACTATGAGTTGTTAATTTTTTTGTCTTCTAAGGGAACTATTTAAAAACCTAAGTTTGTAATAAACTGGTGTAATTATGTTTATAAAATAGGAATGTTATCAAATAAGATTGTGTGTGCTTTTAAAATGATAAGACTGTACACTGTAATTGTAATTTATTTATCTACATTCAAAAATTTGTGACGTCACCATGCAAGACTTTCACAAGTCACAATCTAGAGCAGTGATTTTCAAAGTATTATGCGATTCTTTTTTTTATTTTTAAATGCTACAATTTGACAGCTAATCAGAGAATATAGTTGACCAAGTCTTGAGCAGCAATATGACATGACTCCTTTCAATTTCAAAATGCTTATGAATCACACCAAAGTCAGTCTTCTCAGTGATGCATCCAGAGTACAGAATAATAACACCAAATTTAACTAAAAGAAACATCATAGAAAAAAGGGGAAAATATAAGACAGTTTCATAAGAAAAGATATTTTCTCACTCAGATATCTATCTGGGAAGGTAAGAATCAAAGCATGGACAAGGGAAGGACAAGTAGTTAACATATCACTCCACCCTGCTCTTTTGGAATGGGTTTCCGGGGTCGGAGGGAGTGAATATAAAAATCACAGACATCTATGCCTCTTAACATAGGGGATTGAAAAATAGGAAGATCGCCCAAGAGTGCTTATCACTCGTAAAATTTTTCGTGCTCAACACACCAGTTACGAGTTAACTCAGCAATAACTAATTAAATTAATAAATGAAAATTATAGCCGGCATACTAGATAATTAGGTACTTTTTTCCACTGCAATTAAAAGGTTAAGGCCAACAGTTACACCTTATAAAATTTGAAGCATATCTAAATAAAATAAAAATAGTAATTAACGTTAAAATCGGTGTTGCACTTTTACAATCCAACCAGAGTTAAAACTTATGATATCGTAGAATCAGTAGTCATTAAAAATACACTGACTTCTTATATACTTATAAATATATAACTAATTCGATTAAGTAAGACTTAAAAATATACCCTTAAAATATTCATCATCATCTCTTGATTCTTTTATCAGTCTAGTGACCAAATATCAGTATGACATTTTTATTGTACAGTGCAGTAGAGGAGAACCTGCGGCCTCTTGGCTACTCTGATGCGGCCTTTTGACTTGATATATTGATAATATCACTTTGATCAAAAAATTATACACAAGCGTTTGGAAAAAGAGCGCAATCAACCCATAATATGTTCGGCACTCGACAAAAAAAGAGGAGTGTCAACGTTTTCTTTACTGCGGCCTTATGTTGAATCAAATAAATGAATGTAGCCTTTAGTAATGAAAAGTTTCCCCACCCCTGGTATAGTGCATTCTTTTGAATTGTACATGCAATTCAGAACATAATATGATATTACCATTATATACATTATGAAAAAAAACAGACAGTAATGAGAGTTCAAACCAAATATAAGTAAAAATGACATATAATATTATTCATTCATTTAAATGATAATTGTTTTTAAGATTTTCTTCGCCTTACTTAACATACCTCATTAATTAAATATTGTAAAATGTATTGTTATCAGAATCGAAAGTTTTGAGTATAATCGAAATAATACCAGTGACCTTTTATTTGATTAATTAGAAAGTTTCATTGAATTTTGATAGGATATTTGTGTTATAATATAATAATATATTTGCCTTCACATTGCAATAATGATGTGCATTAATAATAATAATAATTGAAGATAATTATTTTATGTAATTAAGAGAAATGATTCCCAACATATTATTATCTAAGAACTCTATTTCTGAAATTGAGACACAACATGTCCATTGCCAATTTGAATCAAAATGCAGTCTTAGTTAGGAATTACAATACCAGTATTGCAAATATCAATACACCGGGATCCTGGTTTCGTTAATACCAGTATTTAGTGGCGGATTAAACACACGGGAGGCCCCAGGTGCAATTAAATTTTGAATCGGAAATCGGAATTCGGAATTGGAAAATCGGATAACATAAAAACGTTAGAAAATTTCAAGTAAAATAATAAAAGAGTTATATGATGCAAATCATTTGCGAGGCTCCGAAGTTTCGGAGGTCCCATGCGCGCTCTTCATTTGCTTATAGGGTAATCCGCCACTGCCGGTATTGCAACCCCTAGGGCTAGACTTATGAAGTATTTCGACAGAATATATTTAATGAAAAGTCATTATTGATTGAGGATGCTTGATGGAACTTCAATATAGTGGATCCCCATCCATATTTTTTTAGGTTCTCTCAAAAAAACGATGTTAGTAGATAAAGTCTTAAATATAATTAAGGATGAATGTGGGATGGGAATAGATCGGTGTTTAACTTCATCACATTTGAATCATAAAAATTTTGCACTCTTCCATAATTTATATTGCGAACAGTAAGGGCTTCGCCTTTCGGCATCTTCAGCATTCAATTACACATTTATTCACACTGCTTAAATTTATTTGTACACTAGAATGTCTAAATATGTTGAAAAATATAAATTTGAACAATTCAATTACAAAGAGCTAATTTTCAAACTCTCGGGAGCATGTACATTAGAAAAAGTATGAATCCAGTGATGGATTAAGTAATTGGAAAGCCCCAGGTACAATACGGTTTGGAGGTCCTGTTTTTCATATAACAGGATTTCATGTATGTACAATATAAGCATTATAGAGGCCCCCAAGCGTGCGCCATGTACGCTAATGGTGTAATCCGCTGCTGGATTAACCCATTCACGTCCGAAACTTGTATACGATTACATTGGAAATCTCCCTTCAGGGATGAGAAACTACTGCATTTTATATTTCTTAAATAACTTAGCTTATTGACAGATACATCTTTAATGATTGATGGCTTTTCTGTGTGCCCAGTTTTTTCACGACCATTAGTTATTATTTTGTATTATAAATAGTCTCGTTTGTATTGTATTTTCGTGGGCTTAAAATGATTAAAAACCAAGCCAATCGAGTCTTAGGTGTAAATTAAATGTGAATGTTTTCCAAGCAATAAGCATGTACATATACATACATATGTATCTGTTTCACATTGTATTTTTATATTGAATTAAGACATATAAAGTATTGATATGTAAAATAAAATCTTTTTTTCGTGAATTTGAAGAGCAAATTTTAGTTTCTCATACATTTTTATGTGATATATTGAATTTTAGAATCAATTTAAAGTAAGTATAAGGTTTTTTACACTATTTTTTATACGCCACAATTTCTGGAACCGATATATTGCATGAAAATAGGATTGAGTGTAGATAACCACAGCTGATAGATTTATTAATAAAAAAAAAAAATCGTCTTGAAGAAGAAGAATTTATCTGAGAATCATATTGTTTCACTATTACGTCCATGCTTTAAATATTATGTTTGTCATGCCTCATTTAGTCACGAGTGACTGAAGAATGATAAGACTGAGTACCTCAAATAAAATTCACTTTTAATTTCACTATAAATTAAATTGTTATTATGATGTTGATATAACACTACCTCCATTTCTTGAACTCTCTTATCTGACCTTTGGGTGATAGTAAATCCATGCTTTGAAAATATTCAACATAAAAAATAAAAAAAAAGTACAACTGAAATATTAGAACAAACCATTTGCTTCCACTAGTACTTCTCTATTGTTTCTTCTGATCTTACTTGACCCCCTTAGGTGATAAAAAAATACCTCCATTTTCTTTTCTTTAACCTTTAAATGCCCAATGGTCCCGTACGGGACCGTTGATTATGGTTCATTTCGCTAGGATTACACTGATTTATGATGATATTATTCAAGATATGAATATAAGCTTACATAAATAATGTCTTTCAGATACCGATCCATAATTTTATTTTCAATTTCGATTAATATTTTTGTCATACGAGTAATATACATCTGCGACATAATAATATAATCGATAATAATATTTTAATTGTTTTAATTCTTTTGTTTTAGTTTGTACGATGTAAAAAAAATACAAATAAAGCTTTTGTAAACTATAAACAATCTTTTATTTTGATAATGCTTTTTATTTTACTCAAATAGGATGGCTAGTTTTAGAGATATAATTTTTTTAACGGATGCGGGTGGCGCGAATATTTCGCGAAAAAATGCTCGGGCAGTGTGCTACTTCTTTTGTACACAGCGCACGAGCATTTAAACTTTAAAGGTTAAACAAGAAACATATTTCTTTATAAAACAATTTTTGTATCTGTTGAACCTGTAATATGTAAAAAAATGAGATACATTTATTTGATCCTGAAAGGATGAATGGATCTTAAATATTTGAAAGAATACCTTGCACATAGTGTCATTAAAAAATTAAAAAATCACACTTTGCATTACAGTTGAAAAAATGATTTAAGATATATTTAAGGATTTCGAGGGTGCTTGGTGGGATTACAATATTGAATTTGAATCATTTGAATTTTGTAAATTTCCACATAATTTTTCCACGAACAACCTGAGTTTCGCCTTTTGGCATCTTCAGGCCTTCAAATGCACGGATGAGCTTGAACTGACGCTTGGTGAATACTTGCATCGTATTTATAAAGTATAATGAATTTATTTATTTATCACTGAGTTAAAGGCATGTAACCACTTTTTATTTCAAAGACCTATAGGAATTGTATTTGTTTATGTGATTACTTAGTCAACCAATTGAACATCATTATAATTAAACCATTAGAAAAAATAATCCATATCGCCTTATAAATAGCTCTTAAATCTTAGTGATAAATGAATGTATTCTTGTAATGAAGTACAAAGGAGTATTGTGTTTTTACTAATATAATGCCTTTCCACCAAGTATTGACAGTGAACACCCTAAAAGAATGTATTCTTTATATATAGACGATACACTTATTTACTTTATGTCAGTTTAACTCGATGGCTGCCAAAGACGAAATACCTCGTAAAAATTTTCATGCTCAACACGCCAGAGACGAGTCATATCGTTGATAACTAATTAAATTAATAGTTGCAAATTATAGTCGGCGTGCTAGGTAATTACTATTAATTATATACGGCAGCTAAAAGGCTAAGTTCATCTGTGCACTTGAACGCTAGCAATTGAATATGCTGCAAGGCCCAAGTTGTTAGTGACAAAACGTGTGGGAGTGTACAAAATTTGATAAATGATATTGTTGCACAACATTTTTTATAGTTCGTTGTTGATACCACACGATTGTAAGCTTTGCCCATCGCTTCTTCAAATGGTTAATTTTCAGAATCCTTTAATGCTATTTTTATAAGTTAGTAAGCTATTATTAACAATGCATTTTTGTCTCGTACTCTTCTGTGCTTGAAAATAATAATAGTGTAATGGAAAACTCCTTTTCTATATTTATTTTTAGAGGTAACATTACAAAGAAGTGCTATCGATGACTGAAATTTTGTGGCATAGTCACTATCATCAAATGATAGAAAAAGGACAAAAGATGTTTTTTCATAACAATTTTTTTATTATAGCTGAATTTTCAATGTATTAACCATTATCAACTATCATTGATATGAATCTCATTGATGTTTTTTTGAAGTTTAATTATTGAAGAAAATAATTTACAGATTAATATTAATATTAATATAATAATCAAAATAAAAAGATGTATAGCAAGATATATCTAATATCTTAAGTTACATATAGATTTATTTGGTGTTTATTATATAGAACAGTCGTAGTGTTCAACCAGTGGCGAATCACCCCATAAATGCACGTTTAGGGGTTGAGGCCCGATAACGTATATTCTATAAAACCCATATATTTTAAATTCAGTTTTAGTTATTCGAAAAAATGGGCCTCCAAATTTGATTGCATCAGGAGCCTTTCAATTGCTTAATTTGTCAGTGTGTCCAATACAAAAAGCCACTATCCACTAGTGCATGGTTTCTCAACGGTGGGCCATGTGGCCACAGCGTGTTCCAAGGGGGCCACAGAGATTTAATTTTGTTTTGGGGAGCCACAACACATTTCAGGGGGGCCACGGGCAAATTTAGAATTTCAAATTTCTCAGTGAGCTAAAAAAAAAAGGTGTTCTTGGAGATATTCTGGGAAAAAGTATACCAAATCAGAGATTAAAAATTTCTCGGTGAGCTAAAAAAAAAAGGGTGTTCTTGGAGATATTCTGGGAAAAAGTATACCAAATCGGAGATTTCAAATTTCTCGGTGAGCTGAAAAAAAAAAGAAGGTAGGGGGCCACAGAAAAATAAAGACACTCAAAAGAGGCCACGCTCCCGAAAAGGTTGAGAAACACTGCACTAGTGTACAGAGTAAACTGCGGATTGTAATACCGGTACTGCCGAAACCGGGATCCTGGTATTCATAGTATTTTCAATACCAAAATACAGGCATTTCATTATTTTTATGTTTTTGAACATAATAACATAAGTTGATTTCAGTTGAGTTTCTACACCTTGGGAGAACAAATAATTTATATCCACGATTCCTCAAAAAATGATCATCTTAGTTTCACACTCTCACGAAAGGTGGAATTGTCATTTTAGTCTCGGATAAGCCGAAAGAAATATGTGGTCAAACACATTTCTTTTCAAACATTCAAACTATTAAAGGTTAGCATGCTTAAGAGAAATTTAGTCCGATAAAGCCATGGTTATATGCATACAATGCATCAGAAGTGAATGAACGCACTAGCAACCTGTAGTGCTATTCCTCTACACATAGTACTTATTTCAAATGGTCTGAAATACTCAACGCATAATTGTGTTGGGTGCTGTGTATACTCAAAACGTGATTGTGTTGGGTATTTCAGACCATTCAAAATAAGTGCCATACACGCGGGAATATCACTACTGGTTACATACAGGCGGAGCTAACAATGAAACTGTTAGTCTTGTATATCCCATTGAAACTGATAGCAGTTCAATACAACAATTTCGTATCGATTTTATATTATTACCGCTATTGTGCCTGCCTATCCTATCTTATCCAAACTTTTTTTATCCTACATAATTTTATGCTTTTGAAGGTGTTTCACAATATTTTTCTCAAACAGTCAAGTTGGCAGAACTCTTATGACATGTGTAAGAGTTCTTTCTCGTTTTACTAAACAAACACTAATCTAGTATGTGCTTTGAAATAAAAAAAACTTTTAATACGTTTCGTTTACTCACATTTTTTTTTTGCTTCAAAGCATACATTTTACTCAAACGTAAGATAACATTTGTGTGTATAGCCGGCTATATCTTTTTTTCGATATTATTCTGTGAGCTAAATTTAATTTTGATGTCATAATGATTAAAAGGCTAAAAAAATGTTTAAATTGATTTATACTTCTCACTTATAAAATTTGTATTACATAGTCAGTTTCATAAAACAATAAATATAAAAATAGCGAATCCGTTTTTGGGTATGGTAACATCTATATGCTGAATGTTTGGTTTCAAATTTCATATGTAACATAGTTAAATAAAAAAAGAACTTAAAAGTATTTTTGATTGTCATTTCGTTTGACCAGATAAGTTTGTAAAACTACTTGAATTTTTTTTCGTCTAACGTTATAATTATTTTTCTGTATTTTTTTATAGTCTATCATAAAATATTAATTTTATTATTCAATATTAAATTTATACCTATATACCTATATCGTAAATGAAAGCAACTTTGCTGAAAAGTATACACGCTTCAGTATATAGACACTTTTGGCGCCAAAGCAACACCTGCTGATTTGCTTTGTTGATGTTGTTGTCATTTTACGCATATTCTTCATTTTCGTAACCGGTCTGAACTGGCCCCTGTTGCCTTAGACATGGACCCTGATGAAGTAGAATTCCTTGCCGAGAACACTTCCGTTACCATTATACCAAACTTCACCTACGACAAAATATTTTTAATATCTGGGGAATTAGGGCCGTTCCATGCTGGTCTCCCTGTGAACGTTCCCATTTGGTTGGCAATTATGTACAAACACAAGAAGAAATGCAGAATTGTCACGCCGACATGGATGGACATGGAACTCTTGGAAGAAATAAAAGAAGAGGAGAAACGGTCACGGTAAGATTTCATTTATACTAAATCGTCTTGCGTGTTCAACAATGTATAACCTAACTTAAGTTGACGTCACGTGATACCACTAATATTTCGCGTAAATACTCAATAGTTATACATTATTAGAAGTTAAACTTTACATGAATTTTCGTTATGATAAATGCCTTTAACTCGAATCGTCTTAACCTGGTGTTCATTAACGACGCCGGCAAACATGTTATTCCCTGCAAATCATTCCATAATACCTTAACAACGATGCCTCAGGGAACATGAGGTAAATAAATGTGACGATTACTAATCAAATTAAAGTATAACATGTATTGGGGATTACATAGATAAGCCGTTTTGTCGAAATAAATATTGTGTTCTTTTCGTGTGTAAAAAATCCTTACATGTGCCTAACAGCATGCAACTCTTCGATATTTATTAAATGCTACCACAAACGATGCAATTCTCTAGAAAAATCAATGGCGGGTAAATTTGTCATACTTCATCACACGGACTATTGCGGCGAAAAACTTCACAAACTGAACTAAACAATGGCGTATTTACGGATTATTGTTGCAAATATAGGCCGCCATTTTTTTCATAATGTTCCAAAAACTTCCATTTGATTTGTCCGTTTGATATCTGTATTCATATTATGCTCGATTTGGAAGCTACCTAAATAATAATCTGGGTATATTTACAAAATGCTACTCGGTGTCTTCCCGAAAGATTATTTAATTTTGCGATGAAATGATTCAATTCTTGGGAAAGCAAAAAAATCGTAGTTACAAAATAAAAAAAAACGTTTTTTGGCACTCTTGAAAAGTTATACTTTAGTAGATGACGTGTTATTTGACTTAAGGCCTTCGTAATGTTTTCCTTTGTTAATGTTTTTAAAAACAGATAGAAATTTTAGCATCAACATAAGCAATATAATTGCATAAATTATAAAATGTGATTCTAATTTTTCTAAATTAACATAACTATATTGTCCGCAGGTTTTTCACTAAAATGCCAAACGAGCACTACATGGTTGAGGCGAAACTACTGCTCAGCGTTGCGAGCGAAGATATACCTAAATGCGATGAAATTAGGACTGCAATCAAAGACATCTGGGATATTCGAATGGCTAAATTGAGGACATCTATGGACACCATGATGAAAACGGGAGGGAGCTATGGTAGATTGGATCATCTTACCCTCATGGAGATAAATTCAGCCAAGCCACTTCTTCCATTTGCCATGGATCAGCTGTACCGATTGCGGAAGGTAATGATCCTTTGATTTATATTTAGGGTTCCCAGAAGTCAAACCGGAACAATTGTCCGATTTGCTGATCAGCGTGACTTGTTCTTTTTTTTTTTTAGCTCTTCCGAGACTTCCAATATTCCAAGATTTACCACTTTCCCCAAATAATCAGTGTGAATCGTAAACAGGGATATTTGGGCGTCCCGATAGGTTTGTTCGGGACACCGGGACACGAGACTCAAAACCGGTGACAGTCCCGGTTAATCGGGACGCCTGGCAACTATTTACATATATTTCATCTGTTTCTTAATTAAGTGGGAAGTTGATATTTTATGTATGCTAAAAACAAGAATCTGTCACCAAGCTGGATATATTAGTGTTTTTCCTCATCAACTATAAGATACGAGCAGATAATGAATTACCAATAAATAAGCAACAACTAGATCTGTATTTTGATAATGACTTCATATAATGTCACTATGCATCTTCGGTCGTCAACTGGTGGCCAAGAACTTGCAGACATATTTCAAACAAATATGACATTCATTGATTTTCGTTACATGCATTGTTACCAAATAATTTGTATCTTGATTCCACATTAACGATCATGACCAGTTTCACTCATCTGGAGCATTTTCAACTGATCAGTTCAAATTTCCTAGTAGCCAAGAGGCTGCAGGTTCCCCACCACTGGTCTAGGATCAGGCTTAACTCTTACAATTCCAATATCGAGTGGCACTCGACATGGTCCGATACATTCATAAAATACTCTTTTTGTGAAAAACTTAATTAGTTTCAGATATGTGTCAACGTGATTGTTTGTAAATTTTGACATTTTTACAAGGATTCGAATAGTTAAAATAATAGTAGATAACGGTAATAATTTTCAAGATGTTTCTAGAGTAACTGTTACTGCATGAGCTAGGACAGCCCCAGAATGTTTTTTTTTTTGTATCCCCATCAGGTTTAAAGATACACATTCCTGTTTTTAAAACCATTTAATACTCATACCTTGCCCAACATCAGTGGTGTAAGTAGGGTGTCTATACGAGAATTTATTATGTCCAAAAAAGTTGTCATTTTTTGCCATTCTCACACTAACATTATTATGATATCTTCAGGTAATAATTTGTTTCAAATTTTTTTGAAAAATAATTTTTGGAAACAATTCTGCAACCAGTGGCGGTTCTAGGTACTGGGTTAGGTGGGCTCAGCCCGACCTGCATTTTTCACCCAAAATGTGTAGCAAAAAAAACTATATGACTGAATAAAAATGAACAGCAATTTGGCTGCTGAACAAAATTAATACATTTCTAAACATAACTAACCTTTCCCAAATTTATACAATATATTTGTTTTGATTTTCCTCTGTCAATATAAGACGCTATGTCTACCTACAATAATACTCTCGATTGTGTTTTGTATTACGATTTTAAGCCGAGCCAGCATAAAAAAAGCAATGGCATACATAATATACTAGAAGCAATGGCTCTATACATACATCATACAGAACAGGCAACGTGACGTCAGTCTGGCAATACCTGGCTTGGACTATTTTCAAATTAGTCCGAACAATAAACAAATGCTTTTTTGCAAAACTCTGTTTACACTGGGGCTCAATCAAGCACGATTAGAAAACGTATTTATTTTATAACCATTGGCCATAGAAATGTCATCTAATCGTGCAAGATTGCGCCTTGGTATACAGCCTGCAGTCAATACGTCACACAGGCTTATTCAAATTAGCCCCCCATACATAAAAAAATCATTCCTACCAATCTCTTCTTTAGTAAGTAAACGTCAGAGTTCGTTGTATTCACAGACAAGATGTATTGTATGAAACAAAACACGGTAGTTCACTTCATTTGAAGGAGACGAATTTGAGGTTATTTTTTTTACTATTCTATTATTTCATACTTACATTAGCTTTGATTTTATTATATAATAATTTATGCTTTGCAGTAGTGTCGTAATATTTGTCAATTTGCTTGTAGATTAATATATAATATACAGTGGAAACATGCACAATTTCCTAAATAGTATACAATGCTAAAATTTTCTCTAGCTCACCCAAGGTTTTAGGTCACGAACCGCCACTGTCTATAACCATATAATATTAAGCACAAAAATCTATTTCTGCACGATTCCCATTCTTGAATCATCGTCTATAGAGCACCATATGCCAGAGACTGCAATAGATCTTAGCCCAAATTGGAAGTATAGTAATTCTTCTCTTAACTGCTTCCGTGCCCAGATCGTAAATACATTGCCATGGCTATAGGCCACCTGTTTTGAAAGTACCAAAACTCTCTGGAATCTTATCACAATTGCACATTTATTGTTTCTACTCACCCATATCTCGCCTCAGGTCAATTTAACTATTTGTTCCAGCTGAAAAATCGATCTTTTAATTTTAATCACAAGTCATTGTAAGAATTATTTTTGTTGAATATTTAGTTTTAATAGTATCACATAGCACAATGGTTTTTCTCAAGTTTTTTTTTCAAAAATCAGTGTTCTTCAACCTATGGTCTGCAGACCGGCACTGGTTCGGAAGAGTTTTTACCATATAGCTGAGAAAAATGTAAGTTTAATCGTAGTTCCGACGATGGCGTAAGCCGAAATAGCTATCAACTAATTAATGTAAAAGCTGTTGGAACTAAATACGTCGCTATTTTTACCCTATTATAATAAAGTTCTACCAAGTATATGCCAAATCGATAAATCAATCTGAAATATTGAACACAGTGTATAAACATACTATATTTATCCATACAATTTTATTTAAAATAAGTTAATAATAATATATACATGCAAAATAACTCTAAAATGAGTGAAAGTGTGAAATGTAGCAGTAAATTAGCTTTTTTTTCACAATAAAAACAAGCCTTTGGAGTATAATAGCTCCTGTGGTTTGGTGTGGTTCTTTTGTCAAAAACGGACGAATTTTGTTGTTGGGGCAGCTATTTCAAAGGAACCATTAAACTTATGAATCAAACTAGACAACATGTTAACTATCAATATTTTTATTGACTGTGGTGTTGTATTTCATGCTTACAAAAATCCTGTGATATTAAGAATTATGTTTCCCGACAACTAAATGTGAAAATAAAATTAGCCGAGCTTAGCTCCCTTGTTGTAGCCATAAGCGGGGAATCCCTAGTCGGTTTGCGCGTGAACAGTTTCATAAGTCCGCATAGTAACAAAATATTTTGTCTGGAAAATTTTTTCGACTTTTTTTTGAAATAATTTTGTTTTCGGGATTTTAGCATTTTTCAAAAAATAACATAATCCCAAATTTTATATTAGTTTCATGTATCTTACAATGTGTGATAATTTTTTTTTTCCATGGCAGTTGTAAATTTAAATGTATACAAAAAAACCTAATTTAATCAAAATAAGTCATATTTCCTGCATAATATGTGTTAATATCATCATAATATTAATTTACAGAATGCCCAGACAACCATATCAGCAACACCGAATATGTCTATGTCATTTCCTAACTCAAACACATCGTTCAATTCGCAATGAGATGTCAGGGATCCTGAGAAATTCCTGAGAAAAAAGATTCAAGGTATCCGCTGCCTTCGTGAAAAATCAGAGCCGTTTCGAGCGACTCGGTATGCAGCACTATCGGAAGACTTGCTACCAGCCACGAAAAAGTTTTGTACTAACTGTATTCCCACTAACACTCATACAGAACTTCTGTAATGCTATTTTTTTTTTATTGTTTTGCTTATTATGTTATTGATGTCGACAAAATTTTGCTGAAGCGACACATTAAGAATCAAACAAGAAAATCAACAGCAGCTCGATCTAGATCTTATTTTTAGATATCATCATTAATTTTCTACAAACATATCTCAGATTTGGTCAGTTTTCAGTTTTTTTTTGTAATTCGTAATTTAATGTAATTGATTCAGAATTTCAATACGAACATATCCCATTGAATTATCATACCTCAAAATATATTTTACTTCATGCATTATTTAATCTAATACTAAAGCGTTGGTAAAAAAATAATCTGATTGCGTTATGATTGGCATGTAGGAGACGATGACATGGATGGAAACGACTTTGCTTCCTACCTTATTATCTTCCTCACCAATATAAGGGACAAAATCATTCCAGTGGAGTTTTATAGTAATGGATCTGCATGTTGTAAACTGGTGGAATGAAGTATATTTATGTCTGTCTTGAAAAGGCATAGTTTTTGAGATACCGGTTTGCAGAAAATTCATGATGTATGTACATTATCATTATGAAAAAGTATTTTCAATTTACAAAATAAGCGATTCTCTTATAACAAGGGCTGTGGAGTCTGACTGTTTTTATTTTTATATAGTTATTTTAAATAGTTATAAGTTTTTAACTGCTCGAAAATTACTAATAACTTTTATTGTAAAAATGTGTATTAAAATTGCCATGGTCAAAAATAAATAAAGTCTTGTTTTAAGCTATGATTAGAGTCTCTTACATAAGTTTTCTTCAACGTTTTTACATCTGCGGACCGGTAAAAATTGGACAAATATTTCACGGACCGGTGTCAACCAGATACCGACGTTCCTGCTAAGCTGCGCGGCTACGCAGCAGTTTGAAAGCCCTCGCGCACTCATTCCGGGTTGGCACACACTCAAAGACAACTACTCAGCTAATATTTGATTGGCCCGCGCAGCCTTTGAAATTTCCGCGCAGTTAACTTCCAGGTAACTCATTGCCAGATACCCTTATTTCTATAGCCATTTCTTTCTTCTGACTGGGTATAAATTAACAAAACATGTTTTTTCCAGTTTCTGTCAAATTTGTATTACTAAATAGTTCATAAAATAATGTTTGGCCGCTTGTGATCCATATAAATGTCAAAGTGCTTGAAGCTGTTGGGAACATGAAAGTTTTCACGGACGGGCAATAAACTCGCGGACCATAGGTTGAAGAACACTGGTTTACATTTTAATAACTCCACAGCCCTGGTTATAGCCAATAACTTAGTATGATGAATAGGGTTGTTGAAATTTGTTAAAAAATATATATTACTAATGTGTTAATATTGTTGTTAAAACTTAAAACGCTTGTGAATATTCGAATAACTGTGATGCCTTATCATAATGAGTTTTAAGATTAAAAATATTTGTTTGTAAAAAGACTTGCAACACAAAACTCAAATATTAGGGGAAACATTTAAAAATTTACATATTCATAAAACAAAATGTACATCTTGGGACGTAATAGGAGATGGTTTTTGTGGAGGATAGTCTGGAATTAAGCTATAGTGAGACTTATGTTTTGTTAGGTGCACTGGCACATTGTTTTTACTCCCTTTCTTTTCTAAAATATGTTTCAGAAAAAATATGAAACTATTAAATTGCTGAATGATAACTATTACCCACATTTTGGATATATGCAGTAATATGAAATTGATTTAATGTTTTCTAATTTCGAAACTACTAACAATTGACACTAGAAATTAATATCTGTCATTTTCACTTACTCTGAACCTTATTGATTGAACAATCATCTTCGTCCCTTACTCCTAAGTAGATAGTCAAATTGAAAACATTCACTTACCTTTCACTTGTTGTAGTGCTGATTTAATGTCTGAGATGTTATTGATATTTATAATTTGTTTTATTGCCATTAACCGAAACATTGCTGCACTGCCCTATCAATAAATGCAAAATATGACACCGGTATGTTAATTATGTTGCACACTCATTTATATCAGTGCTTGACAACTTTTTTACCCACGACACACCTAAGTTCTTCCTAGTATTACGCGGCACATCAAAAGCTAAAATTTATAGATATTTATTTGATAAGTATATATACATATAAACTGTACTATATTTACTTTTATGCATTCTTAATAATTATTATGAAATAATTACTAATTAATGTGATACCCTGCGCTTGTTTCAATGAACACAAAAGTTTTATATTCGGCACAATATTTGACCATGCAACCGATGTGCTTGGTTAAGACCTTTTAAGAATGATCGCTTATCATTTTTACTTAATACGAGAGTTGAAAAACTTTGCTCACATGAATATGTCGTCGAAAATGGAAGTAGTCTTAAGATGGCTTTGTCAGAAATGCGAGGATATTCTTTCTTAACGGAAATCCAGAAAACATCTAATGTAACTTCGGTGAGGTGAAGTTTTAACGTACCGTCATTACTTAATTTTATAAATTCTTCTTGAATTTGCAGACTGCTTCCGTAGAATTTATTGCGTTAGTTGCAAAAGGATTTCGAATCCAATTGTATTGTTCCGTATTAATAGAATTAAAATAGTGATCAAATTTCTGCTGAAGCATACTTAAATGTTGTTGGGCCAGATCTACAATTAACCCTTTGGTTACGCCAGAGCGAAATATCGCTCCGTGTTTTGGCTTCTAGATCTAATGTCACATGCACGTTTGTGTGAACGCTAAGTTACTATTCTTGTTTGAAAAGGCATACAAAAACATTGAATACAAAATGCTATTTTTACTAAATTTGAATCCTTCAAATTATGTACATTCACACAGATTTTGTCACTAACGACCCGGGTTTCGCCTTTCGGCATTACATTACATTTTTATATTTTATTTATCTTTTAAAAGTAAATTTTATATACCTAATAAGATTTTTGGTTTATCGTGTTAAAAAAGATGCCTGCCGGCAGACAGGTGGATCATAGATGTATGAGATAGGGATCTAAGGTGTCTTCAGCAGTAATACTCTATGTGGCTGTACAGAATCTGAATGTGGATGCGTCTTATCGTGTAGTAGTGTTTTAACCTGTCGATTGGTAGGCATTTTTGAACTTATCGGTATATAGAGGGCGAGGTTTTTTTCAGCATAAAAAACATCATTTTTTTCATATATTCTGTACAAAATCACACTTCCAAACTTATTTCACATTATAATAAGTTCATTTTTTATAAATAAATGGGTTATTTAGACAAAAAACTAAATTTATTTCCAGGGGTCGACAACCATCGTAAATAGAGTACATATTTTAAAAAATAACTTACCAATTATGATTTCACTTCCTTATCTATATATATAAAACAAAGTGGGGTTATTTACGCCACGTATATCTCGAGAATTGCTGCACAGATTTCGATGATCTTTGATTCATTAAATTCGTGTCCACCTAGAATAGCAGAATAAGCATTAAAGCATCGGAAAAATATCACTGGAAAGAAATTATAAAGATAATTAATATTCTCATATAGTTTTCAAATTAAGAACAGCTTCAAATGATAAAATGTCGTATGCTGGCTTCAGAAAAATCCACCAGATCGCACTGTTTTCTATATTTGTTTGTTTTTGCTTCTTTTGCATACGATTGACTTATAAATAATTTTAAATTTAGAGTATGGATTAGAATAAAAGAAATCGATGATATGAAATGAAAACGAAAGAAAATCAGATAATATTGAAATAAGTATATATTTTTTTTTTTTATTCCATGTCCGCTCCCAATATGGAGCATATGGACTCCTAATGGAGTTTATCTCAACAGATTTTTTTCTACGAGAACTGCTTGTTACTCAGTTGCTCAACCTCTCTTTTTCCAAAGAGAGTAGGAATAGAAGGAAAGGGCAAGGACAGGACTAGTGGTTAACTAATCGCTGTTCATAGGATAGGATGGGTAGGAGGGGAGAATTCAAGACATCACATACATCCATGCCTTTGAACATAAATTCATAAATCAATTGAAAAATCAATTTATAAAACTGCCCGTACCGGGATTCGAACCCGTGCCCTCCGTAGCGGTAGCCAACGATGTTGACCACTCGACCACACGCCTATATAATTAGTATATAATTAGTATATAATTAAAATAATGTTTATAATTAGGTATGATAAATTTTTGACAGCAATATTTTGCACGAACGTTGTTCTACTCTGAGATGACACGTTATCCTGATCACCCGAATGACTACTGATGCTCTTGGTCGCATTTACACAGTTCATCCAAAAATGACGAATGCTTCTACTTGCATGTCAACAGCTCAATTTGCTTATTGGGACATGACAATCGCTGAAGAAATTGTTTCTGAATCCCCAAGTCAGATACGCACATTATTTTCTTATTATCATTATTTTGACATGCTTCACATCGAATTCATGTGAACTGTGGAACAAGTACAAGGATGACATGTCGCAAGACATTTTACATCGAATTTGTGTCAGTTCGGGGAATCCCGATCTCGAGGTGAATGAAGAGATAAATAACCAGGCTTTGATTTAGATCGAAGACATGTGTTACCTCATGTGAGGCAGTTTGTTTGTCAAGTTAGGAATGCCAACGCCACATTGTGGAATGAACGACGCTTTCAATCGAGAATTGGAACGTGAACGTGAATATGATCGAGATGCATTGAACCAATCACTTCGAACGAATGTACCACTGTTGAACCCACAACAGAAGGAAGTGTAAGATACGTTAATGAATGCAATTGATGATGGAAATGGTGGCTTATTTTTCCTCAATGCGCCCGGTGAAACTGGGAAGATATTCCTCATGTCATTGATTATGGCGACTATTCATGCAAATCCGAAATCGCTGTAGCAGTTTCTTCTGAATAGCGGCCACGTTGATGGAAGGATGGCGAACGGCTCATTCAGTGCTGAAATTTCCGTTAAACCTTTAAACGACTGAAAAACTGACATGCAAGATTGCGAAACATTAGCAATGACCAAAGCTTTGGTAGCAAGTAAAATCATCACCTGGGATTAATGCACAATGATGCACCGACGCGCATTGAAAGCACTCAATCGAATATCTGTGCAATGACTTAAGATGTTTTGGAGGCGCAATGATTTAACTATCTGGCGATTTCCGCCAACACTACCAGTCATTCCAAGATCGACTGCTGCCGATGAAATAAACGCTTGCCTCAAAACATCGACTCTGTGGCGCTATGTGAAGAAACTTCAGCTAACGACAAACATGCGAGTTGCATTTTTAAACAATCCATCTGCCGAAGATTTCTCCAAGCAATTGCTGACTATCGTCTGTAACGGCCGTGTTCCTGTTGACGAATCGAACGGATTGATTTCGATTCCGTTGAATTTTTGCAATTTCGTCTCAACGAAGGACGGCTTCATCAACAAAATGTTCCCAAACATCTAATCACAAAAATCACAATTGGTTGAGTGAACGAGCAATTCTTGCGGCTAAGAATAAAGATTTAGATCAGTTAAACTTCACAATTCAAAATCAAATCGTTGATCTACTGCATTCCTTTAAATCTATCGACTGTGCCACATGAATTACATCATTTCAATGTAATTTAAATACTTTTCATTTTGAATTTTGCACATTTATTGAACTTAATTCATTTAGTATTCATTCAAACTGAATTTAATTCATCCAATAAATTAACACAACATTTATTGATTCTGAGGCGGTACGAAGTTCGTCGGGCCAGCTAGTATGTTATAAACTACACTTATTATTATACTTATGAAAAAATAATGTTCACTAAAAATATAATTACAACTAGTATTGTTTTTTAGAGTGATAGTCTTCAAAACAGGGAAAAATACACAATGCTACATCACATTCTATACACATTTGTCTGGTGTCTTTTCTTTTTTACTCTCCGTGTATGTATGCTTGCAAACATGGCATTGTCTTTGAGTTCGACTACCCTTCGATGTAGTCTGTGGAACAGGACGTAGAAAAAGGCGAGCAGTAAGACGTGTCGGGTTGTCCACACATTGTTTACCTGCAGAGTTTGTCTTTCTCGGTGTATGGTATTTCTCAATGATTTGAGTTACCAGGTTTTCTCGAAATTCGCTGAACGACATTTTCTTGCTTGTTTTGAGTTAGTATAAAAAAATGCATTCAGGATACTTGTATCTAATAACCTAAAAAATAGTTTTTTTCACCATTTCAATGTCTTTCTAGAACAATCTACAAAACCTAAAATTCTATCTACTTTATCGACCGCACCCATATTTTTTGTGTATTCAAGTACTGCTTCCGGTTTCCATTTCAGTTCTCCAGTAGAATAGTCTTCCTTACTACTTGTTACAAGTTTGCTCCCGTGCATATTTGTCAGCATAATAACATCCCTTTTATCGTGCCATTTCAGTGCCATCAAAAGTGTTTCACTTCTCCCTGTTTTAGTTTGTCTTTTCCAAAGTTTGGCATCTGTTTATGATTTCCTTTTGCAGTGCCACATGCATTGGTTTTATTCATAAACAAGTAATCGAACAACCAAGGACTGGAATACCAGTTGTCGACAAATAAACAATGGCCCATTCCCAAATAATCATTCAACATTATTGTAACTACTGATCCTGAAATGCCAAGATCTGGATTTAAATTGATCTCCGTATCTGATCCGGTGTACACGATAAGATCCAAATCGGTGACGTTTTGACGGAATGTAAATTTTGAACCCCAGTCTTCCTTTCCTATGAGACTCTCGATACATAGATTTTTGTAAGGAATAAAAGTTTTTTTAAAAATTTCCCATAGTGGATCGAGTAAATTTTTTATTTTATAAAGCCTACAATTTGATGGTCTTGGGGCGTCATTGTTTACGAAATGGAGAGATCTGAGAAGAAGAAAGAATCTATTTTGGGAAAAAAGCACTCTAAAATATGGCGTTAGGATTTTTGGACCAATATTTTTTCCGACTAGTCTGATCAGTATAATGGTTGCCATAAAAATATACATTTTAGATATGGTTGTGTCAAACCATTTTGAAAAATGTGAGTTCGGAAAAGTATTGATATCCATCAGTTTCTTGGCGTATCTGTTTGTTTCATTTACTATAGAAGTGACAATATTGTTAGTAAAAAACAATTCGAAAAAATCTAACTCTGTGGAAGTGTTGTTTGGAGCCGTTATACCGGAATTCAAAGGATCAAAATTATTAACAGTAGGTACAAAATCTTCTTCCGCCCAGCGCCGACTTTCAACTTTTCTTCTTTTCGGAACTGAAATAACGTGTCGGAAGATGACTCGAAATGAATTGGCAAGCTTTCCAAATCATCACTAAAATCTTCATCCTCACTCTCCATCAAATAGTCTGTAATTTCTTGCTCTCTCAATTTCCTGGCCATGTCTTCTTCTTCAGGAAATACAGGGCAACAATTGTCAAAAAACACTACACTTTCAATAAAAATTAATACTAAAATCACAACCAAGCTCGATAGATCAGTTATTTATTATGTTGCACAACACTGCAAAAAGTTTTAAAACACCAATCAATATCCGATAAAATTTAAATTCAAAGTAAACTTCGATAAAACATGAATTTGAGTGCGAAATAATGTATATTTTAATTGGTAAAAGCATTAACTGTAAAACAGTGAGTAAAAGTTTTCACATATATTCCCTAGATGACGGTAACATACCCGTTTTTGAAATAATATGTCAACTAACGACGTTTCGCGCATTAAACGTTCGATAGCTTTACTTTAGGGACGTAGCGACGACGGGCCGTTAGAATTGTTTCAGTCAGCTCAGCTGCTGTTGAATCGTGAATTGAATTGTGAGTTGAATATTTTACCAACTATATGCAATGCGCTTAGGGCATTGCCTATAGTTGGCGGGGTGGTCACCTCCGCAATTGCAGCATTTTACACCAGGAGATGAGTCTCCCTTAGGGCGGGTGCATGCTTGGGACTCGTGCTGTCCCAGGCACTTGACGCATCGAGCATCACAGTTACAGTTTCGTGCTAAGTGCCCGAAGAGCTGGCACCGATAGCACTGGGTGCCACCGATGTTTGAACATCTGCAGAATTTCTCCATTGCCACTCTGACGTGACTTAGAGATTTAATTGAATTGGACATGTACGACATGTCCGTTCCAGCTGGCATAGCCACTAGC